>OY986439.1:60855608-61455608 GCA_963920525.1 Dichetophora obliterata
TGTGAACTATTTTGCATCAAAATGTTAGATCAATTTCAAATTCAATTCAGAAGTACTGTAAGCAGCGAAGCCCGTCATGGACTTACAGAAGGTTGTAATCCCTAAGCAGCAGTTAGCTTTTTTAGCTCAAAATGCACATTTTAGAAAAAAAAGCCATTTTAACTAAAGGAAAAATGTTCCCTTTTTTTCCCAAAAAGATTTTGGGTCTTATTTTATTTTCGTTTTCATTCATTTATTTCATTTTTGTAATATATTGGGTCTTATTCCATTTTCATTTTGGGCGTTATTTGCTTTTTTCGGACTTTTTGTCATTTTTTAATTTGGGCGTTATTTAGTTTTTCTATGTCCAAAATATTTTGGGTTTTATTTAATTTTTTATTTTGGGCGTTATTTCATTGGGTGTTATTTCCCTGAACACTTTGATTCAACCTGTACACATCGCGGCAAAATGAAAGAAGTGGAAGAATATTTTTGGACTCACTTTATAAAAATTTTTTGGACTTATGCGCAAATCCAGCGCTTCTGACGTTTCATTCGGACGCTTCTTTTAAACATTTATAACACGATCCAGAGATATATTGGGGAAAGGTGTATATTATCAAAATGCTATCTATTGGTATAGTAAGAAAAATATTTTAAAATTTTTATTCAACTTAAATTTGGAACAAAATTTTTATTTTAAATATGCGTTCGGACGTTTCACGAAACGGACGTAGTTTTCGGACAAAGTTCTTAATATGCCTAGATCTGTGAATTTATTGGCCATACAAAAATGTCGGAAGACAATATTTTTTATTAATTTAACAAGCTTTCAGAAAAGTCATACGTCATCTTTATGAAGCGCATAGTGTGGTCACAGTAAATAATTCTATTTGTTCGGACGTTTACAATTTTTGCATTGTAGTTCAATTAGGTAATTAAATAATTAGGTAGTTAAGTAATGATGTAATTTAGTATTTAAAAACAAGTTTAATATATTTTTCTTACCTTGCCTCAACCATTCCTTCAATATCTTAAGCCAATGCCTTCTATTTTTACTAAAACAAAAAAGTTTACGAAACGCTTACTAAACATTTACGAAAAAGAAAAACTGCATTTGTGAAAAAGTGGAAAAGATTTTATCATCATGATAAATAAATTTATGTGTAAATTGCTTAAATACATTAAATTAATATGTTTCTCTTAGATAATATCATCAAATAATAAGTTTTTAATAAGTTTTAATTTTTTGATCACGTTAGCCTTTTTTGTGGAAATGCCCATATCCAGATCTGTGGGAAATAATTTGTAATAATTTTTTGAATTAATTTCTTGTTCTTCGTCTTCTTCCAATACGATGTTTATAACAAGTGCTACTAGCAATTTTTTCGTCATCTCGATGTGCTTACTTTTGTGTTCAAAACAAGAAAGGAATTTGACGAAAAATCTGATAAGTGTGAACACTTTAGTGGTCACACGATTTGACAAACCGAGCTATTCGATGGTCGCAGCTCGTAAGGAAATAAGTAGCTGTCAAGTCAACCTAATAATTATTATACCATGGCTCAAACGTAAACTTTTTAAACGCCGATACACATGCTATTTTTTGATATTCTTCAGCGAATTCGTTGAAATTTGTAATTTAGGAAAAAGCAAAAAATTTGTTAAATTAGATGAATCAACGATTTTTCATCTCGATTTCAATTAAAATCATACCCATATAACAACAAAACAGTAAATTTAAAATTACATGAATTAAATTGCGAGCTTTAGATCAAGTAAGTTTTTAAGAAGGCAACAACAACAACAACAAATTTTAAATAATTAAAGTAAACTTAAAATGTTTTTAAGAAAAATGTTAACGCTTCAAGGTTGCCGTAGCAATTCAAAGAGAAGCAAATAAAACCGTTTTACTTTGCGGTTATTTCCGGTCAGTAAAACGTGATTTTTCCTAAAGTAAACAATAACATTTTTAAGCTACGAAGATGTAGCATTAATTTTGGCATGCTTGCAGTCGATATTAAATTAATATATATAAAAAAATTATTGTTGTTATGAAAATTGCGCTAATAAAATGAAATTTGTTTACTTCATGAGTGCTTAACATGTTGCCGCAACATGAGTACAAGCGACAAAGCTTGGTGCTGTGCGTGTTATTTTAGTGGTTTCTGTAAAGTATTTGTAAATTCAGTGCATTTACAAAAGTAAATGTAAGTGTAATTGTTATAAAAACAACAGCAGCAGCAGCAACAACAACAACAACGACATCAACGCGCGGCCGGTTAACATTGACAAATGCGGCCCCCGTTTTATTCGCATTCAAAACTATGCGGAGTTGGCTTTAACTACACGCCGTTAATAGTTAAAGCTGCAGTTCAATTCAAATACTCGAAGCGTTCGGTTTGGAGCGAATTTAATTGGAAGAAATACAACAACGGATGTAAAAACTAAAAGAAGCAATTCATGAATTGATTGTAAATAAATTCAATCAGAAATTCATAGCGTATCTAGTTAGAGCAAGCTTTTTTTACAAAGAGAAGAATAATAAAAACAAGTGAATATTTTTTAAGCAATCAAAAAAAGTGTTAATGAATTGTTTAGTTTGCTCTGAAGAGTAGCTAACATAAGAATAAATCTTTATTTACTATAAAAATATATTTGAGAAAATACAAAGAAAAAAAAATGATTAAAAAATTGCATTTCCTGTTGCTGTTGACAGTGGCAACACATGTTGCTGGCTTTTCTCTGGGAGATCCTTCTGCCTTGGTCAGCGCAGATAACGCAGTGGCGCAACATAATGTGTCTGATAAGGAAACAAATTTCAAGGAATCGAACGTCCTGACCGCAACTGAGTTTGAATTGTTCAACAGAAGCATTAGCTTAGTTGTTGATGCATATTGCGCCCAGGATCTGAACAAAACTTTGTGGAGCATAGCCAGTGGTTATCGTTGGGCGATTGCAAGTAAGTTGCTTTTTTTTTAAAAATTACATTCACAATTGAAATTTTTCTAACCAGAAAGCTATTCTAGAATTTAAAAAAATTAATATTAAATTGAATTGCATTTAATTGTAATAAAAAACATTTATAGGGGTATTCACTTCTATGCTGAAAATCCAAAAATCGGATATTTCCGACGAGTTGAAGTGGGCAATGATTCCTTTTTTACATGCATCTGTCAAACTTACTGCATTATTCTGTATCACGAACAAGCGCACCAACGATGAGAAAGACACGAGAAGCAATACTTGTTTCCATTCAAAATTGTATTGCTTCTCGTTTCTTTCTCATCGTTAGTGTGCTTCTTCGTGACACAGAATAATGCAGTTAGAATCGGCATTGCCTCAGTTCGTTAGAGCGCATGTTACGAAAACAAATAATTTTGTTCATATTTTGTTAAGCACAGATATATACGCAGATACATAAATCGACTGCCACTCAGCTACAATAGAATTAGTGATAATTTTGTTCTTGCTCGCTGACATTAGCCCATATGAATTAAAAGTAGCATCTTCAGTAATTTGTAGTGACTACCAAAAAGAAAGGTGCTACAAAAATGCTTGTATTCGGTATAAAAGTAGCATATACTACAAAAATTTGCCATTTGCTCGTCGCAGCTGGTAAATTTTAATAGGGGTATTCACGATTCAGAGCACTAGCCAGTGCAGTTGAGGACTGAAGCAAATGTACACTTGCGCACATTGAAAATTTTGACAGCTTTAAAAAAAGTGATAGTGAAGGCCCAACTAAAGGCCCAACCAAAATAGACGTTTTGCTCCGTAACGAGTAAAAACGTAAGTGTTCGGCTACATATTAATGTTGTTACCCAAAATTAGCAAACGTAACTGAACGAAACTAAACGAAACAGTTTGACAAGACGTATTATTCCGTAAGAACCGAACTGCTAGCGTAGCAACTCGTCAACAACAGCTGTGCAGATTGCGTTTTTATTTTATTTTCATCAATTTGTTTCAATTTCGCCATTATTTGACTCATTTTTCACAAATCTTTATTAAAAATTACAAAATGCAGAATATACATAAATAAATAATACTCGATTGCCTACTGATCAGCTGTTTCAGACAAGTTGAGCAAATCGTTTTATTTTGGGTTAGATCCGTAAACATCCGTAACGAGTGCAGACGTTCGTCAACATGCTATCTATCTCGTCTCGTTTCGTCTATTTTGGTTGGGCCTTCAAATAGACGATTTGCTCCGTAAAGAGTAAAAACGTAAGTTTTCGGTTAAATACATTTTAATGTAGTTACCCAAAATTAGCAAACGTAACTGAACGAAACTAAACGAAACAGTTTGACAAGACGTATTATTCCGTAAGAACCGAACTGCTAGCGTAGAAACTCGTCACCAAAAGCTGTGCAGAGTGTGTTTTTATTTTGTTTTCATCAATTTGTTTTAATTTCACCATTATTTCACTCATCTTTCACAAATATTTATTAATAATTAAAAAAAGAACAAATTAAATTAATAAATAACACTCGATTGCTAACTGGTCAGCTGATTCAGACGAGTTGAGCAACTCGTTTCATTTTGGGTTAAGTCCGTAAACATCCGTAACGAGTGCAGACGTTCCTCAAGTTGCTATCGTCTCGTTTCGTCTATTTTGGTTGGGTCTTGACGTGTTCACGAAAACTCAACTGAACAACTGCGAAAGTCCTCCAGTCCTCAGCTGCACAGGCAAGTGCAGTGAATCGTGAATACCCCTAATTAAGTAAATCTGAAAAGCGCTTGTAAATTGTCCATGGCCGATTGCCATGTTTGTAGTTTGCGTTCAACTTCAACAAATCTTTTTTTCTCCTGCCCAAATAAATATCAAATTAAATAAATTCAATAAATTTAATATACATAAATAATTTACTACAAACTTGTAGTATTCCATTTTGCTTACTACTCAAAGTCAGTAGCAAACACTATTTTAATTCATACCAATCCGGCTAATTTGTAGCAAGTTCGAAACAGCTGATTCTTGTAGTGTAGTAATAAGCACTTTAGTCATTAAACAAACTACTTTTGAAGGTTTTTTATTTTGAGTTGTTGTAAAGTCGAATCTGCTACTTTTGCATCAGCTTTTAGTTGGGATTTGACAGAATGCTTTTTTTACTATCGAAATTATCAGCATTGAAGTGAATACCCTTATTGTAATACTGAAAATTATTTGTAGTAAAGTTACATATAAAACAATTTGATAAACAGGGATAAACTCGAGAATACTAGAATGTTTAATAAAACAAACAAAGAGCGATAATTTTTGAGAAAATGTTGTTTTACGACTTAAGTTTAAATTTCTAGCACATATTTTTCTGCAGATGAACTCTTTGCATATAGAAAAAAGTAGTGTCTAACTGCATCTTTATGTATAACTGAACGAAGGTCGAACGTAGTGCGAACCACGGTAAGCCATACATTTTTCCATGTCAAAAAATATTGTTGCTCATTTCTTTTACGACGTTCAGTCTACGTCTCGTTTTACATAAAGATGCAGTAAAATAAGATAAAAGACTGACGAATCGATACGAACAATCAGTGTTTGTAAATATTAATATTCATTTGATTTCTTTAAGTCATTTTTAATGCTAATAAATAAAAGATGTTTAGATTTTTAATGATGAATTTAATTGATCTTTATAGTTGTCAATTAATTCATAAAGTAATTGTTATAGTATTATCGACATGTAACATTAACAATAAAGAAGTGTGCCTTTATTTGTTTCAAAATAAACAGCCGTACTTTTTTCAGTAACAGTCTAGCAAAAAATTTCAATGCTCATTACTTGTATGCACGCAAAGAGCGCTTCATTCTTCTTGCAAATAGTGCTGTTTGTATAGCGCTATATTTGTAGCACTTTCCATAACGATAACGTTGCACTTGAAAAAAGTATTAGATTTTATTGTAAAAAAAAATTAATTTTAAAAAACTGTAAATTCATCAAATCGTTTTAAAACTATGTTTTCTGTTTTTCCTTCATCAAATGAAAAATCAAATAAAATGCACAAAAATCAAACCTTTTTATATTGTCGCCTTAATTATAATAGGATGTATGTCAAAATTGGGCAAAGTAACGTTTATATGGTAGATTCGTTTTAGGTAGATTCGTCAAAACTACATTTATGTCCTTTTTTAGTTTTTAATGTTTCTATGAAAAAAAGGGAGGTAGAACGTTTGAAACAATACATTATCGTATGAACTTCATACAAATAATAAACAGTTTTCTGTGCCTCCTGAAAAATAGATTATTTTGACTTACGTCGCACAGTGGCTCGATTTGACTTGTCCGTTGCAAAAATCATAACTTCTAAACGAATTAAGATAAACACATAATTTTGGATAGAAATATTATGCAGCTTGTATGGTGAGAAATGTCATTAGAAGAGGTTTACAGGATGTAACGGTATGCGTTGTTGAAGTTTGGGTCTTTGCCTTTGGGAGGGAACAAAGGTAGAATTGGCAGAAAATAAGACGTCTCCGGTATAGACATATATATATATTTATGATCAGCGGCACCCCCTGAGTCTATTAATAAGTCTCCGGTTTCACTTTTTGAGTCTATCCGACTCTGCTTGTCCGACATTTGATTGAAAACACGATTACGGACAAACTAATAAAGCTACAAGATTGAAACTTGGTATATAGAATACATATTTCCATAGCCTACTTGGTACTGGAAATGGTCGTGATCAGTTAATGTCCACTCCTACCTCCAAAAACAAGTCCCACTTTAGAAACTATTTGAGGAGCCATAACTTTCGGCTTGTACATACTTCATATTTCAAAATTAATTTTCAAATAATTTTATATTATCAGTAAAATCATTGTGCGAAAAATGGGCATGATCTGCCCACTTTAATAGAACTGTCCCATAAAACTACTATTTTGGAATGTCTATGAAATTACATTTTAAAAAATTTTTTATTTTATTTTTTACATAAACACTATTAACATATTTAATGCACTAAATACATAATTAAAAATAAACTAATATACAAAAATTCAGTTTTTTTGAAAACAGTCGTCAATGTCTGAATAATTATTATTATCTTATAAATAAAGCATTTCTAGAGAGCTCTTTATCTGATCTGACATGTCTTAGAGAAGAAATTTTTGGGTCCGATGAGGCTGCTAGCATGTTGAAAAGGTCCTCGTTCTGTCGTTTTCGTGAAATTTTGCATGTATTTTGATATCTGTATTTTTTGTAGTCCTTATATTTGGATTCTTGCGCTTCTTCTGACAATTCTCCAATTGGTAAAGATTGATATTCTATAATACTTTTACCATGTACCACCACTTTATGAACGGTGGAGTAGGAATGCTGTCGTTAATTCTCTCTAGTCGGAGTGGACTAGCATATAAGACTGCTTTGGTTATATTAGCTTTTTTTTTGTTGCTGCACTCTATTGTATTTAACTTGCAAGACTGTTGAAACTTGATCAGTGGATAACGTTTCGGTGGAATCCATTAGCTTTTTCTGTTTTGTATGTGTTGAACTCTCATCCATTGATTTTCTGGGTCTACCTTTAGCAGATTTTGATGTACTCGGCTGTTCATCCAGCTTTTCTGCAGTTTCTTCAAGATAAAGATCCGTACTTTTTTCAAGCCCGTTTTTATTTTTGCATAAGAAACGATTTTTTATACGGTGTGACTCTATCCATCTTCTTTTAATGATATAGTATATTTTATGTATCGATTTATCAGTATCAGATGCATTCAAACTTTCTTCGGTTAACCTTCTTTAGGCGCGTTGAACGATTTTGGTAGAGGGTAAATCTTTGGTTTGCGTCATTGTCTTTTTCCGAGTAACTCTCGTCATCAATACAGACAGCAAAGATAACAAGATAGGAAACTTAGAAAACATAAGCAAGCGACCATCAATAAGTTCCCCTGCTGACGCATCTTTTCCCTCCCTTTGCTCCGCTGCGAACCTAGTGTCACTCCCGTGGCACTAGATCAGATCAAATCTCAGTAAAACAACGTTAGTTCAACTTTATATCAATTTGTCATCACAGTCTTGAAACAGCTGTTTTAAGAACAATAACAAAAGAAAACAACAATACCAAAACGCCCATTGAGCGGTGAAACGTCAAAATAAGAAAATGAATAGTTATTTAGATTTGCCAACTATGTTCGTTTTAATAATAAATGCTTGAAACTTGGCAGCAGTTTAAGATCAGAAATAGAGCTAGAAATCGAGCTGGGTTTAATTTTTGTTTTTGTTTTGTGAATAAAATAGAGCCGCGCTCTAGATCAACGACCACGGGAATGCAGCTATTGAATGTTACTGTTTTTTTTCAATGTATATGTAGAGCTAGCTGTAGGCTAAAATAAAATAAATTTAAAATTTTTGATATTTGCTTTTTGTTTGACTGGCCGTGAAGTCTCTTTTAATGCCTCCACTTGAGATCTTGCTACCAGGCAAACAAAAAACATAGCAAGCAAGGTGCTGTTTATTTTCCGCCGCCAATTCGGTTTATCCCCTCTAACGTTGCGCAACCGAAGTGATACTGCTCTTCTCTGTTCATCGTTGTAGTAGATTTGCTTGGTAATTGTTGTTGTAAATGTATTTTAGTTCAGCTACAGATCTACATATACATTGACAGAAAAACAGTAAATATCCTTCATCAAGGCTCATTTATAAGGTTGTGGCACTTGAGAGTAATGCACTCTTTTTTCCGCCTTTGCTTGAACTGTCACTGTTCGTTTCTTTGTTCTATGCATTCATTTTCTTGATTTCTTTTCATCCATTCCGACAGTTCGACCGAGCTCTCTCTCAAGTGCCACAACCTTATAAATGAGCCTTGTCCTTCATGATTTCTTTACGAAGGAACGATTTGTCAGCAGATAAACTTATTGATGGTTGCTTGTTGCCATAGTAGAATTACACAAGGTAGTGTTAGGGCTGAATGTGTTCTCTTTCTAAGTGACCATAACTGTCAAACTCAACCATTTTGATATATTTGCCAATTCTTGCCTTCATATTGCATTCTAATTGCTTGCAGATTTTGTAAGAAATGTCAACTTCGTTTTGACAGTTTCGGTCACCGGCGCTCTCCGCCCTAACACTACCTTGTTTAATTTTGCCATGCTTGCTGCATTTGCTGAGCGCCTGGTAGCCAATATCCAAGAGCGTGTATTTGATTTTGATGACCAACATAAAAACATTTGTAGTTTTATAAATGTCGCCAGCAAATTCTCTGACTGGGACATGGGACATGGTATAATAAGTAATAGGTAGGAGTAACATTTCGTGTTTCGACCATCGAATGTCAAGCAAAAGAAAACAAAATAGAGAACGTGTGTCACACACATTGGTAGCATTCAGGGGAGTCATCTGCTGTGAATGGATCATTTAATTGCAAAGGTTTCTCACTCAAATTTAAAACAAAACAGTTGCTAACTATTGACTCCGCTGAAAGCTGCCTTCTTTTGTTTGAAATTGCAGCTCGTAAGAAAATAAGTAGTTGTCAAGGCTACCTAATAATAATTTTATCATGAGTGGGACTGCATCGTCCAAAATTTGGCCGACGATAGAAGCCTATAGCATCTTTTTTAAAAATATAATGCAATGATTAATGACGCAAACAGTGAAAATAATGCAAATGAAATTCAATGAAATGTATGTAAATACAAATTTTATGTATGTGTGTATTATTATGTATTTTAAATGTATATTAATTATTTCAATAAGTTTAATTTATATTTTTGTTTATGTTTTACTTTGTTTTTTATATTAAAACCCTTAATTTAAAATATAATGAAGTGATAAAAGATGAAAATAATGTGCATTAATGATGAACCGGATGCACGGATAAACCGAATCGGGGGCAGAAAATAAACTGCATTTTGCTTGCTATGTTTTCTATTTTCCTTGTAGCAAGATCTCAAAAGCAGGCATTAAAAGAGTCTTCAAGACCCATTAAACAAAATATCATAAAAAATGTAAATTTTTTTTATGTAAGCTACAGCTCTACATTGAAAGAAAAAATTAAATATCCTTTTAGAGGACTATTTTTCTACTTTGACTTTTATTTTTAAAGTCTTCCAGGGAATGCTATTATTTTACATATATTTAAATAATAATACATACAATAATAAAAAAAAAATCTCACGTTTTCATATATTTTTTAACCTTTTTGTCACCTGCTCCTAAGAATTTTTTAAAGAAAAATAATTAAGGTAGTTAGTCGAACTGTCTGTAAGGGGAAATTCCCGTCATTTATTTTTTACAAGAACGGACTTACTAAAATATTTCTGTTTTCTCTTACCTGCTCTTGACTTTCTTGGATCGATTGGTAATTTTTAGACGTAATACCTGATATAAAAAATTCCAATAATCAATTTAAAGTTGTTTGTTTCTTTCTTAGAGAATAAATAAACTTCAAAAAGATAAGTATGTCTAAATAAGAAACAAAAGGTACAAAAAAATCGACAAAATTAAATTTTTAAAAAAGTGACATTTTCAGTGAGATAATTTAAAATTTTTTTAACTGTGACTATAATGGTCCAAAAGGGATGATCTGCTTACCAAATTTCACCTTTCTAGCTCAAAATTTAAGATTCAATGTGTATAACTGGCGGACGCAACTTCCTACAACCAAGACCTCTCCATAAAAATCGCTCTAGCGCAGAAAGTTGTGCATAGTTGCAGCTGAGTTTTTTACAAAATGCTAAGCCATAAAATACATTTTTAGTAACTAGAACGTGTAACTACGCGTGGATTTTTTGAAACACCACGTTAAGTTTGAAAACAACGCCAAATCAGTGTTTAAGAAAAACGCAAAAAAAAAACACTTAATTTTTATTTTCTTTTTTTTTCGTATAGACCAATACTTACTTCTGTGACAAAAACATGTCCATGTTTTTTAACGTTTCTCAAAAATTTTTGCATGAACGTGATTTTTTTTCCAAACAAATAATTATTTTGCAAACTTGAAAAATCACTGAACTTTGACGAATTATACAAATAAAACCAATCATCCAAATGAATTAAAGTTTCGGATTCCTTAGCTCCAAACATTTCTTTATTTGATAAAAATATCATGTATGCAAAAGAGAACTACTCGAAAATTGACTTTTGCCACGACCGCAGGCAGAACGAGCCATTGTGCGTCGTATAAGAATTAGGCCGACGATATGAACTAATAAGGGAAACAAAGCCTCGCTACATTTTTCTTCCAACTACAAGGAGAACAAAGCGCTCGGTTCTTGCTACGTTTTTATATTAAATACAAGCAGAACAAATAGCTCGGCTCTCGCTACGATTTTATATATTCTACAGCTTGAGCGGAGAGCATACATCTGATGACATGACTATGTTTAAAAATGCGCTATATACAAGGAGAATGAAGCGCTCTGCTGTTTTTGGAGTACTGCCTTCCCTGCTGGGCAAATTCGATTTTCATATGTTCATAACGTCATTTAGCTGTGAAATTTATGTTTTTTTTTTAATAGAGTGGGTTCAATCACCTCAATCAAATTACTAAAATCTTTGATGATTTCGCATTTCTTTTTTAACGTCGTGCCGTAATGTTGCTGTAGTGAACAATGTGTTTCACAAGGCTATTAATCTTGTGCATAAGGGTTCTTTGTTATTCGTTATATTAATAATATTTATAATTCACGGGTACTTTTTTGTTGAAATAAAAACAAAAACTTTAAGGGCCGTTTTATTAAATAAAAATAATTTTGATCAGCAGTAGTATTTATTTTGACAGCAATTGTGTTTTTATCTCAAAATAATATTTACTTTATACATATTTTTTGTTGGCAATTTGATGTGTATATTTATGACATAAATTTTTAAATTAATTTTTTTATCTTTGACTTTTTTATGTTTATAAATAATGAATAAAATTAAACATAAAGTATAAAAGTAAAACAAGTAAATATTCTAAGAATAATGTTGACACCACAATATAGATAATTAATTTGATTTTTATGCTAAACTTCAACACCAATGACACGTTATTCAAAAGTTGTTTTGCTTTTTATTGCAACTAGCTAATAGGTAATATTCTTGATATTAATAAGTGATATGATATTATGCTATGTAAGAGACCAGTGATTACCTGCATATAGTTCAAGATTTTTGCTTTGACATTGAATTGTGTTGATAGCTTACAATATCTAAATATGTAGAATTAATGGTGCATCTGTTTATTACGAGTATAACTTTTTAACGATTTTACCGATTGAGATCATATTTACATTCTATATTTTTTTGGTTGACCTGATTTTTTCTTAGTTATGTACGGATCCAATAGTTGAAACATAAGAGGGCGCTGTAATTTAAAATCTTTAAAAAACCGCGAAAAATTACTAAACCATGAGAGACACAAAAAAAAAATTATAGATATATACAATTATTTAATTTACAAATCTACAATTTATGAAATCAATTCAGATCCAACTACTTGTGAAGAAAATTAATGTTACAATTCTCATGAGACCGTTCATGAATCATACATGGCAATGAATGAAAAGAGATCATTTAAAAGGAGGGTCACACAAATTATGATGGGTTCTATGGGCTCCTATGAAAAAAATCAATGGTTCTATGGCCAATGGGTTCCACTTGAATTAGGCATAGAACCAGTTGAGTCACTAGAACTTTTTGGGCTCTGTGGTCTTCTTGGAAAAGAATCTTCGATTTTTAATCCAAGGAAAAGTTTACAATTTTTCAGTCCAAAAAAGATTAGTTTTCAATTCGAAAAAAGTTTAAAAAAGCAATAAATATCAACTCAAAATAAAGAAATTTTCTGACCAGTTCATGGTTTGAACACAATGTCCACTGTTGTGCTGGTCCAACACCTTATATACTCGTCCATCTCATTTGTTCGGAAAGTTACGCTTATTTTGCATCATAACGAATGCAAGTAAGCAAGCGAGCAGAAAAGTGGGTTCGAGACTCAGCTAAATTAAAGTAAAATAAAAAAAAATGTTCTGACCAGTTCGTGATTTGAACACTCGTCCTCTGATATGCTGGTCCAATACCTTATCCACTCGTCCAACTCAGTTGTTAACATGTCTCGCTTATTTTGCATCATTACGAATAGAAGTAAGTTTTTTCAGGAACGTAGTCTTGAGACCCAGCTAAATTAAACAAATGTTTGGATTAAAAAGTAACACTTTTTGGATTATAAATTCCTTTAAACCAAAGTTTAGATTAAAAAAGCAGTCCAAAATTTTTAACCGTGTATGGAACCTACATTACCATGATGCACAGGACTTAAAATATTTGTGACCGATCCACTTTCTTAAAATTTCTTCATTATATTGTAAATTGTTTGCTCAGTTGGATGATTATGACCAGGACTAGGATTTTGTTGAAGTAAAAATATGCAAAATTACCTAAAAAATTTACAAAAATGACGTAAAAACTGCATTACCTAAAAATTACCTAAAAAAACGCAAACAATTACATAAAAAATAAACAAAAAATAAAGTTTTAAAAATAAATCATTACTAAACTTAAAATTTATTTTATATAACTTTTATGCATAGCGTTACAGTGAATAAGTTATTAAAATTGAAAGGAACGTCGATTGACTGGCAAAATGTTTTTGTAAACAGAAAAACTTCTTTCTACTTCTGCACTGAGGAGAGGAACATATTTAAAAGACGATATGTCATCGGACAAGGGCGTCCGCAAGATTTGTTCTAGGGGGGGGGGGGGTAAAAAGGCATAAAGGAGTTTAGAATGCACATAAAGAAAATTGAACCTATATAATTCTATTTTCTGAGATTTTTGGTACTAATTTTGTTTGTATGTTTTTTTGGCCTTTATACAAATCTAAACGGCTCAACGGATTTTGCTCAAACTAGGTACACATATTAAGTGCATCCTAACTTAAAATGTTACATACTTAGTTTTTGCCACGCCCCCTCTGAAAATTTTCAACTAACAGTAATTTTGTTATTATAAAACTTTTTAGTATCGGAAATTTTTGTGTATTTAATTTTAAAAATTTTTTGTTATTTTGACATCAAAAACACTCACTTATCTTCAAAATTGATATAAGAATGAGAAAAAAACGACATGAAAATCAAAGTTTGGTATTTCGATGCAAATATCTCCGCTGTCCATTGATATATTTCATTCAAATTTTTTTGTTCAAAACTTCAATAAAAGCACTTTTGAACTGTACCGTTAAGTCAGTGTGTATATGTTTTATGATTATGTCGAAAAAGGTCCAAAGTATTGACTTTTTACTCAAAAAATGACTCAAAAATTGTTGTTGTTGTAAAAATGAAATATATTAAAAATTGTACATCTGGCTACCTTTCATATGACATAGAATTTATTTGAAAAATTCTTCCAGTTAATTTTTTTTCAAAATGTTGTTTTTATATTTTATACAAAAAATTCAAGTCTCAAAAATAATTTATGTGAAAAAATTACCCCAATATCTCTTTCCAATCAAAAGTTATGGCTAAAAATCTATTTTTTCATACCAGACTATTAATAAAACTGAGTTTTCTTTTAAAATTCTCTATATAGTTTGAACGTCCCTATTTATCTCTAAGAATGCAGTTGTGTGTCTAGAGTAATTACGAACATATTGGATTTAATAATATCTTCCCTATAGTAATTTACTTAGTTTTATAATTTATTTGTTTTTAATTTTCCAAGATTGCTAAAGTTAAAAAAAATTGTCAACATGTTGTTATTTTCAATTTGATTGACAAAAACTGACCACTGAAAATGACATAGTGAAAACCAAGCATAACAGTGGCTGAATTTTATTCAAATGGGCACCCCCTCCGCATGTTATCCCATATTGCAGTTTAGAGTGGAAAATCCCATGGTAGATGCAAGTAAGCAATTTAGACAAGCAATACGAACTCAAATGGTAAATTTTTCTAGTTACACCAAAGCAGAGTTAGGCGTAGTGCACTAAATGCTGAGTGCACTTAGCCTTTTACTAGCACTAAAATATATTGAAAGAAGTTCTATTTTTCGCTATTTTTTCACCAGCTTAGTGAAGAGATGCTTCGCTATCACTAGGGATTTTAGTAGTAGTGTTTTATTGTTGTGCTATAACTAAATTGAGTGGTAGTTACTAAATCTTCACTAGGCTTGGGTAGTTCACGAACGAACTAGTTCAATTGAACTATTCGCACTCATGAACTATGTGAACTAGTTCATTGATTCTCGTTCTTTTAGTTCTTTTAGTTCAATTGATTTTGCAGCGAGTCAGATCGAAAAGAACTAGAAAAAATTTGGTTTCACTCAACAATGGTTTGAGTCCGTGCTGATACAGCTTTTCACTAATGAACGGTAAAAAAAATTTCTGCAAAAACAAATTTTTTTGGCAAATATTGTAGTATTATTATGTAAATAATAATACCCCATATGCCCCATATGTAGTATTTTTATGTAAATTTCATCTATGTCTGCAGTTAATGATTGATTCAGTCATATAGTTCGTTTCATTTTATAGATCTGATCATGAAAGAGCAAACAAAACAAACTAAAATAGCTATTGAACTAAAAAATACAACGAGCTAACATACCCATGATAGAATTACCAGGTACTATTAATCGCTACTTTTACTCGTTACTTTGGGAAGTCAAATTGGTGTCAAATGAAAGTACTGCAAACACACCAAGAAGTAAAAGGTGATTTTTACTTTTGCCCAGATGTCTACATATTAACTTGAAGTCGGGGATTTTTCTGCTGTAAGTTTCTTCTGTTGAATTTTATGCCATATCTTAAATTTAATTTTTGATAAGTTAAAAATATAAGCGTCGTTATTTTGTGTGTTACTTTTTAATTAACTTATTTATTTTATTATGGAGAATATAAGTAAATGCAATATGTGTGTATGACTTTTTAAAGTCAGACATTAGAACTTTAAAACATATTGTTTCTCTTATGCTTACTGAATTTTTGATGTAATGAACTAATAAAATTGTTGTTTCATCTTGCAAAGGCAAGATGAATATTTAAATTTTATATTTGTATTAAGTTTTGTAAAAATACAATAACAAAATGCACAATGTTTATTCCCAAAAGCATTTTTATTCAACACGGAAGAAGCTACTGGCTGCATTGTAGGTTTATCTAATAAAAATTATTATATTGTAATTAATGTTTTGTTTAAATTTTTTTATGATTTCCTACAGTAAAATGACGATTTCCATTTATATTTTCAAACAAAATTACACACAAAAATGAGCTGATTTTAAAAATACAACAATTTATTAAAGGTTCGTTCCCAATTACTTTTAAATATTGGATATTTTATAAAAACTGATCATAAATATACCACATTGTGAATACCCCTATCGTTTGCAGATTTCTGGTTTGAAATAATACAAAAAGCAACACTGTTTCCACCTACTCGCTACATTTTGACACTATATGCCCGAAATGACAGTTTATCCCCAGCTGATTTTCAGCGAATAATAATACCTGGTAATTCTATCATGGTTTCGCCCATAAAAAAAATTGTCAACATGTTGTTTATTCAACACGCTACATAATAAAAAGGCTACATTTTGAAAGTTTTCAAAGTAAAGACTGCTCCTTTACATGGGTGGATGAAGTCTTGCAGGGAGGGCTGAAAAAGCCATCAGCTGCATTTTTGGAAAAATAAAAGATTTGGAGGCGATCTTTAATCAAGCCAATGGTAGGAAAATTTAGTTTACAAGGAGTACAGAAAAAAACTCGCTGAATTGTGTTAACCAAACGAACTTCCCGAACCTGTGAAAGAGCTCTTCATAAAATGCAAATGCATTTTCGGATTAAAAATGTTCTTCTATGTTGATAAACCTTTGATAAACGAATTTGCATTTAAAATTTCCAAAATGTTCTTGAGCTTTGTCTTAAAAATTAAAACTCTCTTTTCCGATTCCGCGTGAAAAATGATACATGATAGGGCTGATTGTGTAACGCTAAACGACACAAAGGCTTTATAGTATTTGAACTTTTTTAAAGTCAGACATTAGAACTTTGAACCATATTGTTGCTCTTATGCTTACTTAATTTTTGATGTAATGAACTAATAAAATTGTTGTTTATCACGCCACTAACATCAAGTGCAAGGACAAGATAAATATTTAAATTTGATATGTGTATTAAGTTTTGTAAAATTACAGAAACAAAATCCATAATATTTATTCCCAAAAGCATTTTTACTCAAAGCTACTGGCTGCATTGTAAGATTATTTAATAAAAATTATTATAATATAGTGTTTTGTTTACATTTTTTTATGATTTCCTACAGTAAAATGATGATTTCCATTTATATATCCAAACAAAAATACACAAAAAATTAGCTGATTTTAAAAATACAACACATTATTAAAGGTTCATTCACAATAACTTTTAAACATTGGATATTTTATAAAAACTAATCACAAATACACCACACTGTGAATACCCCTATCTTTTGCAGATTTCTGATTTGAAATAATACAAGAAGCAGCACTGTTTCTACCAACTCGCTACATTTTGACACTATATGCCCAAATTGACAGTTTATCCCCAGCTGATTTTCAGCGAATAATAATACCTGGTAATTATATCATGAACATACCTAACGACCTAAAACACCAAACGAACTATAAGACTACTACCACAGATAATATAATAGAAAGATGTGCCACCGCCATACAAGCAAGTGGCACAGTAAAATTTGAATGTGGATTTATCATAAATCCACATAAAAGCTTTATGAGAGTCAGCGAGCGAACGATTTAAAGCTTTTGAGAGCGAGAGAATAAGTAAGCGACAATGTGAGCAAATGTGCGCATTATATTGAAAAGCAATAGAAATGATATGTAAAGATTTGATGCACGAAACATCTATGTAAACGATGTAGCTGCCAACAAAATGTAGCTGAATTTCATAAGGTTTTACTTAAAAACTGTAGGCAATTTTTTACTAAACTACCCTGCGAACATTATATAATTTAAAGTTATTATATTTATTGCATTATCTCTTATTTTTTTGTTATATAATTTCAAGAATATAACATCATAAAGATGATATAATGTAGGTATATTTTGTGTGTTGACTTGGTTTTTTTTGCCGTTTTGCCACATGATATTTTTAGTGTTATATAATTGTAAGGGCGACTCCATCAGTTGAAGCTTAGCCGCGAATAATGTTGTAAGCAATATGTTTTAAGTTATTTTTTGGCGGAAAAATTTTTTATTTAACTACTTTTATATATTTTTATTATATTATTGCAAATACTTGCTTTACTATATGAAAAGTATTCAGAAATGCAGTTTTCAATTGTTCTTATATGTACAACAAAAACATTTTTTCAGTAATTTGTTGAGTAAAAATTCAATATTTTGGACCGTTTTTAAAAAAAAAATTAAAGAATATATTCACTGACCTAACACTACAGTTGAAACTATTTTTGTAAAGTGCTTTTATTAAAATTTAAATTTAAATTTAAAATTTGAATTAAATATATTTAAAAATATCGGATAGATTTGCAACGAAAGTCTAAAGTTTTCATTTGCATGTCGTTTTTTCTCATTCTTGGGGAACGATGTTTTATGAAAAAGTCGTTATACCAAAAATTTCAGAAATTCTAAAGATATGTGAATGTTTTTGGCATTAAAATTACTGACATTTTTTAAATTTAATTAGCGAAAAATTTTTTCAAAGAAAGATTTTCAATATCAAAATTTACGTAAGTGAAAATGGGTGGAATGAGCGTGATAAAAACTAAGTATGTTACAATCTAGGATGCACACAATATGTGTACTCAAATTGAGCGAAGTCCGTTAAGCCATTTAGATTTGTATAAATGTCAATTAAACAAACAAACCAAAAATTAAGTTTTATTAATATAGACTTTGTGTTAAATTGTATGAGTACTATAGAACGAATGCAATTCGAAAAATGCTTGCAAATAAGACATTTATATCTTTCATTTAAGCTATCATTTGAATTGGTCTAACGATTTTTTGTATAAAATTTCTAAATACTACATTTGAGAAAGAGTTAAAAAATATGGTTAATACTCAAAATTACCTACTATACAGGCCAAATATGCGATATCGGATAGCTTTATAATTATATTTCGCAAAGCCTCAGAATTTGGTATTTGACCACAATTTACAAGTAGTATTTCCCTGATAGCATGTGATGGGCGTTGGTCAAAGGGGCGTGACCCCTCCCACACAACCGAAATTTTTGATATTGAATAGCTTTGGAGTTATAGGCGACCGCACAGGCTCGGAATTCGGTACTCGACCACAATTTACTCATGCCGTTTCACTGATAGCATGTTATGGGCGTTTGGCAACGGAGGCGTGGCAGCAACACACAGTGTTTCAGCTAGTTATTTATACCAGCGCGAAGATTTCGTTGTTTTGTTTTGATTTATTTTTGACGTATCTTTGCTTACGTTATTTCTGTTATTTTACTCATTTCAAAGAGTTTACAGTGTTGCAAATCCTATTCGAACGTAAAATTGCGGTTTAGGGATTTTTAAATTTAGCTAAAAACGCTAAGAACATTGTTTGTAAACAAAATCTTTATTAAATATATGATAATTGGGTTTTTAAAATCTAAAGAATTTGTTTAGTACGAACTCACCACGTCGACTTTGATGCAGGTAATTTCGAGTATTTTTACTAAAACCGAAATACGTAAATATCCAACCTGCTACAATCATACTTTTTACCTTAATATTTTCGTTGAAATATTTTTTTCAGACAACAAAGTAAAAAAAAAACCAAATTATATATCAAAGTCATATTTTTGCGCACTTTAATATGGGGTAAATGTTAAATAAACGGTATATTTTAAACTCTTTCACAATTGTAGTATTCAGAAAAGTTCATAAAAATCGTATAAATAAAAAGGTACAAATGTCTCATTTGTAAATATTTATAAAACTTGTAAAATAAATTAATACTTTTGGAGTTATAGGATCATAACTGGGGAACTATTTTTCAAAACTCAAAAAGTCGATAAATTCTTCTAAAAAAATTCGAACTAACCTGGAAAAGATTTAATGACTTTTGTTATCTAGAAAAAATACTCAATCGAATTAGCAAAGTCGTTTTCGTCACGCAAACTTTTTTCAAAATGTTTACTACTGTTATTATATTGTTATTCACTTTCAAATAAAAAATGAATGAATAAAAAAATTTTGTTATTCACTACTATTTTATGAATAAAATGTTTGCAATAATTTTTTATTCATTATTAATTTTTTATTCATTATTAATTTTTTATTCATTATAAATTTCGTATTCATTTCTAATTTTTCATTCCATTTTGAATTATAAATAAAATGAAGAAAAATCTTGTTATTCACTTTTGATGAACCAAATTAATAGTAAATAAAAAATTAATAATGACTATAAAATTGAATCAAAAAATAATAATGTACAAAAAAATTAATTAATGAAAAATTTGAAATTCTTTTTGAATTGCATTCTTTGTAAATAGCATTCATATGAATAAAAAAATAATTAATTATTCTGAATAACGAAAAAAATAATTTAAATTAACTACTAACCAATTTTGTAAAATTCAAAGTGCATTAAAAATTTTATTTATAAACAATTTTAAGTTTATTGGATGGATTTGTATGTCGTTATTCAGTTTTCCTTAAGATTCTGAATATATATGCAGATTTAACTGCTTTGGCTGAGGCATTCAAAAATAGTCAAAATTAATTGCAAGCAGTGAATAAGAAAAATCTGCTTCGCACAAAATAAGGAAATCATCATGAAAATAATGCAAACAATATTAAATTTCACGACTCTCGCTAGCTATGAGAAACCATGCAGTGGTGATCAGTGTGACCAGAAGATTTTTGAAAAAATATGCTTTTTTTAAAAAAAAATATGCAAAATATTCCACTTTTAATTTTTATATTCCACAAAAATATTCCACTTTCAATTTCAAAGATATATATATCTAAATAAGTCTAAATATGCATATAAAAAAACACAGAAGCAAGTTTAAAAACATTTATTTATTTGATTACTATCGCACTTAAATTTATTTTCTTTTCCTGTAAAAAAATATAAACATTGTTATGGTTTTTTTAATTTTAAGTAACGATATACAATATACAAAACTAAAATTCAAGCACATCTTCGAGGTCAATTCTTAAATTTTTGCTTGTATTATTATCATAGAAATTCGCATTTCTAACTTTTTTTATTAAGCTATCTGGTATTTGATAGGCATGACAACACTTTTTTTGAACATGCAGCCATGTTTTTACATTCAACAAATTATTTAAGAGGTTTTCTTGCATTCTATTTCGAATTTTCCTTTAAATAAGAAAGATTCATATAACTAAAAATTTTCTCAACCTCAGCATTGCTAAATGGTAAGCTAAGCGAGAAAAGCACGAATTTTGATAAATCTTCAGATTCCGAACTTTGATCAATAAGTTTTTTCTGCTTTATTGTTTTGAAACCACATTTTAAAATAGTTAAAAGAAATAGCTATTGTTAGCAATAATAGTGGTATTCACGATGTGGTGCATTTGTGACAAATTTTTGCAAAATTTACAATACTTACAACTTATTGTGATCGAACCTTCAGTAAAGTACATATTGTATTTTTAAAATTAAATATATTAATTTTTATTAAATAAACTCACAGCGTAGCCCTTAGCTTGCTCCATGCTGAGTAGAAATGCTTGTACAATCAGCTGATCTAATACACAACTTGTATATTTTCCACAGGGTTGTATTTTGAAAACTGAATTTTGTTTTTGTTATATTAAAAAATTTACTACAAATATCAAATTTATCAAAAATACACAATACAAGGGAAAATACAACACATCGTGAATACCCCTAATGTTTTCTTAAGTAAATTACTTACTGCTGTAACATAATCCATAAAAAAATCTAACCAAACAAACATATAAGCAAATTTACTTCACTTTTTAAGCTGCGTGAAGTTATTAAAAGAATTGCAATAAAATTGACAACGAAGAAGTTAACCACAATATGAATTCCTTATATTGCGTTATACAAGGTGGTTCAGAGATAAACAAAAAAAATGTCGATAGCCAAAAAAAAACCCATTTCGTAACCAAGTAGACATCTTTTTTTTTGGAATTTTTGTGAATTTTGAAAAATATAATCGAAAAATATATACGAAAAATATTCCACTTTTTATGCAGCATATTTTTATAAAAAAAAATATGCTTCCCGAAGCTAAAATATGCCAAAGTGGAATATAATATTCCACTCTGGTCACACTGGTGGTGATCTATGTTGTGAAGCATTGTGGAGTGAAGAGTGAAAGAGCATTGCAGAGAGAATGTGCATGCAAGGATTGGAAACTTTTCTCTCAAGAAAGCTTTTTCATCGCGCTCACAAAAGCTTATGTATTGATCTGAAAAATATTTGTTACATTTAAATGTTCTACGTGGCACATCTTTATACTATATAATCTTTTCTACTACTCTTTGCTTTTACCAAAAAGCAAATTTTTCAAAAATGTTGACAAATACAACAACTGAAGAAATTGCTTTTACGTAAAGGCAAATTTTTCAAAAATGTTGACAAATACAACAACTGAAGAAATTGCCAAACTATAAAGGCATATATATACCAATATAAACCGAACTAATAATAAGTTTTGGTTGCAAACATCTTATTGCAACCTAACTTAAGTATTTTTATACTAACAAACAGATTATATGCATTAATTTCAGGAGTTTCTAAGTGATTTCTTTGTGAGCTTGCGGCCGATTGTGGACGATTTCCTTGGAAAAATACGATGATGCAAACCAATGATTTACCCTCTACCAAAATCGTTCAACGCGCCTAAAGAAGTTTTCACTTCAAAAAATAAAATTATTGTTTCAATAATATTCTGGATCCTAAAAATAAATTCATAATAAAGTTGTTGCAATCATTCTATTTTCGGCCCAATAAGAGAATAATGATTGTTTCAATAATATTTTGGTTCCTACAAAAAAGTTCCTTTTCTAAATATGGTTGTTGTAATCATTTTATCATGATCAAAGAAAATATTATATGTTTAAGAACATGTTAGCAACAATCATAATCCGAATCATACTATGATCCTCTTAAAACATGGTTGTTGCAACTATGTTTTTTCTCTGCGTGTACACATTGATGCATTGAACACATTGACGACGACAGCAACAGTGCGTCAAATGTCAAATTATTTTTACATGCTTTTCTTATGGAGGTGAATGCGGTGAAAATGTTGCAACGACAATGAGTGAGTGCAACAAAGTCGCTGTCATCGGTTTAGAATTTTTTCCTAATTTGACGTGCGACAACAGAGCAATATAAGTGTTTGTGTATACGTGAGTGAAACAATCTAATGATACTTCCAGATTGTTGTTTCTTTCTTCATGTTGTTTCGCACTGTTGCAGTCGTCGTCAATGTGTTCAGTACATGACTGCGACAAGCGACGAACGCCAATTGTCAAAAAATAGAACGCATGTTTTCTTATGAAGATGTATTTTTTGAAGACGGCACGACAAAGAGCGAACACGACCATAACTGTTGCTGCCGCTGACTTCAATCTATTTCTAATTTGATAGACGACAAAAGCAAGACGACAATTTTGTATGAAATACGGACTATCGCTGTTGCGTTCATTATAATCAAGTCGTCGAGAATACTGCGACATTTCTCTCTGACTGCAAGTTTTCGTTTTGTCGGTGGACGTCTGTTGCAGTCAATGTGCATCGGCTATCAGAATGAGAAAAAAAACGATTGAAATTTTAAGTTTTGACTTTGCGAGCAAATATCTCAGCCATTTTTTAATCGATTTTCAACAATTTTTTTTTTGTCTGAAAGATCAATGAAATGATTTTGAAGAAATGAGAAAAGATTAACCGTTATCCCATCAATTCAATGTTTTATATTGTTTTAAAAAAACTTCTAAAATATTGAGGTTTTGCTCCGTTTATTTGTTGTAACTTTTTTTTTGTATTACATTTTCTTTTTTCACACTCTTTAATATGACATATCATTTATTTGCAAAAATTGCCTCATTTTGAAACATAATTCAATAAACAGTTTCTATCATCGAAATTCATGAGCCTATAATATAAAACCCTATGATTTTTTGATGAAAATTTAATATTTTAAAATGTTGTTTTAAGAAATAGTTTCTGTAAAAAAAATTTTCAAATATTTCAAACCATTTCATAGTCATATACACCAATCTATGTTTTAAGCCATTTCGGTATATAAAGAAATATGCGTAGGAGAAACAGTACTTCCGTGTTTCTGAACCGATTTTGATAATTTTTTTAAATAAATTCGAGTAGGGAGAAGAAGTTCACCGTATAGTTATGTGACTTTTGACCTGAAATATGAGTAAGAAATGGAAGAACATGGCGTAGGAGAAAATTTTAGACATTAATACAATGTTGGAAAAACATTTTTCGCTATCTCTTCGGATACCCTACAATAACCATTTTTTATAGTACATTTTATTATTTTACAAATAGTAAATTCTGAAAAATTTTGATATAAAAGTTATGACGATGTCTCGAAAACTGTTGCTTTCTCTCGAAACTTAAGATTTTCTTAGTACAACACATTTTCTTAAGTCAATGTCAATGCCTTAGAATGAAAAAAATTGAAATTTCAGAAAGTTGGTCGAATTTGGACCACAGGCGATACTAGATATATAGAAATAGGCGCAGGAGAAACAGTTCTTCCGTGTTTCTGAACCTATTTTGGTAATTTTTTTAAAGAAATTAGAGCAACGAAAAGGAGTTCACCGAATATTTTTGTGACCTTTGGCCTGATATATAAGCGTTAAAAGAATATTTCTGAAGTAAAACCTAAACGATACGAAATGGAAGAACATGGTGTAAGAGATTTTCGACATTAATACAATGTACAAAAAACATTTTTCGCTATCTCTTACGAATACTCTATAATAAGCATTTTTGTATGTAACATGTATGAATATATATTGTGATGGTGAAATTTCTTATAAACAGTAAATTCTGAAAAAAATCCCTTTATTTTGACATCAAAGTTATGGCGATATCTTGAAAACTATAGCTTTGTGGCAATTTTTTTTATTATTTGAGATATTAGCCTTGACAACACATGTTGTAAAATTGATGCCCTTTGATCAATTATTGGCTATTTTTGCAAAAGGTGGTAGGTAACACATGAAAAAAAGTACTCAATTTGGCAAGAAAACAATTTACCCAAACAAGTCAGGGGCCAGCTAGAGTAGATTGGTAGATGGGTCCTTGGGTAGAATGGCATTTTACAAAAACCAAATGTGGGGCATTTGCCAATCAACCCAACTACCTAAGTCAGTGTGAAGACCCCTATTGTTTTTTGACCCTTGATAACATCAACTGGGTACTTGTTCCAGCATCTTTGCCAAATGTAAGTTTTTAATTGTTTAAAAAACAAAGCACTTGTTGCTCAAACAAATAAAAATATGTTAACATTATGCAAAATAGAAATATATTAAGTGCTATAAGCATCTGCTTTGCAGAATTATTACAGCTTTGTCAACAAGCGTTGTGTAATTTAACATTTGACTTATGTCGTCGTATTCTTCCCATTTGTTTGCTTTTTCCTTAATAGCTTGCTTGCTTTCCGGCTAGCACTTAAAGCCAATTACATTGTACACAACATACATACCAAGAGTCTATTCTAACTGCGATTTTAGTTGAGTCAAAAACTGCATGCCGCAAAAAAAAAAACCTGATAGTGTCAATAAGCTTGAATAAACCATAAATTGTGCTCCAAATGCATTTAGATTTTGCTCACGCGGCAGTGGTTTAAAGGCATAGCTAACTGTACGAAAACTTAGGAAATACCACCATTCAAAACATCCGATGACCTTGTGAATTGTCTTGCTATACCGCGCATTTATGGCCTACTGACTGCCTCGTTCAGCGAGCTTGTCGCTTAGCAAGTCAGATCAAAGTATGGCTCTCGCACGAATCTGGCTGCAAGTCGTTGGCTGTTGTAACAAGCCGTTCAAGTGTAAATTTTTTGTGTCAATATCTAGCAATGAGTAGCTGGTTGTTCAAAATTAATTTTTTGTTGTAAAAAGAAGCCATGGCAAAAAAAGTGATAAATGTGAGCAAATGCATTGGTTGAACTAACTAACTGATATGTTGTAAGATTGTCGAAAACTTGTTTGTTTTAAGGTCTGATGATTTTCAACTTGATTTCATTACAAAAAAAAACTATAACTAGCTAGCTACTTTTAATGCTAATAAGTATTTTTCCATGATGTTTGAATGATGTTGTTAACCAGATATTGAAATGTAAGCTATTGTAACATGCAGTTTTTGCAAAAAAAACATACTTGTTCTGGATATGTTACGGCCCCCAACAACTTTCACCTACAACTAAATCGGTCTACTGCAATAGTATTTTTATTTTAAATACCTTTTTATAAATTTTAATTGACGAGTTATAAGATATGCTGTCAAATTTTCATCATCTGAATACGTTATTATCGTATAACTCACGTTACATAGCGTAACATTCATCTTTACGTTTACATTTTTGAAGCTAGGTCAGTTAAGTTTCTATCTTGCAATTTATCCAACACTCACTCTATGCGAAAAAGTGTATTAAATTAATTGCAATTAGTGCAGGAACGCAGCCAAACTTTTTTCCAGGGGGGAAGAGGGTGTTTTGATTACAAAAATAAATTTGTAGGAATATAATATTTGAATAAGTTAGTAAGTAAGTAAGGAAAGCGTTCCAGTACTTTTTACAATTTTTCTTGCTCAGGGTGTGTGCCAATTGGAAACTTTTCACTCGTGGTAGAATAGAAAATTCCGAGTTGAAGAAAATGTATGTCTGTTGAAATGGAATTGTCATTTTTGATGTGCCAAACCGAGTATGAAAAGTTTATTCAGAAATTTTGACGTCTTTTTAGCGAATAAACCCTCAGTTGCCTAAATGTCATACTTTTTCACAAACGAGATTGCTTAAGACCCATTAAACTACTACGTTTTCTATTACTAATTTTGTTATTAAAAATTATGTTAGGAGTTTTAAAAAATGTAATTGTTTTGCGTAAAATAATATTATATATACAAAAATTGTGTAAACGCTGTTAACTTGCAAAAATAAACAAACATTTTTATTCATGATACTTCCATTGGATTTATTTTGCTATTGTATTCCACTTATAAAATAGACTGAATTAAAATCAGTATCAGTGTTAAAGCAAAGATTATATACTATAAAGATGTGCCACGTAGAACATTAAAAAGTAACAAATATTTTTCAGATCAATACGTAAGCTTTTGTGAGCGCGATGAAAAATCTTTCCTGAGAGAAAAGTTTTCAATCTTTTCATGCACATTCTCTCTGCAATACTCTTTCACTCTTCACTCCACAATGTTTCACAGCATAGATAACCACTGCATGGTTTCTCATAGGGGCATGTCACACGTTGTCTGCTTGTCCGTCAGACATTGGAATTTTCGCCATTTTTCCCTCTCTCTCATTGTTTTGTCCACGGCATGCTACACGTAGTTTTCTGTTCGATAATGGCCGAAGCTAAATTTACTACGTTTTTGCTGCCATTTCGTGCAGGTAATGCTCCTTTATGCAATCGATTCAATAAAACGGCTACCCTCTATAGGTTGTTTATAAGTGGTTTTATTTGCATTTAAAATTGATGGGTTAAATTCTGATCTCCGGGGTTTAAAATTAATTACATTGGCCAATATGTATGCAGGAAGTGTATCCGCATATATAGATGACAACGATATGGTCACAATAAAAACAATTGTTGTGTTGATGAAACTCTGGATGGAGTTAAAAAAAGTGAAAAAAGATCCTGCTGGATTAAGCCATGGAGAATTAGCAGACATAAGAAAGGGATGATAAATTTACCAAAGGAGCTAAGATTCACTGATGGTAAAGCATTTAAAATTTTTTTAAGAATATCTCACAAAGCCGGTTGGCTTTGAAATTCATTTAAGAACATTTCAGTAATATTTCTACTCCAATTAATAGCTATAACCTTATCTCTTAGAATATTGTAAATTTAACGATTTGAACGATATTACAAGATATATGTATATATAAACAGTTTATTTGTTAATTACGCGGCTGTAATGTATGACTAGCTTGATCAGTTCATCAGTAAATCTACTGCTCACATTTTCTCTTGGCGATTTTCTAAAATACAAGGGTGAAAGAGACAACTGCAGCTGTACATACAAGCACTAAAAATACTATATTCAATGACGTGTTACTTTCATTTATGCAATGGAATAGTTTATAAATGGAAAATATAGTTAAAAAATGTATAAATGTTTATAAATAACATCATATACGCATTTTACGTTCATATTTTTAATTATAAAAAATACACAATCACTAAAAAACAATATATTAAATCATTAATATTACATTCACAACAATCACTAATAATATTCAGCTGTTCAGTTGAATCCATTTGCTGCAGCTAGCCGGGCTGCATTTTGCATGTTCGTCAAGTATTCTTCTTCTTTTTATAAATAAATACCATTCAAGCCATGTATAGCACTAGCAGCGTACAATTCAATACTAAACAACAAACATCGCATTACTGATGAATTCAAATAGTACATTTCCTACTGCTGTGCAGTTTTATTACTACCAAACGTAAAACATCAAGAAAATGCAACCGTTGTCCTAATTGTTTTCAGCTTTGGGCTGTAAACATTTTTGTCGGTTACCTGGAAATTTTTTGATGACTGAGAAGCTCTCTGAATTTCCAGTTTTTTCTTTTACCCGCGAAAACAACAACAAATTTGTCCGTGTCCGCTGTGTGTGACATGCACCATAGCTAGCGAGAGTCGTGAAATTTAATGTTGTAATTATTTTTTCCGTTGTTGTTGTTGGAACCAAGCAGTTGTGATCTCTGCTTGACAGTAACAAATGTTTTTGTTTTTGCATTATTTTCATGATGATTTCCTTATTTTGTGCGAAGCAGATTTTTCTTATTCCCTGCTTGCTATTAATATTGACTATTTTTGATTGACTCAGCCACAGCAGTAAAATCTGCATATATATTCAGAATCGTAAGGAAAACTGAATAACGACCTACAAATCCATCGAATGAATTCAAAATTGTTTATAAATAACCTTTTTAATTCACATTTAAAAAAAAATTGATTAGTAATTAATTTCAAGTATTTTTTTCGTTATTCAGAATAACTAATTATTTTTTTATTCATATGAATGCTTTTCACAAAAAATGCAATTCAAAAAGAGTTTCAAATTTTTCAATAATTAATTTTTTGTACATTATTATTTTTTTATTCATTGACTTTTTAAGTGCTATTCATTATTAATTTTATAGTCGTCATTAATTTTTTATTCATTATTAATTTAATTCATTATTCAAAAGTGAATAACAAGATTTTTTCATTTTATTTATTATTCAAAAGTGAATGAAAAATTAGAAATGAATACGAAATTTATAATGAATAAAAAATTAATAATGAATAATAATATTAATAATGAATAATAAAATTAATAATGAATAAAAAATTAATAATGAATAAAAAATTTATAAAAAAATTAATAGCGAACATTTAATTCATAAAATAGTAGTGAATAACAAAATTTTTTATTCATTGTATTTTTTATTTAAAAGTGAATAACAAATTAATAACAGTAGTAAACAATTTGAAAAAAGTTTGCGCAACGAAAACGACATTGCTAGTTCGATTGAGTATTTTTTCTAGATAATAAAAATCATTAAGACTTTTCTAGGTTGGTTCGAATTTTTTTTAGAAGAATTTTTGACTTTTTTGAGTTTTGAAAAATGTTGCCCCAGTTATGATTCTATAACTCCAAAAGTATTAATTTATTTTACAAGTTTTTTAAAAATATTTACAAATGAGACATTTATACCTTTTATTAAAGCTTTTATTTATACGATTATTTGTACGATTTTTGTAGAAATTTTCTGAATACTACATTTGTGAAAGAGTTTAAAATATACCGTTTATTTAACATTTCCCCCATATTAAAGTGCGCAAAAATATGACTTTGATATATAATTTGGTTTAATTTTTTCTTTGTTGTTAAAAAAAATATTTCAACGAAAATATTAAGGTAAATAGTATGATGTAGCAGGTTGGATATTTACGTATTTCGGTTTTAGTAAAACTACTCAAAATTACTTGCATTTCTTCAAATTTGCATTTCTGCAAATTCTTCAGACTTTAAAAACCCAATTATAATATATTTAACTAAAGATTTTGTTTACAAACAATGTTCTTAGCGTTTTTAGCTAAATTTAAAAATCCCTAAACCGCAATTTTACGTTATAATAGGATTTGCAACACTGTAAACTCTTTGAAATGAGTAAAATAACAGAAATAACGTAAACAAAGATACGTCAAAAATAAATCAAAACAAAACAACGAAATCTTCGCGCTGGTATAAATAACTAGCTGAAACACTCTGCGTTGCATATTTGGCCTGTAAGGAGGTAATTTTGAGTATTAACCATATTTTTTAAACTCTTTCAAAAATGTAGTATTTAGAAAATTTATACAAAAATCGTTAGATCAATACAAATGATAGCTGAAATGAAAGATATAAACGTCTTATTAGCAAACATGTATTAATTTTGTAATATGAAAAAATACTTTTGAAGTTATAGGATCATAACTGGGGACATATTTTTCAAAACTTAAAAAAATCGAAAAAATCTTTAAAAATTCTTCAATTCTTTTCGTATTGCATTCGTTTTATAATGCTCATACAATTTAACACAAAGTCTATATTAATAAAATTTATTTTCTGGTTTGTTTGTTTAATTGACATTTATACAAATCTAAATGGCTTAACGGACTTTGCTCAATTTGAGTACACATATTGTGTGCATCCTAGATTAGATTGTAACATACTTAGTTTTGATCACGCTCATTCCACCCATTTTCACTTACGTAAATTTTGATATTGAAAATCTTTCTTTGAAAAAATTTTTCGTTAATTAAATTTAAAAAATGTCAGTAATTTTAATGCCAAAAACATTCACATATCTTTAGAATTTCAGAAATTTTTGTTATAACGACTTTTTCATAAAACATCGTTCCCCAAGAATGAGAAAAAACGACATGCAAATGAAAACTTTGACTTTCGATGCAAATCTATCCGATATTTTTAAATATATTTAATTCAAATTTTAAATTTAAATTTAAATTTTAATAAAAGCACTTTACAAAAATAGTTTCAACTGTAGTGTTAGGTCAGTGAATATATTCTTTAATTTTTTTTTAAAAACGGTCCAAAATATTGAATTTTTACTCAACAAATTACTGAAAAAATGTTTTTGTTGTACATATAAGAACAATTGAAAACTGCATTTCTGAATACTTTTCATATAGTAAAGCAAGTATTTGCAATAATATAATAAAAATATATAAAAGTAGTTAAATAAAAAATTTTTCCGCCAAAAAATAACTTAAAACATATTGCTTACAACATTATTCGCGGCTAAGCTTCAACTGATGGAATCGCCCTTACAATAATATAACACTAAAAATATCATGTGGCAAAACGGCAAAAAAAAAACCAAGTCAACACACAAAATATACCTACATTATATCATCTTTATGATGTTATATTCTTGAAATTATATAACAAAAAGATAAGAGATAATGCAAAAAATATAATAACTTTAAATTATATAATGTTCGCAGGGTAGTTTAGTAAAAAATTGCCTACAGTTTTTAAGTAAAACCTTATGAAATTCAGCTACATTTTGTTGGCAGCTACATCGTTTATATAGATGTTTCGTGCATCAAATCTTTACATATCATTTCTATTGCTTTTCAATATTATGCTCACATTTGCTCACATTGTCGCTTAGGGGCATGTCACACTAGCGCGAACACGGACAAATTTGTTGTTGTTTTCGCGGGTAAAATAAGAAACTGCAAATTGAGAAAGCTTCTTTTAACCGTGAAAACAACAACAAATTTGTCTGTGTCCGCTACTTGTGACATGCCCCACTCTTATTCTCTTGCTCTCAAAAGCTTTAAATCGTTCGCTCGCTGACACTCATAAATCTTTTATGTGGATTTATGATAAATCCACATTCAAATTTTACTATGCCACTTGCTTGTATGGTGGTGACACATATTTCTATTATATTATCTGTGGTTAAAGTTTTCTTGTCAACCGGATCTACAAATCCTAAGACTAAATCGTGCGCTCGGAAAAATCGGACTATGCCTAAACGTTGCTATACTCGAAAAACATTTACTGTCAAGCTCAATCGATTGTAATACGAAAACGAATTTTGACTCATACTCGATCAATCAGCCAACCATAAAACATCCTTGAACACGAATTAACTCTTTATTAGCCATATTTTTAAATATTCAAAAAGTAGATTGAAGGCAACTGTGGGTTAAGATTTGTAATAAAAGAACCTAGTTATTTGGCAACTTATTTTTTAAACAGTTTTTAATTAGAAGATTTAACATTCAAATATTCTTTTATGTCAGAAGTAATAAACTTCCAAATTGAACATAAATATTTAATTTAAACTCTTTAGCTCCTAAAATTGCCCAATATCTCAAAATCCTTAGAATGATTTGAAGAAATTTTTGTTAACACTAAAATAAATTAGTATTAAATATTTTCTCAATCAGCTCAATTTTCTCAATCAATATTTTTCACGAGGAATTGAAAAAAGGAGTTTTCATTTTAAAGATAAAGCTCAAGAACATTTTGGAAATTTTTAAAGCAAATTTGTTTATCAACGGCTTATCAACAAATTTGCATTAAAATTATCCAAGATTTTCTTGAGCTTTATCTTAAAAATAAAAACTTCATTTTCCGATTCCACGTGAAAAATTATTCATAATAGGGCTGAATATAAAAAGAAAAGCACAATTAGAATGGAAACATAAAGCAAAACTCCTTTTTCCAGAAAAAAGACAGTAAAACACTGATACTAACATTTTTGTACGGGTAGCACACAACAGCAATGCCGTAGATAAGGGGGGTTGAGGGGGTTCAAAGCCCCTCCTGAGCAATCAAGAATTTTTTATATATTAAATAAAAATACAGTATTCCAAATTATTTAATATTGTCATAATATAAAGACAAATAGAAAATTGTAAGAAAATTGCTTAGTCTGATTTGCAGTTATTAAGTTAAATATAATACAATAAAGATGTTTTTTTATTTTTTTATTTTTTACCTACGTATTACAAAAACACTAAAGTTTGTAGAGCGAATGTATGTAAATAAAACAAAATTATTTTTAAATGTATGGCTGTGAAATTTAAATGATAATGAAAAGCTTTACTTTCGTCAAGTTATTAACGTGACGTAAAATTCCATTTTGCTGGCTGCAAATTACTCCATCGAAAAATCAAGTGAAATTTATCAGTATTTCTATCAGTATTTCTATCAGTATTTCTATCACAAACAGCGATATTTAAAAAGTTTTAAACAATGAAGCGCTTAAAGCAAAGCACGTTGGACATACTATTCAAGAAACCAAGTCTCACCCGAAGAAGGTAATAAATCATCTCGATTCGAGGCAGATAATCAAACGCTAGGTAATTTTTCTTTTCTATAAAATTTGTAACGAATGTTAAAAGCACATTCAACGAATGTGGAACGCATATTCAACGAATGTTGAACACAACTTAAACGAATCGCTGAAGCATAAGCTGGTTGAACAATGAACTAATGTTTCAATGAGCTAAGCAGCCGACTTACAACCGGAGAGGTACGCGATCGGATCCTAGCGAGGACAATCTTTTTTTTTAAAGATTGATAATAAAAATTATTATGCCTTTTCTTATGACTATGAGCTTAATGACATAATTAATTTAATGGATAAATTTGTTTGCATTGCCTTAAAATGTAATTTAAGTAATTAGCAATTACAAAAGCTCATTTTTTAAAAAACTCTAGTTTCACCATGAAATTTAAGGCTCTATGAAATAAGGCCCCAAGCTACAAATGAAATAAGGCCCCAAACATTTATATACAAAACAACAACACAAATAATTGGGATGTCATTTCCTATTTTGGGGCTTTATTTAATTTTTGAAAAATGGAGCATTATTTCATAATGAAATAAGGCCCCAAGAGTAAAATGAAATAAGGCCCAAAAAATAATATTAGCAAATAAAAGCATGAATATTTGGGGTGTTATTTTGATTTTTGTGGCCTTATTTAAATTTTTAAATTAGGGCTTTTTTCATTGTAAAATAGGCCACCAAAAATTTTAACACTCCTTCAGGGTCAGACTTGGATACGGTTGTTATAACAACTTTCGCTTTGTGTTATTTAAAATCAATTGAAAATTTCTCAATTGAAAAAATTTTAAAAAATTTCAAAATAAAATGAATTGTGAAAAGTTTCATGGCAAAAGAAGTACCAGTGAACTTCTCCATATCCTCGATCAAAAAATTATATATAGAAAAAAAAAAATCCACTTATAAAACTATAACAAAATATGAATAACGGCAAAACAGGGGTCGTCCATAAACTACGTTACCAATTTAGGGGGGGAGGGGTTTTGAAATGCACTACGATAAGTAACGGTAGGAGAGGGAGGTGTTTAGATATTGTAACGTTACCAAAAATTAAAAAATCGACGAAAAACCTCTAATTAATAACACAATCATTTCAAAAATTTTTAACCTTACATGTTTATGTTTGATCGTCTAAATTGATGGTTAACTTTTGTTTCAACGATTTCTTCCACCACCTTTTCCCTCGACACAGGAACCTTTTGGTATTCCTTCACCATCTCAGCACACGTCTGAAAAATTTGGGTCTTTGCTTTTGCGACAGGCTTTGACGTTAAGGCCTGAATGTTCTTGATCAAAGGAGATACCGTGTGACATGTACTGTCCTTCTCAGAAAGAAGAAATCGGTTCAAGGTCGTGTCCTACCTGCAGCTTGTATTTCGTTTTTAAAACTTCTATGAATTGTCATAAGTTTGTATTATATCGTTTACAATAAATCGGAATAAAACATACTATTTAAATAAATCAATTTTCAGAAAGCATTTACACAAAAACGCAGAACTTGGTGCAGCTCGGGTGCAGCCTTTAAGGGTACTCTGTCAAAGACTAGGTGAATTTCTTTGCGTTAGAAATGAGGATTCACCTGAATGGGTCGACATAGAATCCGATGAAAAACTCTATTTTGAAAAATCCTCAACAAAGCTACCAGCTTCTTCTATCCCAGTGATTGAGAGCATCGAATCTTGGATCGCAGATGGAATAGCTTTTACAGATGATATTAATTATTGATTTTTTTCCAATTGTTCCTTTAATGTATCTACCCAATGTGCACAAAAACGGATGCGGATCCGTTACGAACCCGTTACGAGTCCGTCAGTACGCACTGCGCTTTCTTATGTTTCGACGGACCCGTTACGAACCCGTTACGAATCCGCCAAAAGAGTCCGAAACGCATTCGTATATAAAGTCCGAAACGGATTCGTATCTGAAGTCCGTTACGGATTCGTTCCTGAAGTCCGTTCTGAGTCCGAGGCGGATCCGAAAAAATGAAAAAAGCAATTCGTATTTTTGAGAGGAATCTTATGTTTCGACGAACCCGTTACGAATCCGTCAAAAAAATTACCACAACGTTAACATAAAAGACAGTCTTAAATTTGTTTTACAAATTCTTATTTTATTTTCAGTGGATTAGGGATACGAAATTGTGTACTTATTTTTATTGTTATTTTTATTTTTATTATACATTGATATAACTTTAAATTTCCTTATTTAAAATGTAATATGTAGAATGTAAGAACTGAATTAGCAAAAAAATAAAAAAATGTTGAACATACATAAACATTATTGTCCCTTTTTGAATAAGAACTATTTTTAAAAAACGAGTCCGTTGCGAGTTCGCATTATTTAAAAAAAAGAGTCTGAAACGGATTCGTATATGAAGTCCGAAATGGACTCGTATCTGAAGTCTGAAACGGATTCGTATCTGAAGCCCGAAACGGATTCGTATCTGAAGTCCGAAACGGATTCGTATCTGAAGTCCGAAACGGATTCGTATCTGAAGTCCGAAACGGATTCGTAACTGAAGTCCGTAACGGAGAGAGGAATTTCATACGAAAAAGGATCCGTTCCGGATGCGAAACGCAATCCGTTTCGGACAAAATGTACGAAGAAGTGAGTTCGTTACGGATTCGTAACGGATCCGTTTGGCACACTGGGTACCCAATGTGCACAAAAACGGATACGGATCCGTTACGAACCCGTTACGAGTCCGTCAGTACGCACTACGCTTTCTTATGTTTCGACGGACCCGTTACGAACCCGTTACGAATCCGCCAAAAGAGTCTGAAACGGATTCGTATATGAAGTCCGTAACGGATTCGTATATGAAGTCCGTAACGGATTCGTATCTGAAGTCCGTCACGGATTCGTTTCTGAAGTCCGTTCTGAGTTCGAGGCGGATCCGAAAAAATGGAAAAAGCAATTCGTATTTTTGAGAGGAATCGCTCTTATGTTTTGACGGACCCGTTACGAATCCGTCAAAAAAATTACCACAACGTTAACATAAAAGACAGTCTTAAATTTGTTTTACAATTTCTTATTTTATTTTCAGTGGATTAGGGATACGAAATACAATTGTGTACTTATTTTTATTTTAAACAATTTTTTTATTTCACTAAGCTCGTGCTCCTCAAGCTCTCCTTCAAATCGAAGAAAAGTACTTGTCAGAATTTTTAAATAATTATCATTAGTGATCAAGTTAAATGTGACTATAGGATAGCCGTACACAAGATATTTTTCGGAAACTTTTTTAATTGCGTGAATTTGGTACGCTTTGTCATTATAGCAGTAAAAGTTATTGGGATGCTTCAATGAAAAATAATGTTGAGCTGTTTGAAGAAACAAGTATGAGCCATCCTGGAACTCACCAACATTGTACTCGTTTGTTTGATATTTTGAATTATTTTTTTACCATTTAAACTAGCCTCCACTACTCTCTTATAAATTTTATTACAAAATAATTTTTTTTGTTTTAATTTACGTTTAATTTCCTACAAAAAGTTTTCGAATTTGAATGCATCAAACTTGTTTAGAGAACCTATATTTTTAACATATGTAGCTAAATGCGTCAAACGAGTCCGTTGCGAGTTCGCATTATTTAAAAAAAAGAGTCTGAAACGTCTGTTTCGTATATGAAGTCCGAAATGGATTCGTATCTGAAGTCCGAAACGGATGCGTATCTGAAGCCCGAAACAGATTCGTATCTGAAGTCCGAAACGGATTCGTATATGAAGTCCGAAACGGATTCGTAACTGAAGTCCGAAACGGATTCGTATCTGAAGTCCGAAACGGATTCGTAACTGAAGTCCGTAACGGAGAGAGGAATTTCATACGAAAAAGGATCCGTTCCGGATGCGAAACGCAATCCGTTTCGGACAAAATGTACGAAGAAGTGAGTTCGTTACGGATTCGTTACAGATCCGTTTGGCACATTGGGTAGTCATACTAGACACTAATACTAGTAAAAATTGTCAGAGCTAGTCAAAATATATAATCATTCGAATGAATTAATTTCATATGCCACGTTATTTTGTGGGGGGGGGAGGGGTTTTGAAAAGCACTACGAAAAGTAACGCAGGGGGAGGGGGGTATTAAAAAAACCGGAAAATCAGTAACGTAGTTTATGGACGGCCCCACACCTGTAAAGCAAAAGTTAACCTTTTGGCGGAAGGAAAATTTAACGACTCTCGCACTTCACAAGATCTCTTACGAGTAGGAACTTAAATTGGACTCTATTAAAATTACACTTTAGTTACGAAATATAACTAAAGTAACAAAGTTTTCTTAATAACTACATATTTGTAATTTAGTATAGATTTACAAAACAATAATTATATCATATAAGCTCGATCGATTTGGATTACAAATTTATAAAAATATTTAGTGCAGGGGAATACTATTTTTTCAAACTCTGTATAAGATTAATGAATTCTTAAAGATATTGGCCCATTATCATAGTCAAAATAAAGTCGACTTTAAATTTAGTGCAAGCTTTTTGACAACATATCATATTGAAAATCTGTCAAAAATGCTTATACTAAATTTAGAGTCGATTTTTATTTTGTCTATGATAATGGGCCATTAATTCATTCATGTCTACAAATAAAAATATTAACAATTTTGGGGTGTTTTCATTTATTGTGGGGTCATTCTTCATAAGTTTTTGGGTGCTCTTTCTATAATATTGGGGTATTTTTTCCCTATGGAGCTATACCCCAATTTTGGGGCCTTATTTCTTTTTAGGTTGGGCTTTATTTCATCGAATGGGGGCTTTATTTCGTAGGGTAATAAAATAAAACCCCCATATTTGGGGCCTTATTTCGTTTTGGTTTTGGGGCCTTATTTCCTGGGGCCTTATTTCACAGAGCCGAAATTGAAAACTTTTGAAATTAAAAAATTTTAAATATCATACAGTTAACTAAAAAATACACGTTAATATTCCTGCCAGTAATTTCTATAACATTACATTATTATTTCATTATGGAAATTTATTAATGAAATTATTGGTTTCAGAATCGGTTTTGAAATTGACACAGATTTCATTTTGCTGTCATAGAAATCGATTATCGATTTAGAAAGTGGTTTCATTTTCGAAATTAGTTATGTGTTTCCTAATCGATAATCGGTTTCTATGACACCAAATTAAATCTGTGTCAATTTCAATACCGATTCTGACAATTATCGGTTTTCATAACACCCCTACATATCTATCAAATACTGCATCAATAGTTGTTCCTAATCGTGTTGTACAAATATTTGGATCGCTTATTATTCATAAATTATATTTGAAGCGTTCTCGCGAATAACGTTGTAAACGACAAAATTGTAATTGTTCACTTTTATTCATTTTACAAGCACTTTTATTCATTTTTAATAATTTTTTTTGGGTATGCGATAAAAATACCCCAAACTGCTCAACTGTTTACTCATTTTTGTTTGTATATAATATAAGAGAGTGATTCTAACAGGTATTCGAAAAAAACACTAAAAAATGTCGTTTACAACGTTATTCGTTAATCAAAAAGGCATTGTTCCCAATCAAACCTACACCTAAAATAATTGGCATCTTGTGATAATTTTCTACCAGTTCAATGGAACCTTGCTACTTTTGTTGTTTGTATTGTCAATACACAAAAATTTTAATAGATTATTGTGATCTGCTGCAACATAGCTTCAGTTAATACTTAATATTAATTGAATCAAATTATGTTGCAAAGGGAATTGGATAATTGGCTAGTGTGTAGAACTATCGATCGAAAGGGTCCGAGTTCGATTCTCACTTGCTTTGCTTTCGAAGAAATATTTCCAATTTTATGTCTTATTATTGTAATAGACACAAGAAAAAAAAAAAACAAAAATTCTAAGAAAAAGGTGTATGGAAAAAGGTGTGGTTTTTGAGATTTCACTCCAGCAAATCACAAAACGAGGTGTAAAAACCTTCGTTTCAACAAACATTATTTTGCTTCATTAAACTCCCCCCTTATAAAATAGCTATCTACGGCGTTGCACAACAGTTTTGCTTCAGCCAAAAATTCTCTTGCCGGTTGGCAAAATTTCTACTAACCCCTGGGGCTATATGCATTTTTGGCAATCATACTCACCTCATTGATGTCAAAAATCCTCTTTCCGACTGTCAAAAATTCATCATCCGAGTGAAAAGTTTTCGAATGGCAGCACACACCCTCAGAGTACATTTTATTAATTAGGTACTCTATACAATTTTTTTCTATTAAGTTTTTGCTACAAAAGTTTGGGAACACCTCTATTATTCCAAAATCAGCATTTTTTTAGCCCAATTAAGGCAGTGTAAAAAATTGAAAATATCAAAATTATTTTTTCGATAGTTTATACTATATTCAAGTACATCTCCTTAAAATGATTTTTCCAAATTCGAATTATTTTAGAAGTTATAGCCATTTTAGTGTCATCAGCTAGACTGTCTGAAACTTAACTTAAAAACTGTAAAAACTACTTTTTCCAACTCGTCTGTGGACTAGAATTCTGTAAAAATTTTGTCCTTTAATATTTTTAAAAAATTCAAAACTTTGAAAAAAAAGGAAAAAAAATTAAAGTTTTTTTAAACAGTCGCCATTTCTGGAAAAATGGCCATGTCGCTATATATAACTTGTCCGGGATGTCTTTCTAGTAACTATCCTTTTTTTTACTAGAAAGTTGCAAACAGAGTGAACGTCGATTCAGACAGGCAGGCAGACAGGCGCAGACAGTAACCTGCAAAAAAACGAGATAGAAATAAAGCCAAGCCGACTTTTATCTCGTTTGTTTACACAATTTGCCTGCGCCAATCTGCCTGCCTGTCTGAATCGGCGTTCACTTAGTCCGCAACCTAAGGCTGCCCACAGAGTGGACGCTTATTGCTGAGCCGAGCTGAAAAACACATTGGAGCAATAGAGAATACAAGTCATGCATCTCTTTTGCCCCAAATGCGTTTTTGAGTTTCAGTCGGCTCGGCTCAGCAATAAGCGCACACTCTGTGGGCAGCCTTAGGTTGCAAACAGAGTAAGCGCCGAGGCGGACTGGCAGGCAGACAGGCGCAGGAAAACTATGTGAACAAGTGAGAATAAAGTTATTTTTATCTCGGTTCTTCGCAGGTATTAAATCATTTTGCTGTTTTCGTCATCAAAACAACAAGGTACCCTTTGATTTTTTTGGCGAAATTTGTTTTGTCCCAAATGTTGTTGTTATATTTTTTACAAAAAAGTCAAGTCTTCAAAATAAATTATGTGAAAAAATTACCCCAATATCTCTTTCCAATCAAAAGTGATGGCTTTTATGATTAGGTTACTTTATGATACAGAAAAACTTTGGAGTTAAGGTCGCACAGCTTCGGAATTCAGTATTCGACCACAATTTAAACATGCCGTTTCACTGATAACATTTGATGGATGTTTGAAAACGGGGGCGTGGCAGCAACGCACCGGGTTTCAGCTAGTTTGTTTGTAAACACCAAATGCAAATGGTGTTTTTTTTTCAAAAAGAATATTTAAAAATGCATTTTTAGATACCAGAAAAAATGTCTTAGAAATATTTTTATAACTTTATTGTTCTCTCAATTTGTTTTTTGAAAATAAAACATTTTTTTTTATTTGAATTATTTTTTTAAACCTTTTAACTCTATGGGAAGGGGGGCTTTAGCCCAAAAATCTCCCTTGACTACTGGTCTAAACTAGTATATTCAAACAATAACACAACTACACAATAACCAATAAGCAAAAATGCTACTGTATTAAAAATGAAGTCGGTTAAAAACAGGTGTGAGTATGTTTGTATGTCGAATTAATTTGAAGTAAATACGCTCATTAAGTAATCATTCGCTTTGATAACATACGGCTATAATGTATAAGTTCATCAAGAGTTTGTTTATATTAGAGCCAACCTTGGAACTAGAGATATTTTATTTATACGCCGCTTAATCGCAAAGGACGTCATGTAGCGTTGTTTTATTTTTTTTGCATTCCTAACTATTTTAATTTCTATCGTAATCAATACTATGATATCTGTTTTCAAAGTTCTTGTCGCGTGCATAAATTTAATGCACCGATTGTGGGTATCATTCATTTATTTATCTAAATAACGACGGTAATTTAAACAACTTGACCTCATGCATTACTTTAGACGAGGTAAAAAGCTTTATTATACCCCACGCATACTGCGTACACGGTTAAAAATTTTGACTAAGTTTTAATCCAAATTTTGGATTAAAGGAATTTTTTAGCCGAAAAAGACTATTTTTTAATCTCTACGTTAGTTTAATTTATTTTAATCTAAAAAAAGTTTAAGTTTTAGACAAGCGCGTCGGAAGCTAATTTCACCTGGGGGGGGGGGGGGGTCAGAACAAATGGGAGAAGAAACATGAATATGAATTAACAAATTTTTTATTTTAGTTTCAAAATAAAAGAAATATAAAACTAAAAAAAAAATATTAAAATTTCATTATTTTTAAAAGTTTTTCCAATTTCGATATTAGAGATAATTTTTTAAAGGATCTTTCATATGGTAATATGAAAATATAAGAAATAATTATTTTTTTTTAACATGCAATAACAATAGAGTTCAGCTACTACAGCTTTTTCGCACTTTCTCCGCATTAGATCATCTTAAGAACCCGCCCAAATAACACTAAAACATCTCAATAAGGCCATTCACAGCGCTGGAATACGCTGATCTGCCATTTGTACGATTTGCTATTTGTACGCCAATTTACGAGAGCGTATTTTGTTTTGATGTTGTTTTGCATACAAACGCAAATACGCAGGCACGCGTAAATAAAAGCAGCCCTTGGACGTGTTTTTTGTACCTCGTATTTTTATGCTCTGTCTACAGCCGCATAATCACATACATCACAGGGTTGCACAATCTTTTTATACGACAGTCACATGGAGAGTTGCTCACAGTTTGAACAATAACAAATGCTATAAATACGATTTGTGCGTTTACATAGATCTAATCATACATTAGTTTTCAATCTACTTTTGAGTTGACCTTTCGATAAGTTAACATCAAAAAGCTACAGTTGTTAACAAAGGTACTCATGCGATGTAAAGGAGCAGTAGCCATATAATTTGTTCTACTAAAAGGTAAGTAAATTAAATTGTTAGCATTTCTACTGCTTCTACGGTTATTGTTAAAATTTATAAGAGTTAGGAGTTCTGGTGAATCGAATACACCAGTTATGAGTTGGTGTAAATAGACGATATCTGCAGACTTCCTTCTCTCGTTCAAAGATTGCATTTTTAATAGTTTTAAACGATCCTCATAAGGAGGAAGGTTTAAAGTGTCCGTTGCACTTAAGCCCCTTAGAGCAAACCGAACAAAACGTTTTTGGATTCTCTCTAAACGTTCAACATGTACATTGTAACTTGGGGACCAAACTTGACTTGCATACTCTAAGTGAGGTCGCACAATTGCATAATACAGCGTTGTAGTTGTGATCATACTATTAAATTCTTTGGCCCAGCGTTTCATAAACCCGAGCATAGAAGATGCTTTTTTACAAATGTAATCAATATGAACGTTAAACGATAGCTTAGAATCCATGCATATACCCAGATCTTTGACAGCATCTACAAGACTTAATGCAGTATCTTTTATCTTATAATCAAAAATTAAATTATTCCTTTTTCGCGAAAAGGTCATAGTTTGGCATTTATCTGGATTTAGAAACATATTATTTTTAGAACACCAAATTTCAAAGGATTTCAAATCAGACTGGAGCAGATCTGAATTGTCTTTAGCATTTATTGTTCTGTATATGTTCATGTCATCTGCATAGATAAGTAGATGAGAGTGTTTGATGATGTGGGTTACATCGTTAATGGCTAAAATAAACAGAAGTGGACCAAGGTGGCTACCTTGAGGAACACCTGATTCAGCAATAAATTCAGCTGACAATACGCCTCGAAATCGTATTTGATAAGATCGCTCTGTCAGATACGATTGAATCCAGCTTACAAAAAATTGTGGAAAACCCATCAACTTTAGTTTAAATAGAATTAAGTTGTGTGGCAGTTTATCAAATGCTTTACTTAAATCAGTGTAAATACAGTCGACCTGGTTACTTGAATAAAATTAATTTAAGCAAAACGTTGTAAAATCGAGGAGATTAGACACAGTGGATCTGCCAGTAACAAATCCATGCTGACGAGTTGTCATGACCTTCCCACAGCGAATTTTCACACGAGAATTTTCGACGAGAGTTTCGCGATAGGCCTGTAGTTGTTTATATCGTTCTTACAACCTTTTTTATAAATAGGACTTATAAAAGATTTTTTCCAAAAAAGTGGAAAAATACTTTCGCTAATTGATTTATTGAATAACATGGACAGTGGTTGGCTCAGAACGGAACCGCATCGTGTTAACACTGCGGCAGGAATTCCGTCAGATCCAGCATTAAAATCCTCATCGATCAATCCAATATACTTTAAAATATCCTCTGAAGTAAAGGATATAGAATCCAACAAAACCCTGGGTGTAGAGTTCATATATTGAAAGTACTCTTCATCAGCATTGAAAGAGTCTGAACAAAAGGACTCTTTAAAGAGATTGGCAAATAGACCACAAATTACGACAGGATCGTCAGTAAATCCGTCAGAGGTTTTAAATGATGAAGGGAATCCATCAGATTTTTTTTTTTTGGTGTTTAGGAAACCCCAGAATTTCTTCGGATCAGACAATATTCTCAGCTTAATACTGTCTAAATAATTTTGATATAAGGTAGCTGAGCAATTTTCAAAATCCAGAAACAAACGCTTGTAGATTTCTAGGTCGTTCAAGTCTAAGCTACAGACATATTTTTTTCATGCCCTATTCCTGCTGTTGCGAAGAATCTTTAACTCCTTTGTGTACCAGGGGTAAGCACAATTTTTCGTAAATTTGAGGCTATATGGCACGGACAGAGAAAACACAGCAAAGATTTCCATATAAAAAAAATTAATTGAATCATCAAGAGTGTTATTATTAACATATTCTAAAAGAGCATGAAGTTTACTTTGAAGTAAATGATTCAACTTCAAAAAGTCAGCTTTTTTAAAATCGAATTCATAAACTTTATCTATTGAGTTAGACTTTATTATATTATCCCTGTCTGATTTGTACCATATGCTCAATGGTGGATGGTATTCATCAACAGCAGTCAAAGCATGAGGGGCCTTCTCAACAATCACATTCTTACTGTCTGTAGTTAAGACCAGGTCAAGAAGTCTTTCACGACTATTATAAATACAACTTACTTGTTGTAACTCAGAACATATATTAACTCAGAACCTTTTTTGCCATACAAATGCATTAAAACGTATAGGGGTCTGGCCAGGCATATGTGTTTGTTCGAAGGTTTCAGAATATGTGTTTGACGGGGGGTTAATTAATTAAACCATTACACATTTATACACTTATAGCGCATTATTTTCTGGAAAAATTCGGTATTTTTTGCCCTCTTCAAAAATTTTGAATTTTTCCCGTTCTTTTAAAAAAACAAAAAATGTTGACCTTAAAATAAATCGTGTTATTTTCTTGAAATTGTTGACCGCAAAAGTATAACAAATGCAGAATTTTCTGTTGCTCTGCATTCTGCCCCTCTAGTAAGTAATACCCACATAAAAACAAAATAAAATAATTTTGACATTTCATATTTTGTGCTGTGACATTTGTGAGAAGACCAGGTCAAGAAGTCTTTCACGACTATTATAAATACAACTCACTTGTTGTAACTCAGAACATATATTATCAACAAATATATGCTCTTGGCGAGTCTTCGAATTAGATGCACAAAAATATGTATCATCGTCAGAAGATTCCCATTTCAAGTCAGGCAGATTAAAATCACCTAACAATAAAATGTCGTCATTAACGTCAATTATGCTTATAACGTATTCTATGCAATCCGCAAGGCTTGCATAAACTTCTACACTGCTCTTAGGAGGAACGTATGCATTAATAAGATATACATTAGAATTGCAATGTACAACCTTAACGCATATAAGTTCGATGTTAGCAGAGCAGGGAATAACAATAATGGAACTAACGAAGGAGTTCCTTACAGCTAATAAGACATCTCCACCTACAGCAGAAGTATTTTCAGCGTGTCTATCTCTTCTATAAACTTCAAAACTGTTACCAAACAATTCTAAGTCAGTAATGCTTTCGTTTAACCAAGTTTCAGTTAGTGCGATAATATCCTCAGAGAAATTCTGAGATATTAAAAATATGTCTCGCGTCTTAGAGCGTAATCCCCTTACATTTTGATAGTAAAGGGATAACCTTTTCAGTTTTTTGGGATTGTTGCTTTTATAAAGCAAGACTAGGTATATCTTTACATGGTTTAAATACAATAAGGTACAAAAGGCTATATCAATTTAAGTTCTTCCAAAATGTTTCTTTCCGTCCTTGCGAGAAACAAACTCTTTCACCACCTCCATCGAATTCAATTCTTCGGTTTTATCTTTGTGAATGTGTATGAGTGAGTCGTGAGTCGATTCTGTGTCATAGTTGCTGGAAGATACGTTTTAAGCCGTCTTAGTGCACTAAATGAACGCTCAGATGAAGCTGCTGATGCAGGCACAGTCAAAACCAAAGCAACAAGTTTTTCAACTTCATTTAATAGTTTTTTCAGTGTATCCGAATTTTTTTTTAAATTGGAATTGCAGTAGAATTTCTACATTTTGTTCTATCTTTTTGCATACACAGAGAAAGAAAATGGTTACCCGAAAGCATGCTTATGAAGAAGAGAGAAAGAAGAGCAAAATATAAAATACAAAAATATTATCGTTGTAAAAAAAACTGATATTTTAAATAACTTCTGAAGTTTTCTTTTTAAATTGTTTATCTAGCTAAATCTAGGAAACCCCCGCTTGCTACGCCAATGGTTCAATAGAGACAAAAGGAGTAAGAGACGCAAATTCTACGGCACTCCTGAATTGGACTTCTGGAGCAAATAGAAACGAACTTCTGTGTCATGTAAGGGCTAAGCAAGATTTGGCTTGTCTAAACCTAATTTAACCCTTGGATAAACACATGGTTCTGGCCATGCATATTTCATTTTTGAGCGTTAATTAAACATACTTCTAGTTTAGGTAGATACCTGTATATCCCGGTAGCCACCTAAAATATTGTTGGCTTTCTATTTTAAAAAAAAAAAAAAACCTAAAATATCGTTCCAACATGAAGAAAACTGCAAAAAAGTCCCCCTCGAACAAACACATATGCCTGACCAGACCCCTATACAATTCGTATTAAATAAATTATTTTTATACTCATTTCGGGTTATTTTTCTGCAAATACAATGCAGATTGTTGTTTCCAGGTATTTTTTTTTATATTTTGGGTTGTTTTTATGTGAATTCAATGCAGATGTTTGCTTACAGGTAGTTTTTGTGTTCATTTTTCTCTTATTTCTTTCTTTCGTTTGAGATTTTGGTTTTGAATTAAGTTAGTTTATTATTGAATTCTGAGCATACAACATCGACTGTGCGAAATATAAATTTTTTGTGCGGAAACTAAAGTGACATTATTACTATTGTTATGGCAGAGGATTTAGAATTTGTGTACAATACGCGCTTGCGTATAGGCAGCCTTATTGATAATTTCCAACAACAACTATCATCAGCGTTACAGCGTGATTTCACACTTCACACAGAAGCAGACGAAGAGCTAGATTTATTTGAAGACCAAAGCGGTAAAAACACAGATTTTGTGCCCGAAGATGACGCCTCGGACATTGAATATGAATTGGAAATTGAAGCAAATGAAATATTCGACAGCGATGAAGAATCCGAAGAAGAAAGTGAGAATGCACCAACTCAAGCTGCAGACGGTTTTTTGCTTGGAAAAGATGGTACCAAGTGGAGTACAGCTGAACCCGCTACAGTGAGATTCCGCCAGCACAACATCATGCGTTTCAGAGGTGGACCAAAAACCAACCTGATCACTTCGCTTGAGGTGTTCAAGCTTTTCTTTTCACCGAATATTACGTTCATCATCGTAACACAAACAAATCATGGAGAAAAAGTTACACGCAAATGGAACGCAGAACATGCAAACTGCACACCACGAGTATGGGTTGATATGACAAGTGTTGAGCTTGACGCTTTTATTGGTTTTTGGTGTCAGTCATAATGCTATGCAGCTCTCAAGATTGATGTGGCAAACTGATGCACTTCCAATATTCCGTGCAGCCATGTCATATACACGATTTGTTACTTTGATGCGCTGTATTCGATTTGACGATAGTCGTACGAGCGCATTCCGTCAACAAACCGACAAAGCTGCTCCCATTCGCGACATGTGGAACTTCTTGAATAACAATCTTGCCAGTAATTTTGAACCATACGAAAGTGTAACCATCGCAAAGTATGGTATAAAAGTATGGTGGGCATGCGATGCGAAAACAAAATATCCGTTGCAAGGAAAACTGTACACTGGTAAAGAGGGATAACAACGAGAGACAAACCAAGGCGAAAATGTGCTCATGAGTTTGGCTAATCGATACGCCAACAGTGGCAGAACTATTATTGCTGATAACTACTTCTTTACAACATTAGACGCAGCTTAACGTCTTTCGTCGATTGGACTAGCATACGTTGGCACCATTAGATCAAACAAAAGGTGTCTTCCCAAAGAACTGAAAAAAGACAGCAAACGGCCAGTGTTTTCATCTGTGTTCGGTTTCTATGATAACCTTGTATAACTGTTCCGCTACGTTCCAAAGAAGAACAAAGCAGTAAATCTACTATCCACTGTGCACTACACCGAGAAAGTTGAAGGCGTAGCAAAAAAACCTATAGCTATATTATTTCACAATTCAACAAAGGCCGACGTTGATACAATGGACCAAATGGTAACGCATTACTCCACAAAACGGTCAACCAGACGTTGGCCATTAGCATTTTTTTGCAACATGATAGACGTCATGGGACTAGCCGCTTACATCATATGCAATGAAAATACAGAAGGAACCAGAAAAGAGAAGCGACGAATGTTCTTGAACACGCTGAGTAAACAATTGGTGCTTGCTAATACTGAAAATCGCTGGAACAACAACCATATTTTGGGACAACATTCAACCCGTTTGGCCATTGAATCTTTCTTTGGAAGTCCGTTGAATATTCCCAGCAACATGTTGGCTAACCAACAAAGCGGCCCTAGTACACTGACTTCCAGAAAAGATTGCAGAATTTGTGCCACGCAAGACGAAAAGCTGCGTAGGAAGACACGTTTTTTCTGCACCAAATGCACTAATCCTGTGTGCCAACAACATTCTAAAGTTGATTATACTTGTTTCTCATACATTCCACAAAATGAATAAAAAGTTTTTTACATTTAGGTAGCTACATATATCAACAAATAAAAAAAAAATAATCTATAGACAAAAATAATAAACGCGCATACTTAGAAATTCAAAGTGTCGGTACCCTTTTTGCCATACAAATGCATTAAAACGTATAGGGGTCTGGCCAGGCATATGTGTTTGTTCGAAGGTTTCAGAATATGTGTTTGACGGGGGGTTAATTAATTAAACCATTACACATTTATACACTTATAGCGCATTATTTTCTGGAAAAATTCGGTATTTTTTGCCCTCTTCAAAAATTTTGCATTTTTCCCGTTCTTTTAAAAAAACAAAAAATGTTGACCTTAAAATAAATCGTGCTATTTTCTTGAAAATGTTGACCGCAAAAGTATAACAAATGCAGAATTTTCTGTTGCTCTGCATTCTGCCCCTCTAGTAAGTAATACCCACATAAAAACAAAATAAAATAATTTTGACATTTCATATTTTGTGCTGTGACATTTGTGAGAAGCAAAAAAGATGCAGTTTTGCAAATTAACTGAAATTAAATCCAAGTTATTTTTGATTAAAGTGGAATGAAAATGAATTGCTCGATGAATATTTGAGTGAATATTTGTCAAAAATTCCATTCAGTGGGCATCAAACATAACCTCAATCGTAAATACATCGGAATTCAAAACAACAGTGCAGTCAATATTAAAAGTAAAAAAATGTTGCACTTTTTCTGTTCATTTCTCAGCTCTAAAGAGGTCAACATTCTGTAAGTTTAGGTCAGGTTTCTAAAAAATTCTGCATTTTGTGAGAGCATGATTTTTTTTTTGAGAAAAGAATACGCTATTTATTTGAATGACCGAGCAAACAATTTGAAAGTAATTGAATTTATTTTGCTTATTTTAGAAAAAATTCCTGAAAAAGCATAAAATTTAAAAGCAACTGCTTTAAAACAAATCTGATAAGCGATTGAGCAACAATTCTTTAGTTGTTTGTTGGTGCTGATGAATTAATTGCTCATTATCGATAGAATATTGGAAATTTTTTTTTGATAATTGTTGTATGGATTGGAATTTGTTTCCAGAATTAGCTAGGTTTAGTTTCCTTAGATGTTGTTTACGTCTCATGTTTGTTTGTTAACACGCAAACGTTATCTTTCTAAAACAACTTTTCCATTTAAGATACAATTTTTACAGACCTGTTTTTCATTGCCTTGTTTAAGATAATTTTAATTGTAGATTATCATTATTTTGCATTGCTGTGAGGCTTTATTAATATATACACAAATTATTTAATATAGTTAACATGCAACACGAAGAAGAACATTTTGAAATATATTGGCATATTTCTATAATTTAAATTAGAGTACAAAAGTGCAAGTCTTACGTATGTTATAATAAAAAGATTTTTAAAATTAGTTGATATGATAAGTTATGATATACCAAGGTTCATTTATATAAAGGTTGCGTACATTTTTGACATTTTCTCGGCAACCTTATTTTAAAATGAGAGCGATAGAGCGTAGTCATTAGAGCACAAAATTCACACGATTGCTGAAATATGAAACTATTTGGTAGCAAATTGAATAGTATTGTGTTTTTTTACTACTTTTAGTACTCCTATTTTTTTGTGATTTTATTCTTTGAGAACTGACTTCGACTTACATTGCTTATGCAAAATCGGTCGCTGATACCTAAAATCGTGTATACAAGTGGTTGCATGTTGCCTCCAGTTACGTGCCACCTGCAAAAATAAACGATGCAGATAAATTCCTCAACTTTTCGGAAAACTATTTTTAAAGGTATGTATGTGAATTCATCTATATATTCAGTTTGCATCGAGTCTGAAAAAGTTAATTTAAATACCATAGATGTATTTTTGTTTTTTATTTTTATAATTAAAGAAAAAAATTGGGAACAATTAAGTTGATCCTGGTCGTATACTAAAATTTTATGTAACTTCTTGCTTCCCATTAATCTGTACTATATTTTTTTCTGTTCAAGGCTTGAGAATAAATTGCAGATTATGAAATTAATGCGGTATTTAAAAAAAATTTATGTTAAAATAGTTAATCTCGAGTAAACCCCGGCTTAACTCGCCATGGAAACGTAGTATTGAAAGTAGACAGCGAAACCCTGAAAAATGCGTTTTTTTAGGCATCACAAAACCCTACTTGGCAAATGTCAAAATATTTCTGTTTAAACCTAGTACTCTGTTTGTTTGCGTGAAATTTCGCTGGCAACATCTATTTATTTGTTGCGTGAAATTTCCGACTTAAGTTTGTTGCGAAGAATTTCTGCGGCAACGTTTCTCAGAGAGACTCAGAGAATAAGTTGGGAGATTTCATATGATATCTCTCTTTTCACTTCAAAATAAATAGGCAGGACAATTAAATTTTCGTGAATAAATGTTGCTCAGAAACATGTTGTGATAATTTCACGCAGCGGAATAGAGTACTGCTCTGATGAACATGTTGTGAAAATTGCCACGCTTGTTTCGCAGCTGTCACTTTTTGTATGGAGATTTGAGTGGAATTTCACATTGAAACTGAACAGAGTACTATGCTCTACATAAAATAAGGATGTGTCAAAAAGTGTACGCAACTTTTATATAAATGAACCTTGATGATGTACCAAGTAATGCAAGGTACGAAAATCTTAGGTGACTCATTTATAAGGATCTTGAGGATAAATTCGAAGTAATACAAAAATTCTTTAAGTGCAGAAAGTAATCATATATTACCAGTTTTTACTTTTTACTTTATATCACAAAATAAAAAATTCTATGTTCAATTCATATATAAACTTTACAAATACAGTGGGGAGCAAAATGAGTACATGTCTGTGCTTTTTGCATTTCAAAGCGCATAAAAAGAGCAATAACAAGGAAAATCGAACAATTTTTTTTTCATTTATTTATTGTTTAATTCTTAATAAAATAGTATCTATAGTAATAAAACTCATTGTCTGTTTTTTTGTTTGTTTATTTGGCCTTTATACCAATTTAAACGGCTCAACGGATTTCACTCAAACTAGGTTTACATATTAAGTGCATCCCAACTTAAAATGTTACATACTTAGTTTTTACCACGCCCCCGCCGAAATTTTCAACTAACGGTAATTTTGTTAATATAATAATTTTTACCATCGGAATTTTTTGTGTATTTAATTTTAAGAAATTTTATTTTTTTATTTTGACATCAAAAACATTCACATATATTCAAAATTGTAGAAATTTTCAGTACAACGACTTTTTCATAAAACATCGTTACCTAAGAATGAGAAAAAAACGACATGAAAATCAAAGTTTGGTTTTTCGATGCAAATATCTCCGCTGTCCATTGATATATTTCATTCAATTTTTTTTTGTTCAAAAGGTCAATAAAATTACTTCACAAAAATAGATTGAACTGTACCGTTAAGTCAGTGTAACTATGTTTTATAATTATGTCAAAAAAGGTCCAAAATATTGACTTTTTACTCAAAAAATGACTCAAAAATTGTTTTTGTTGTAAAAATTAAATCAATTAAAAATTGCACATCTGGCTACCTTTCATATGACTTAGCATTTATTTGCAAAAATTCTTCCAGCTAAGCACAAAAATTATTTTACTGTTTTTGTCATAAAAAAAACAATCTTTGATTTTTTCGTGAAATTGATTTTTTCCAAAATGTTGTTTCTATATTTTTTACAAAAAAAGCCAAGTCTCAAAAATAATTTATGTGCAAAAATTACACCAATATTTCCTTCCAATCAAAAGTTATGGCTAAAAATCTATATGTTCATACCAAACTATTAATAGAACTGAGTTTTGTTTTAAAAAACGTCCCCATTTATCTCTAAGAATGCAGTTGTGTGTCTAGAGTAATTACGAACATTTTGGATTATATAAAATCTTCTTATAGCAATGTGCTTAGTTTTTTGCATTCCCACCCCCAGCCCCCGCCTGTTAAATTTATTTTGTTGTGATGGCTCTATTTTTTCTCACTATTGTGTCACCGTTGTCACTAGTTCTTCATCAATGATATTTTAAATGTTGTATATTAAGGTGGATCCAAAAAAAATTTTTTTTCGACACTCATATTCTGGGAGCTGGATTCAAGTAGATCTTAAATCCAAAAGGATATCGAAATCGATGGAACCGTCATCCAGCGGTTTTGATTTAAAAAATCACTTTTTCGCCAAAAATCACCGGTTTTTTCACCTTAACTTTTTATCAATCTAAAATAACTACCTAAAAAATGGGTGCAAATGAAAGGTATTTGGGACACCAAAGTTGTAAAGAGGAAGATTTTTAGATTCAAGAAATTTTTTAGTGCAACAGTGTTCAGAAATCGGTCAACATTTTGGGTACTTTTCACTAAAATCGCTATAAATTTGCTGTTCATTCGTTATAAATATGTTAATTTTTGATTGTTCACCACGAAAGGTGAAGACTCTTCAAAGCCACACCATTTTAAAAATAGTAAATTTTCTAAAATTTACTGAAAATTAGTGGACTTATAGATTTTTGTGAAAAATACCCTTTCAAAAATACTTTCCAAAAAAGTTTAAAAACCAAATTACACTGTTGATTTTTTTATTTTTTTTTTATATATCAATAGATTACACCAAGTCTTTTTGAACAATACTTAATTTTTCCAAATTTACTAAAAAATGGTAATTTTATAGCGATTTAAGTGAAAAATACCCAAAATGTTGACCGAATTCTGAACACTGTTGCACTTAAAAATTACTTGAATCTAACCATCTTCCTATTTACAACCTTTGGGTCCAAGATACCTTTCATTTGCACCCAACTTTTGGCTAGTTATTTTAGATTGATAAAAACTTACGGCGAAAAAACCGGTGATTTTTGGCGAAAAAGTGATTTTTTAAAATCAAAACCGCTGGATGATGGTTCCACCGATTTCGATATCCTTTCAGATTTAAGATCTACTTGAATCCAGCTCCCAGAATATGAGTGTCGAAAAAAGTGTTTTTTACCACTGAACAAAACGATCCACCTTATTGTATATATAACACCATTTCATCGAAAAGATGACGGTGAATAACAATGCTGTAAAAGTTAATATTTTCATGCAATCAGTTTCAGCTATATGGCGATATAACAATTATTTCATTGGTTTTAATCTGTGCTTTAAATTCACAGATAGATAGATGATGCCCGAATGATGCCCGCCAGTATCGAAAGTATCAATTGACCCATTCACGCTAGCTACTTCAATAGTTCTATGCGCACTAGCTACTTTTTTGACCCAAGGTAATGCATAAAAGGGTCAGTTCAATCAACTTCCATCTCGACTGTTTTGTACTAGTGCCTTTAACTGCAGGGTGTCTTCCAAAAGTTTCTTCAAATTTAAACCCACACGTTTGCGATTACAGACAGGTGGCGCTATTTTCTGCTTACAGAAGAATATCTGATGTTCTTATGTAGATAGCGGATAAGTTTTGCGAAATTTTTTGCGAAAATGCTATTGCTACCAAACTTTTAAAATGTCAAGTAATGCAGTACTGCCAGTTTTTTCAGTCGCAGCGTCATCTAGCCGTCAATAACGGCTAAGTGTTGTCTACTTTAACAGTTGCATTTTCAACACTTAAAAACATAGAATTGGATCAATTTAAATGTCCAGCACACTTGCTGGATCAATTTAAATGTCCAGCACACTTGCTGGATTATTTGTTGTTTTTGCTTTGCTTGCAAATGCGATGATATGATCCTGATCTCCAATGAAAAAAACGCAGCTAATATAAATTTTAGTACAATCATTTTTAGTTCAACGAGTTTTTCATAAATCATTGATAGCTAATAATGAGAAAAATTATATGAAAATCAAAGTTTTTACTTTAAGTGCCAATGTCTCCGCTGTTTGTAATATATTTCATTAAAATTTTTTTGCTAAAAAGTTCAATATATTTTTTAATATAAATCTTTGTTTAAGCTTAGTATGCTGTAGGAACGAAAAAAAATTTCACAAAAATACATTGAGATTTTTGACTACGAAGAGGCAGCGAAATTTTTTTTCGCCAGCTAGTACGCTGTAGAAGCGAAAATTAATGCTATGTTGCCAAATTTGCATTCGTGAGTGGAGAGTTGAAATATCAAAATTTCGCTGTCGATTATATCGTCCGTACATTTAATTGGCGCGGAAATTTCAACAATAAAAAATAAGCAGTAAGTACGTTTAAGCGTTGAATTTGTAATTTAACAAATTTATTGTTACATTTATATAGTTTATTAATGTATAGTCTTGCCTTTTATAGGATATAAAATTGCAGCAATAAAAATATGAATCTGTCAACCAGAACAGCAAGTGCTTTTTCTCCACACAAATATTTTGACTCTACACCAAAATTTCGCGTGTAGAGTTATATGACCAAAAATTTTCGTTCCTACAGCATACTAAGCTTTAGATGTAAAAATGTCCATATCTCAAGGACGCATTGAGACCCACCATAATTTTTTTATTGTTGAAAAAATAATTTTGCTAGCTTTAATATTAAGTTAATATAAAAATCATTTTTAATATCTAAAATATGTTCTTCGTAGCCCTTCTTTAAATTCAATTGGCTCACCGCAAGAGATGGAACCACCAACAACAAAAATTTTCCAAAACTTTTTTGGATTAAAGTTCGTTCAATTACCTTTCTAACGGTAGCTTACAAATAAAATTCAACATGTTTTCCATTATTCCAGAATTTATAAAACATTTAACCGAGAATTGTATGTTAAAATGTTTATATAAATGACTCTCGAGTAACACCGGGTATATCAGCTAGTATTTTTATATTTTTCACATCAAATTTTGTAAGGTAAGGTATCATGTGTTTCTCACATTGTGTTATTTTGTACAGATATTTCGAGAAAGGTTTTTATTTAAAATTTTTTTAATCACACTTAGGCTTTTCTTTGGTAGTATCATCGAACTTTTTGGTGGAATTTTTGGATTTTTTTTGCAAAGAGGACTACCTGAACATTTTGTAGACCCATCTTCCGGATTTTGTTAAGATGAGTTTCTATCGTGAAGAAGAAATAATATTTCAACGGGATGGCGACTTAAAATACACGTCGAAAATTGTTGTCCGAAGCACGGACAGAATTTTAAATTGATGCAGTGGCCCGCGCAAAGCCCCGACCTCAATCCAAATGAAAATTTGTGGTCAATCGTGAAAAGACGGTTGGTGCAGTACCAAACAGCCCCATCAAACCTTGAAGATCTGTAACAATGTGTGCTGCGGGAGTGGCAAAAAATTCTAAACGAAGTAATTCTAGCGGTTATGGACCAAACATTGAAAATATACTCTAGTATTATCGTTTTCAAAAAGTGAAAAATTGAGTACAAACGAGTTGTTTTTGTTTAACGTTTTTTTTCTCTTTGCTTAGTTTGCTCTTTGTATGCGCTTTGGAATGCAAGAAGTTCAAACATGTACTCATTTTGCTCCCCACTGTATATTAAATTTTTTATTTACTTTGAAAATTATATTATGTCACCTTTTTTTTTATGTTGCGGAAAAACATAGAATATATAGAAAAACTACACGGAGATATTAATTTTGCTTGAATCAAGCAAATGTTTTCCTTAAAAGCAAATCAGCAAAACTTTGCTCAATCACGGTGTGATTTTAGAAAAAGATTGCTAAATTGAAATCACTCCTCAAGTATTTAGGATAAAGAAAAATTATGAAAAATTCAAGCAAATATTTGCTCAGTCATTAGAAATAGCAAAGTTTTACTTAACTCAAGCAAATATTTGCTAAGTTATTAAAAACTAAAATAGAAAATTTTTACTAAAATCTTGCAAATATTTGCTAAGTTATTATAAAGTCAAATGGCAAATTTTTATTACATTCAAGCATATTCCTTTTAAACACATCACGAGCACACGTTTATTCTTAATGAAGAAAATTAGGCGAATATTTGCTAGAGTAAAGTAGAAATTTGCTTTTGCAGTTTACTTGAATTTAATCAAAATTTTGCTAAGTTATATTTTTAAAGTGACTGAGATTCAAGCGTAAGTTTTGCGTAGCCAGAATACAAATTTAGCAAACAGTTTTCTCCGTGTAGCGGTCGGAAATTTCGATATATTTTAGAAAAAATTGTTACTAATTTATTTTAGTGGATGTTTTACCCTTAAAATGATACCCATCAAAACATTTTCGATTTTTGTCTATGGTACGATTCACTGTGTGGCAGTATGTTTTTTCTATTCGTATATGTAGATATGTTCATATTCTGTCATTTATTTAAGGATTAAAGATTAATCTTAATGTTTTGTAAGGTTGCAATAAAATAGTTAAAAAAACTAGTATCAAAAAATCATATTATTGTTTCTCTGACATCATTCTAAAATGACATAATACTTAAATTTTTCAGCACAACAAAATCGATGCATTCGAAAGATAATATTGACTGTATTTTTTAATTAGTCTACAAAATATTTTTTTATTTTTCATTTAAATTCTTACTGTTTCTGTTCGCGTTTTTAATTTGTTTGCGCAAAAAAGCTATTCAACGCATTTTATTTGCCAGTTAATTTAGTAAATCAGAGTTGTGTGTGCTCAGCAGTTTACATGAGGCATTTTTTAAGTGTGAAGTGTAAAATCAAATTTTCGACAATTTGAATTATCTTTAAAAGTTAGGCATGGATTTTCATGTTTGATATCTCGTTTAAATAGGTACTCGAGCTACCTTTCTTTTGATACCCATAATGCGGAACACTAAAAAAACAGCAAGATTTGTAGGCCATTTTTTCAACTTTGGAGGCCTATAACTTCTAAATCAATTGCGAGCGGTCAGAAATTTTTCCAGATATGGATTTAGGAGGCCAAAATCCACGTAATCCAACAAAAAATATTAAAAAAGAGAGCTGTCGCTATTCCTGAATTATACCAAACAATTTTTATAGTGACACTAGCTGATATACCCGGTGTTACTCGAGAGTCATTTATATAAACATTTTAATATACATTTTTCGATTAAATGTTTTTGTAAATTTTGGAATTTTGTAAAAACGTGTTGAATTTAAGTCTGAGACCACTATAAAAATATAAGTTAAAAAATTTACCAAGCTTTTTTAACGAAGAAATAATTTTATCACTGTTTTTTCACAATCAAACACTGTTTTTTAGTTCTAAACTGAGTTTACTGGTTACTGGTAAGCATGTTATTTGCACTTCGCTAATGAAAATCATATTTATAAAAATCTTCCTAAAATTTTTTAGTAGTTTTTACAGTTGGAAAATAATAATTGTAGTGTCTCTTAATTAAAAATTAATATAAATTGAGTCTGATAGTTGATGCAATTTCTTAAATCTTCTGAATTCCTATTTTATACAAAAAATTGTACAGTCGTTTTTTAATGTAAATTGTAATGCAAAATGGTGTAAGTTAAGAAAGCAGCCGCTTTTTAGTTTTTATTATAGTATATACAGCAACCTGTAACAATATTATCGACGTTAACAGTTGATCGACATAAATCCAGCTGAAAAATCTGCAAGAACATTGCAAGAAGTGCCATTATGTTATTTGCTGCAAGTTTACACTGTGTGCGAAAAGAACTGAATTGAGTAACAGATACCGACTTTTCTAAAATATTGGAATCGTGTCGGTAATGCAGTACTTAGTTCTAATTTATAATATTTTCCAGCATACTTTTCAACATACTTTCGGCTAGTACGCAATTGAACCGAAAAATTTGTTCAATGCAGCCAAGCTTATAACCATGATTGGAGAGTTAAAATGTCAAAATTTCGCTCTTTTATATGTCGGTACAATTAATTGGCGTGGAAATTTGACTTTCAACCATATTGTTCAAATAACACATTAAACATGAAAAAATTAACTTTTACATCATTCTTATTCACAGTCATCTTTTCGATGTTATAGTGATATATATGGAACATTTAAAGTACCATTGATAAAGAACTGAGTGATAACGGTGAAACAATAGTGAGAAAAATGACAAATCACAACAAAATAAATTTAACAGGAGGGGGATGGGGAGGCAAAAAGTAAGGAAGATTTTATATAAACCAAAATGTTTATAATTACTCTAGACCAGGGTTCGGACTTGGAAATTCGTAAATCGCAGTAAATTTTGAAAAAAAAACGCAGTAAAACGAACTTTTTCGCAGTAGTTTTTTTGTTTTTTTTTATTTACAACCATGTACGTACATTTACTACTAATGTATGAACATTTTATACTAATAACATAATATACACTTAACTATATACTTTATATTTGCATGTTGCAGAAACATATTTCTTACTGATTCAAAATATATTTGCCGAAGACAAATTCAATCACGGTCTTTAAAAATTGGCAAAAACTTATGTAGAACTTTAAAATAATTGTTTTTATTGCAATGACAGCTTCATCTGACAAATTACTTTCTTCTGTTTTAAAGCTTAGACCACAGTATATAGATGTAATGTACAGATGGGCCCTTGAAACTGCATTTTCATAATCAACATCAATGCTCAAGGGAAAGTTGTCTAAAGTGGGACCGGTTTTGATTTTTCATCATAATTTTTCACAATAAAATTTATTTCGAGAGCCAAATATATCAATGGATTGGCTTATAAAATTACTATCTTTTTGCTAAATACAGTTTTTAGTTTTGTTGGAAAGTTTCATTACATTTTTCCAAAAATCTAAAAGGCTTAAGATCGGCTCCAGAAATTGTTGTCTTCTAACGTGGGACTATCATACATTCAATAAATTCACAGAAAGCGTAAAGTAATTGAAATGAAAACTCCAAATAATAAATATTTTTTTATTCAAAGAAATTTTTTTTCTGCATTTGAACAGAAATCACTTTGAAATCGTGCTAAACCAAAAAAATAATGACAAAATTCACTGCCAAAAATGTTGCAAAAATTTTTTTCTGAAATTTTGTTTCTCCAAGTCCATATGAAAAGTTATGGCGCTTCAAAGCTACACTGGCATTGTCAAAACATTGGTGATGCCTGTGGAAAATATCGGAGAGAATTTCGAGTCCCACTTTAGACAACTCTCCTTTAAATATTTCTAAAATATCACAAAAATAACCATTAAAATGTTTGTAGCTAATAAATCGCAGTAGATTTAGAAAAACCGCAGTGACGCAGTAAAACCATAAATTTTGCTAAGAAGCGCAATAGATCTACTGCAATTGCAGTAAAGTCCGAACACTGCTCTAGACACACAACTTCATTCTTAGAGATAAATGGGGACGCTCAAATATATAGAGAATTTTAAAACCAAACTCGGTTTTATTAAAAGACTGCTATGAAAAAATAGATTTAAGCCATAACTTTTCATTGGAAAGAGAGAGATATTGGTGTAATTTTTTCACACAAATTATTTTTGAGACTTCACTTTTTTTTTAAAAAATATAAAACAACATTTTGGAAAAAAATAAATTTCGCGAAAAAAATCACCTTGTTGTTTTGATTACAAAAACAGTAAAATAATTTTTGCGCTTAGCTGGAAGAATTTTTGCAAATAAATGCTATGTCATATGAAAGGTAGCCAGATGTGCAATTTTTAATTGATTTAATTTTTACAACAACAACAATTTTTGAGTCATTTTTTGAGTAAAAAGTCAATATTTTGGACCTTTTTTGACATAATCATACAACATATATACACTGACTTAACGGTACAGTTCAACCTATTTTTGTGAAGTGATTTTATTGAACTTTTGAAAAAAAAAATTTGAATGAAATATAGTAATGGACAGCGGAGATATTTGCATCGAAAGATCAAACTTTGATTTTCATGTCGTTTTTTTCTCATTCTTAGGCAACGATGTTTTATGAAAAAGTCGTTGTACTGAAAATTTCGCCAATTTTAAAGATATGTGAGTGTTTTTGATTTCAAAATAACAAAAAAATTTTAAAATTAAATACACAAAAATATCCGATACTAAATAGTATTATTATAACAAAATTACCGTTAGTTGAAAAATTTCAAAGGGGGCGTGGAAAAAACTAAGTATGTAACATTTTAAATTGAGATGCTCTCAAAATGTATACCTAGTTTGAGCAAAATCCGTTGAGCCGTTTAGATTTGTATAAAGGCCAAACAAACAAACAAACAAACAAACAAACAGAAAATGAGTTTTATTACTATGGATAACTACCCAGCTAGCACAGATTTCGATTTGTAACAAAAATATGTTATAATTCGGGGGTATTCCAGTTTTTTAAACAAATTTAGTCACAAATGGGTTGTATTAAAGTTTCAATTAAGTAATTTGTAACAAATCATTCGTTTGGTTGCAAATAAGTTAAACTATGGTGTTAATTATGTAACGGATAAATGCACTTGTTGTAAAAATGTTTCTGAAAGTTTTGAAAAAAATAAGTAATATTTACGTCAAACTAACATTATTACAACATTTATTTTTGTAGCACCTATAAAAAATGTTTGTTTATTCTAATTGTAACAAATACAGCAACGAGTTAGCAACCTAGATGCGACTAAGATGCTGTATGTTTATATTAAGTGATATCAATGTCACAACAACTCAACCTTCAAAACTTCGGTTTAAAGATGTTTTTATTAAGTTATAGGGAAGTCACTACAATTAAATGTTTCAAATTTTGCTGTGACGCACTAAACAAAGCCATAAGCAAAATAAAAATTTTATTGTTCACAAAAAATTCTGTGTTGCTTGTCAATTTCTTTGTGTAGGCTTCTACTACCATGTAATCTATTTTTGTTTTATTTTTGCGTTCAACAAGACTATCAAATTGAAAGAATTTTTCGTTGAATGGCAATGAATCATTGTGAAATGATGAGAATTTGTTTTGTTGCAAGAAGGTAGAAATTAGGTTTTTATTCAGTTACAAGAACATTGGAAATAGTCATTACAACCTTATGCTATATTGAGGTTATTATTAAGTTGCTACAACTTTAGGAAATATTATTATGACTCAAAAAATATAGTTAGGAAAAATAACGTTGAACTGAGGTTTTTATTAAGTTGCAAGTACATTGAAAATAATCATTGCAAACTTTTGCTGTATTAAGGTTATTATTCAGTTGATGCAAGTTTAAGAAACATAATTGTAACTTATAAAATTTTGCTTAATATAAGAACGATGTATTAAGGTTATTTTTCTGTTGCAAGAAAAAACCATTGCAACTTATATAATGTTATCAGTTATATTAGAGTTATAATTCAGTTGCAAGAAGTTTTGAATAAAATTGTTGTAAGTAAATGCTGTATTAAGGTTATTATTCAGTTGCAATGACTTTAAAAAAATATTTGTAACTCTTGATATTTAGTTAGTTGCAAGAACTATGAATTGAGGTTATTATTCAATTGCAAGAACTTTGGAAAAATGTGTCTAAAAACTTTATACTCGCCATATTTGGTTTTTTTTTTTCTACACTATGAATTTCGTTTGGAATAAATTTAAATATGATTTTCTTTAGTATTTATTATTTTCTTTAAGAATTTTCAGTGCAGTATGACACTAGGAACTTAAGAAAAATATATTTAGCTATATATTAAAGATTATTATGCGGAATTTAAAAACTCGAAATATTTCTTATTTACAAATTATTTTAAAAATATTTATTTTTTGGGTGGCGCGTGAGTTTTCTAGAGGTAAAACACAAACATTTATCGAAAAATATGGCCTTTGTTGTAAAATTTTAGTGTATAACTCTTCATATTTTCAATTTAATTTCACATATTTTCATTACATTCCAATTTATCTTTGATTTTTTAAATACACTCCAAAAAATTATCACTGGTTTAATGAGAATTATATTAAGAAATTGCGTACGCAAAACATTTTTAAACTTTTTAAGAACTTATTTTTTTTCAATTAGGAATATTTGTGTTATCAGTACTTTTTACTTGTTAAAAAATCTATTATTATAGCAAAAAATAACTTCAATAAAACAAAATATTTGTTACATTCACGTTATTTTACCTAAATTTTAACGTAAGAATAACACAATAAAAACCTTTTTCGATGTTTCAAGTATGTTTTATCTTGTGGCGTGCAACTTAAGTTTGTACCAACAATACATTTATAACATTACCAGCTGATATACCCGGTGTTACTCGAGAGTCATTTATGTAAGCATTTTAACATACACATCTCGATTAAATGTTTTTTAAAATCTGGAATAATGAAAAACAAGCTACTGTTAGAAAGGTAATTGAACGAACTTTAATCCAAAAAAGTTTTGGAAAATTTTTGTTGTTGGTGGTTCCATCTCTTGCGGTGAGCTAATTGAATTTAAAGAAGGGCTACGAAAAACATATTTTAAAAATTAAAAATAATTTTTATATTTACTTAATCTTAAAGCTAGCAAAATTACCTTTTTAACAATATAAAAATTATGGTGGGACTCAATGCGTCCTTGAGCTATGGACATTTTAACATCTAAAGCTTAGTATGCTGTTTGGTGTAGAGTCAAAATTTTTGTGTGGAGAAAAAGCACTTGCTGTTCTGGTTGTCAGATTCATATTTTTATTGCTGCAATTTTATATCCTATAAAAGGCAAGACTATACATTAATAAACTATATAAATGCAACAATAAATTTGTTAAATAACAAATTCAACACTTAAACATACTTACTGCTTATTTTTTATTGTTGAAATTTCCACGCCAATTAAATGTACGGGCATTATAATCGACAGCGAAATTTTGATATTTCAACTCTCCACTCACGAATGGAAATTTGGCAACATAGCAATAATTTTCGCTTCTACAGCGTACTAGCTGGCGAAAAAAATTTCACTGCCTGTTCGTGGTCAAAAATCTCAATGTAGTTTTTTTGAAATTTTTTTTCGTTCCTACAGCATACTAGGCTTAAACAAAGATTTATATTAAAAAATATATTGAACTTTTTAACAAAAAAATTTTAATGAAATATATTAAAAACAGCGGAGACATTGGCATTAAAAGTAAAAACTTTGATTTTCATATGATTTTTTTCTCGTTATTAGCTATCAATGTTTATGAAAAATTCGTTGTATTAAAAATTATTGTACTAAAATTTATATTAGCTGCGTTTTTTTATGGGAGATCAGGATCATATCATCGCATTTACAAGCAAAGAAAAAACAACAAATAATCTAGCAAGAGAGCTGGACATTTAAATTGATCCAATTCTATGTTTTAATGTGTTGAAAATGCAACTGTAAAAGTAGACAACACTTAGCCGTTATTGACGGCTAGATGACGCTGCGACTGAAAAAACTGGCAGTACTGCATTAGTTGACATTTTAAAAGTTTGGTAGCAATAGCATTTTCGCAAAAAATTTCGCAAAACTTATCCGCTATCTACATAAGAACATCAGATATTCTTCTGTAAGCAGAAAATAGCGCCACCTGTCTGTAATCGCAAACGTGTGGGGTTTAATTTGAAGAAGCTTTTGGTAGACACCATTCGGCTATTCACCGCAAAGTGTATATTTTGTACCCAGAGTATTTACAAATGCGGCGCCATCTATCTGTGAATTTAAAGCACAGATCAAAACCAATGAAATAATTGTTATATCGCCATATAGCTGAAACTGATTGCATAAAAATATTAACTTTTACAGCATTGTTATTCACCGTCATCTTTTCGATGAAATGGTGTTATATATACAATAAGGTGGATCGTTTTGTTCAGGGGTAAAAAACACTTTTTTCGACACTCATATTCTGGGAGCTGGATTCAAGTAGATCTTAAATCTGAAAGGATATCGAAATCGGTGGAACCATCATCCAGCGGTTTTGATTTTAAAAAATCACTTTTTCGCCAAAAATCACCGGTTTTTTCGCCGTAAGTTTTTATCAATCTAAAATAACTAGCCAAAAGTTGGGTGCAAATGAAAGGTATCTTGGACCCAAAGGTTGTAAATAGGAAGATGGTTAGATTCAAGTAATTTTTAAGTGCAACAGTGTTCAGAATTCGGTCAACATTTTGGGTATTTTTCACTTAAATCGCTATAAAATTGCCATTTTTTAGTAAATTTGGAAAAATTAAGTATTGTTCAAAAAGACTTGGTGTAATCTATTGATATATAAAAAAAAATAAAAAAATCAACAGTGTAATTTGGTTTTTAAACTTTTTTGGATAGTATTTTTGAAAGGGTATTTTTCACAAAAATCTATAAGTCCACTAATTTTCAGTAAATTTTAGAAAATTTACTATTTTTAAAATGGTGTGGCTTTGAAGAGTCTTTACCTTTCGTGGTGAACAATCAAAAATTAACATATTTATAACGAATGAACACCAAATTTATAGCGATTTTAGTGAAAAGTACCCAAAATGTTGTCCGAATTCTGAACACTGTTGCACTAAAAAAGTTCTTGAATCTAAAAATCTTCCTATTTACAACTTTGGTGTCCCAGATACCTTTCATTTGCACCCATTTTTTAGGTAGTTATTTTAGATTGATAAAAAGTTAAGGTGAAAAAACCGGTGATTTTTGGCGAAAAAGTGATTTTTTAAATCAAAACCGCTGGATGACGGTTCCATCGATTTCGATATCCTTTTGGATTTAAGATCTACTTGAATCCAGCTCCCAGAACATGAGTGTCGAAAAAAGTTGTTTTATATATATACAACATTTGAAATACCATTGATGAAGAACTAGTGACAACGGTGACACAATAGTGAGAAAAAATAGAGCCATCACAACAAAATAAATTTAACAGGCGGGGGCTGGGGGTGGGAATGCAAAAAACTAAGCACATTGCTATAAGAAGATTTTATATAATCCAAAATGTTCGTAATTACTCTAGACACACAACTGCATTCTTAGAGATAAATGGGGACGTTCAAATTATATAGACAATTTTAAAACAAAACACAGTTTCAATAATAGTCTGGTATGAAAAAATAGATTTTTAGCCATAACTTTTGATTGTAAGGAGATATTGATGTAAATTTTTTCACATAAATTATTTTTGAGACTTGACATTTTTGTAAAAAATATAGAAACAACATTTTGGAAAAAATCAATTTCGCTAATAAATCAAAGGGGGACCTTCTTGTTTTGATGACAAAAACAGTAAAATAATTTTTGCGCTTAATTGAAAGAACTTTTGCAAATCATATGAAAGGTAGGCAGATGTGCAATTTTTAGTTGATTTCACTTTTACAACAAAAACAATTTTTGAGTCATGTTTTGAGTAAAAAGTCAATATTTTCGACCTTTTTTGACACAATCATAAAACGTATATACACTGACTTAACGGTTAAGTTCAACTTATTTTTGTGAAGTAATTTTATTGAACTTTGGAACAAAAAAATTTGAATGAAATATATCAATGGACAGCGGAGGTATTTGCATCGAAAGACCAAACTTTGATTTTCATGTCGTTTTTTTCTCATTCTTAGGTAACGATGTTTTATGAAAAAGTCATTGTACTGAAAATTTCTACAATTTTGAATATATGTGAATGTTTTTGATGTCAAAATAACAAAAAAATTTTAAAATTAAATACACAAAAAATTCCGATGGGGAAAGTATTATATTAACAAAATTACCGTTAGTTGAAAAATTTTGGAGGGGGCGTGGCAAAAAATAAGTATGTAACATTTTAAGTAAGGATGCACTTAATATATTATGTACCTAGTTTGAGCGAAATCCGTTGAGCCTTTTAGATTTGTTTAAAGGCCAAACAAACAAACAAACAGAAAATGAGTTTAATTACTATAAAATAGTGAATTGTATGGAAAAATAGATTTTTAGCCATAACTTTTGATTGGAAAGAGATATTGGGGTAATTTTTTCACATAAATTATTGACTTGACTTTTTTGTAAAAAAATATAAAAACAACATTTTGGATAAAATAAATTTCGCGAAAAAATAAAAGATTGTTTTTTTGATAACAAAAACAGTAAAATAATTTTTTCGCTTAGCTGGAAGAATTTTTGCAAATAAATGCTATGATATGAAAGGCAGCCAGATGTGCAGTTTTTAATTGATTTCATTTATACAACAACAACAATTTTTGAGTCATTTTTTTAATAAAAAGTCAATATTTTGAACCTTTATTGACATAATCATAAAAAATATACACACTGACTTAACGGTACAGTTCAACCTATTTTTGTGAAGTTATTTTATTGAACTTTTGAACAAAAAAAAATTTGAATGAAATCTATTAATGGACAGCGGAGATATTTGCATCGAAAGACCAAACTTTGATTTTCATGTCGTTTTTTTCTCATTCGTAGGCAACGATGTTTTATGAAAAAGTCGTCGTACTGAAAGTTTCTCAAATTTTGAAGATATGTGAGTGTTTTTGATGTCAAAATATAAAAAAATTGTTAAAATTACATACACAAAAATCTCCAATACTAAAAAGTTTTATAATAACAAAATTACCGTTAGTTGAAAAATTTCAGCGGAGGCGTGGCAAAAACTAAGCATGCAACATTTTAAGTTGGGATGCACTTAATATGTATACCTAGTTGGAGCAAAATCCGTTGAGCCGTTTAGATTTGTATAAAGGCCAAACAAACAAACAAACAGACAGAAAATGAGTTTTATTACTATAGATTATAACACATTTTTCGCCTAATTGCAACGTAAGTTGTTTCAAAATAAGCCTAAAATATCTGCTTTTTGAGTTGTAATTACGTTACAATTACGATTTATATCTGTTTTGGCGACTCTTTTGCGACACTTTTACAACCTTTTTATGCCAGCTGGGTAGTTATTACTTTCAATTATATAAAAAGTATATCCCCAAAAAAATTAAGACAAAAAATTATTTAAGAAAACTAAAACCCGAATGCTAAAAAGCACTATCTAAAAAGTATGAAATCAGAAAATACTCTCATCTGAAATTGTTATGTACAAACTATTCAATATTTTTTGCCTATTAAATAAACAACTTAGACATAACATATTTTATTGTATTTAATACTAATTCATAGTGATGTTCAGAAGATATCCGTGGTCGTTTGCCACCTAACCTTACAAAACAATACATTCTAGCAGTAGTACGCGATCAAAAGCTTTAGGCCAAACTTCATCACGTGTTTATTCATTAGACAAGAAATATTGAATGGTTTGTATATAACAATTTCAGATGAGAAAATATTCTTGTTTCATACTTTTTGGAGCGTGATTTTTAGTAGTCGGGTTTTAGTTTTTTGAAATAATTTTTTTTAGACTTACTTTTCACAATTGCTTTAAGCTTTTACAGCAAACTGAAATGACTTGCATTTTGTTGCTGCTTTCTGAGTTTTTTCATACACTTTACACTTGTTAGATGGCGTGAAAACCCCTATTATCTTTTCTCGCTAAAACAATAATTTGTATTTGCCAAGTTTTTAGACATCAATTAGTCAGTTGTTGACAATAAGGTACAATATGGAAAATATGGCAATATAAATAATGTTATATTTGCAGTTTGACAGTTTTTTTCGAGTCATGTTAATTTTATTTGGTCATGATCTGAGTAGCTTTGTGTTAAGTTTTCAACTGAAAGGTACGTGATGATTTTTGTATTTTTTTTTTTTCGTATCAACTTGTGCATTATGTGTAAATATTTGTATTTGTTTACGAATGTTTTTTCTTGTTTTACTTAAAATCTGAGTATAGGCTTTTTGTGAGCGCAAAATGATGATTCTAGGAAGATGACATGACCGAATCAACTTGAGTTTCTTGACACATAACAACTTGTTCTTTTCACCGGTATGAAGTTAGCCCAAAAACTTCATCCCAAATTTTTTAACTCAACCCAACTTTTGAGTTCGCCGTAAGACTCGACCCAAACATTTTAATTCGCCTCAGATTAGTTAAAGTGACAAAAAATAGCTAAATTATTTTTGTTTTTTAAAAGAAAATAATTATGAAAATACGTATAATAATACAAAAATACAACCTATATGTGACCTTCTCCGAGAAAAGGGACCTAGTGTGTGAAAATGAAGTTTTGAGAAAAACGCATTTAAAGTTTCATAACGCATTATCACTGTGAACACACCTTCAGTTGGGAGATGCGATTTGGTATGGTTCTAACTCAACTTGAAATCTAACTCATTTCATCTTATTCTACACCCTTTTAGGTATCAGAATCCACTCTTAATTCAAAACCCGTTTTTTGACACACTAGGTCCTTTTTCGCGGAGAAGGTCATATTTAGTAAAATTTGGTCTGAAGTGCAAAAAATAAATATTTTTGTGTGAATGTCAAAATTTCAATTTTTTTTTTTTCAAACGAAAAAAGTAAAGAAGTAGAAAAAGTTTTTTGTTCGAAAATGTATTTTCATGTGGCACATTAACTGGCACTATGCTTAAGTTCCGCTCTATCGTCCTTGATACCGAAAAATGGTCTTAAATTAAAATAATAAGTTCAGAAAAAAAAAATTTATTTTTAAAACGAATAAAACTATAGAAGCCGATAGATAGCGATTTTGAGATTAAGGACTAATATATTCAGTTTCCTATCAGTTATCATATATCTCAAATCCAGGATGAAACTTTTTGTTTTGGGGCAAGTTTTAGGGTTACTCGAAGAATTCTTATTTTCATAAAAAAATACGATTTTTTGTACTTCAGCCCAAATACAAGTACGAAGGTACTTAAGATAGAGCATAGATAGAGCATTATAGATTATTAGAGCATAGATAGAGCATTACTCTATAAGATAAAGCGGGACTTGAGCATAGTGCCGTTCGATTAAACACATAAAAATACATTTTTGAACAAAAAAGTGGAGTGGAAACTTTTTACCTTCCGTAGTTGTTTTTTATTTTGAAGACATTTTTTCCCGAACTGAGTATTTTACTTTAAGACCATTTTACAGTATGAAGTACGATAGATAGCAATTTCGGGATTAAGGACTATACTCATTAGTTTGTCATCAGCTTTCATATATCTCAAATCCAGGATGAAAGTTTTTGTTTTGGGGCAAATTTTGGGGTGTGCAATTCTTAGTTTCATAAAAAAGTCACGATTTTTTGCACTTAAGCCCACATTTAGGTACCAAGGACGATAGAGCGGGACTTGAGCATAGTGCCATTCGATTCGGCAAATCCAAATACATTTCTGCCTGAAAATGCAGGATGGAAACTTTTAACTTTCCATAACTTTTTCGTTTTTAGAAAAAAAAATGTACCTTAACTATGTTTTTTAGGTCGAAGCTGTAGATATGAAGGACGATTGATAGCAATTTGGAGAAGAGGTGACAAATTTATCAAGTAATGTGCATTTTTGCTTAACAATGTATGCTTAACTAAACTTTTGTAACTGCGGCGAATTCAATATTTAAATATGATTTGCTGCGAATTCGTCAAAAACTTGGGCTGAAGAAGTATTATTTTCTGGAAAAATTCAGCCTTCACAAAATGCAGAATTTTTTGGATTCTGATTTTAATTTACTGAATGTTGACCTCACAGCACAAAATATGAAATGTCAACATTATATCATTTTGTATTTATGTTGGTATTACTTACCAGAGTGGCAGAATGCAGAACCGTTGAATTTCACAGGTCAAAAAAAATCTGCTTTTGCTATACTTTTGTGGTCAACATCTTCGAGACAAGAAATTGATTTATTTTGAGGTCAACATTTTTTTTTAAAAAAATGCAGAATTTTTATATAGAAACGAATGCGCTATTAGAAAACTTAAAGCTGCCCAAAATTTTGTTTGAACCTTTAGTAATAAAATTAAAAAAATAGATGTTTATTTGAACCATTAAAGTGCTAACATATTTTTTTTTAGTTTCTGCAAAAAATGGTAATTTCTGTTCTTCTAAGTTTTTGCAAATTAAAGCAAGTATTTTATTTATTTAATTGACTTTAATAAAAAATTTAAATTTTTCTAATAAATTTATGTTATACCATTAAATTTATGTTATACCATGTAATGTTATAACAAATGTTATAACATAAATTTTATGGTATGAAGCGAGGGACTTGGTAAGATAGCAAAGAAAGCGTCAGTACCAATTTACTCGCGTAAGTGTGAAAAAGAGTCGTACGTTTACTTCGTACGCTTTTCAATTAAAAAATAATATTCTTTTCTTTTCTCTATTTTCTATCGTAATGAAAATTTTATTTTATAATTTTGAAATATCTCAAATAATTTTCATTGCAATACAAATTAAATTTTAAAAGTATTTTGAAGTAAAATAAAGTAACCCTGCAAACCAAAGTTTCCGAATTTGGCTGAATTCCGATTAGTTCGTAAGTATTTCGAGAATTCTTAACGAATTCGTAACTATTTCGCAACACTAATTTCGAAAAATTTCCGAATAATTCGAAAGAGTTCCGAAATCAAATTTTCAAATTTAAATTGTGAGGTGTTTTAAATATTTCGAGTTGAAAAAAATAGGTAGGCCATGAGCCTAGCGGCATTTTAAATAATTTTAAAATAATTAAAATTAAATTAATTAAAATTGTAAAATAATTTAATTTTAAACAACTTTTTCTTTAAAACAGATTATACAAGATATGGTTATAATTTTAATTTTTACAGATGCAAATACAAACGACATGTCAGATTCACATTTACATATGTTCCGCAATAGTAGTTGCAATGGATCTGTAATTTTTGGCATGTCATTTGTACGAAACATATAGTCTGGGGCATCTTAAGCCCAAACTAAACTTTGATTCGAGATTGTTATTTAATTTTGATTGTATATGGTACAAAAATCATTAAGAGATCGTTGTAAATTTGATGCTTCTTTTCGTTACGAATTTGGTGCTACAATTCGTTAAGAAATTGTAATGAATTTGTAAGGAATTCGTTACGAAAACGATAATTCAATTGTTTACGAATTTGCTACGAAATCGATACGTCAATTCTTTAAGAATTTGTTACGAATTCGTTGCTAAAATTCCTTCCGAATTCGAGTCAACTCCTCCATACGATTGTTGTTACGAAATCGGAACGAATTCGGATGCCGAACGCGGAATAATTTCGAAAAATTCGTAACGAATTCGGAAACTTTGGTTTGCTGGGAAAGTATTTAAAAATATGACAAAGAGTGAAATTATATAATGACAATAATTGCAATCGTTACAGTATAACAAAAATTTTATGCTATAACATAAGCTTTATGGTATAACATAAATTAATTAGAAAAAATTTTAAAGTAGTAATTAACATTTCGCGTCCATAACAAAAATGTTTAATTTTTTGATTTAGCATTTTATGTTTTTAAAAATGGACGTTCACTGTTTCTTAAGTTATTAAAAAAAACTACAACAAAAATTAACTTTACAAAAATAAACTTGAAATTCCGCATCAACGTTCTTAAATTACTTTCCAAATTTCATACAAAGTTATGACTCAATAAACTTTTTATTTGCAATTTCTACTTTCTAGTGTACGATGCAACTGTCAAATCATCTGTTGGCATTGGAAGCGGTATGCTATATCAGCTTGGTCACTATGATAAGTGCTTAAGAAGAATGGAATCGGATGCAAATGAGCACATTTTAGAAGGCAATAACAACAGTAGGCTTCCAGTACTTTTTCAATACTGTCTGACCAACGTCACTTTGAATGGAATGACGGTGCACAATATGGCATCTAGAAACAAGGTATTTGATTATGTTAACATGTTTGAGAAAATTCACTTCAAGCTGAATATGGTTAAAGTGAATAAAAAAATATTTTTCTATCGCTAGTTAGTCGCTTATCTGAACAGAATAATTAAAAGAATTCACATTATATTTATAAAAGTGTTTATTCATTATACTTAAAAGTGACGCAAGTAATGCATATCTAATAATGTAAGTTGTAAAACAGGTGTTTATATGATTATTCAACAAGTATGCAACTATTTGGTGCTTTTAATTTTATTCAAATTCAAATACGTCACTTTGTTGCCTTTATACATGCCTTTATACGATGTACTTTCATTTTTAATGATAACTGTTATATTCTTTGAAGTGAACCCTCTGCGAAAAAAGCAAACACTGCTGGAAGAAAAGCTGAGAGTAGAAATTGCAAATATGTGCTCGTTTATTTCGTTTTGAAATGCCGTTTTTTGCCATCAACTCGATATTTTGAGTTATAAGTAAAAATGTGAAAATCATTTATGATTAAATGTGTATTAATGTGATTAAATGTTTTGTAAGTGATTTGCTTCAATTATCATCGCGTTTTAATTTTTTTAATCACAATGCAGTTGTTCCTGTGCATCAGTTTTTAGAGTTTTTCTCAAAACAGCAAAAAGTAGACTCTACCATTTTTTTATCTAAGCCCCTCCTTAACTCAACTTTTTGGTGATGTTTATGTCTTGAGGTGGATTTAACAACAATAGAGCACTTAATGACACTTAGCTTTTGTGCTTTCACACGTTTATAAAGCTTACGCATACAAAAAATCACCAAAGTTCGCTCTGGTACTTCAAGCGATTAGGGCTGCGTCACCTAGTTTCTAAAATGCACTCAAAAAACTATAAAATATGTTCATAATTTGGATAATAAATATATTTTTATGTATCTAATTTTATTCAAAATGATTTCTGCTAATGATCAAATAAATTATTTTTTTTATAATGAATGCTTTTAATGAAGCACTTTTGCTTTAATCATAAGTAAACACAAGAAAATTTTTTCTAGAAAGGCATTGTAGAAAATCACATGAAGTGTATGATTCCTATTACGGGAAGAGAGAACAAAATTGTTCCGTAGCAGGCCTGTAGCCAGGGGAGAAAAGGGGGCAATGCCCCTCTACTACAACCGTTTTCCCCCGGCCAAATCAGACAATGAAAAACTTTAAATGAATATTTAATATGCATTTTGTTGATATATTTGTTTATTGCTTTAAAATTAGTTTAGTTTAATATAACAAAAAATATACACATTCACCGTATTCATGACTTGAATATGTACATATATGAAATTTGTTTAACAAAATTTAAATTTCTACTGGGTCGCCAACATTTGCTACAAAAAATAAGATTTGAATTTAATAATTTTTTAACCCGCTTTAGGAACTTTCTAGAAATTAAAAGCACGTTGTGCACCAATTTGATGCAGATACAAAAAGAATATATAATTCATTGAAATGTTTTTAATTTTAAAATTTTTTTATGCATGATGAATGTTTATTAGATTTTACAATAAGAAAAAACTGCAAAAATTCTATAAATTCTAGCAAAAATTTAAAAAAGCAAAAGATTTAAATCAAAACATGCATGTTTGTTCTTAATATATATGTAAATCTGAATAAAAAATTTGCATCAATTTGATGCAAGCGACGGATGCGGGTTAATTCAATTTTTTTATTTGTTTTACTTAAACAATGTCTTAGCGCATTCTTTACTGAAAAAAAGTCTGACCTCACAGAATGCAGAATTTTTTAGATTCTGACCTGAATTTACAGAATGTGGACTTCTTTTGATCTGAGAAAAGGAGAACGGAAAAATGCAACATTTTTTTTTCATTTGATATTGGCTGCACTGTTGTTTTGAATTCCGATTTATTTACGATTGAGGTTATGTATAGTGCAGTACTGCATGGAATTCTTAAGAAATACTCATCGAGCTGTTAAATTTTATTAAAAGTAACCACTTTAATCAAAATTGTTTTAGATTCAATTTAAGAAAGATTTCAAAATTGGAACATTTTGCTTCTCACAATTGTCATAGCATATAATATTACTGTCAACATTATTTTTTTTTATGTTGGTATTACTAGAGTTCAAAATGCAGAACCGCCGAATTTTACAGGTCAGAAAATTCTGCATTTTTTATGCTTTTGCGGTCAGAATTTTCGAGAGAAGAGCACGATTTATTTTGAGGTCAACATTTTTTTTTGAAAAGAACGGAAAAAATGCAGAATTCTTGAAGAGGTCAAAAAAATGTAGAATTTTTTCCAGAAAGGAATGCGCTATTGTACATATGCTAGCCTTTTTCGCTACTCTTTCTTATATTTCTAGCCACTTTAAATAAATCTTGTATTTTTACTTTCATTTTATTACAAAGTCCTGAATTAATTATTATATTATTTTTTATGTATTAATCTCATGTATAAAAAGATCTACATATCCATGTAAATATTATAAAATTTAAATGAAAAAACAAAAAATTTCCCCTTCAAAATTCATGCCTGCCCCCTCTGTCTTCTAGGTCTGGCTACAGGCCTGTTCCATAGATTAAAAAGCGATTTTTTTTTTAAATAAGACTACATCATAAGTAGTCAGAATATAACAGATCATAAAAATAAGTGCCAAATTAACATTAAGCATGAACACTCTTAATAGTTTTGATCAACTCAATGCTAAGCCATTTAAATTTTAAAAGTTCAACTTGTATTTAATAAGAAATTTAAATATCGAAGAACTGTGCAACAGAAAGCTTAAACAACTGATTTCTTTCAGTGAAGAAGCTTAAAGCTCTCCAACACAGACTGAAAAATGTCTATATTGTAGAATGAGCACCACTATTCTAGTGGAAGCGTGTTCAAATCCCATCTTCTTAGCCCCCTCATTCGCCACATTCACCAAGCAGACTGGCTTGACTGTGTGACATTAATTTTACTGATGGTCAGTTATTCTGCACTGAATACTAATTAAATAATTTTTTACTTCAACTCATCAGCGAAAACTTAAGTATCTCGGCGTTGTTATAAATAATGTTATAAATAATGGTTCATTGAACGATTGCCAAATATAAATGGTTTTAAAATTCATATTGCAGCCTTACCAGTCATTTATTTTATTACCTATCACTACCATCAGTTTATAGTTGAATTAAAAAAAAAAAAATTTAAAGCAGACAAACGCAGTCATAAAATATTAACATAAACGTTGTAAATGAACGTGCTTTTAGTTAACGGTCTCAAGGTCGTTGAGCACTGGGTTTTTTTTTATTTTGCTTATAATTTAATTAACACATTTATTCATCTGCCGTTATGAAATTGTGGCACCAAGAGTATTAATGTTAATTTAACTTTTTGCATTACAGCCAACGAATACAACGACTGCGCACTGGGGAGCATGCGTACCAGCCAGTTGCAGCGCCAGTGATGTTGAAATATTCTTGGAGAATTTTCTGCAACGCCGCGTCACAGTCGATGGTGCCATGTGTGAAATGCGAGAGGCAGAGTTACACGTTACCAAAGCGATGTATAGCTATGCGTAAGTATGTTAGACAGAGCTGCTCATCTAGTGGCTCGTCTTGCCCGCGCACAGGTCGGCTTTTGTCTAGTGTATAGAATTAAAAAACATATCTGGTATAATAATAAAACTCATTTTCTGTTTGTTTGTTTGTTTGTTTGCTTGGCCTTGATACAAATCTAAACGGGTCAACGGATTTCGCTCAAACTAGATACACTAGTGCATCCTTACTTAAAATGATACATACTTATTTTTTGCCACTCCCTCTCCCAAATTTTTCAACCAACTGCAATTTTGTTATTATAATACTTTTAACCATCGGAGTTTTTGTGTATTTAATTTTAAAAAAGTCTGTTATTTTGACATCAAAAACACTTTTATGTATTCAAAATTGGAGAAATTTTCCGTATAACGACTTTTTCATCAGGGACCTTACCGGTTATGGTTTTTATCAAAAAAGTCGGATATTAACAGTTATCATTTAACTTTTATTTTTTCCGACAAAAATACTAGTTATTTAATGCCTTTTATTTTTTCGGGCAAAAATAACTGTTACTTTTGACTTTTATTTTTTAGGTCAAAAATAACAGTTATTTTGTGCCTTTTATTTTTTCGGTCAAAAATATCAGGCAATTTGAATTTTTTTAAAGGCCACTTGAACGGCAAAAATGTTTTATGCAATTTTTATCGTCTCATCAGCGCGCATATTTTGAGATATAAAACTTTTTAGTTTTTAAAGTTTTTTATTCGGCTTTTGAAAAAATACAAATTGCCTGATATTTTTGTCCGAAAAAATAAAAGGCACAAAATAACTGTTATTTTTGACTTAAAAAATAAAAGTCAAAAGTAACAGTTATTTTTGCCCGAAAAAATAAAAGGCAAAAAATAACAGTTATTATTAATTTTTATAGTAACAGCCAAAAATTTAAAAGGCATTTAATATTCGCGAAGCTTCTGCCATTACGATAATAATGGTATATTTAAAAAAGTTCTCCGGCCACTTTTTCGTTATGCCTTTTTCATCTGAAAATTGTAAAATAACAGTTATTTTCGGTCCCTGTTTTTCATAAAACATCGTTACCTAAGAATGATTTTTTCGCGAAATTTATTTTTTCCAACATGTTGTTTTTATATTTTTTACAAAAAATCAAGTCTCAAAAACAATTTATGTGCAAAAATTACCCCAATATCTCTTTTCAATCAAAAGTTATGGCTAAAAATCTATTTTTTCATACAATTGACTATCTATAGTAATAAAACTCATTTTTGCCACGCCCCCTCTAAAATTTTTCAACTAGCGGCAATTAAGTTATTATAAAACTTGTTAGTATCGGAGATTTTTGTATATTTAATTTTGAAATTTTTTTGTTATTTTGACATCAAAAATGCTGACATATCTTAAAAATTGGTTAAATTGTCAGTACAACGACTTTTTCATAAAACATCGGCCCAAAATCAAAGTTTGGTCTTACGATGCAAATATCTTTGCTGTCCATTGATATATTTCATTCAAATTTTTTTTGTTCAAAAGTTCAATAAAACCACTTCACAAAAATAGGTTCAACTGTACCGTTAAGTCAGTCAAACTATGTTTTATAGTTATGTCGAAAAAGAGCCAAAATATTGACTCTTTATTACAAAAATTACTCAAAAATTGTTGTTGTTGTAAAAATGAAATCAATTAAAAATTGCACATCTGGCTACCTCTCATATGACATAGCATTTATTTGAAAAAATTCTGCCAGGTAAGGGAAAAAATTATTTTACTGTTTTTGTCATCAAAACAACAAGATTTTTGATTTTTTTCGCGAAATTTATTTTTTCCAAAATGTTGTTTTTATATTTTTTACAAAAAAATCGATCCTCAAAAATAATTTATGTGCAAAAATTTTACCAATATCTCTTTCCAATCAAAAGTTATGGCTAAAAATCTATTTTTTCATACCAGACTATTAATAAAACTGAGTTTTGTGTTAAAATTGTCTTTATAGTTTGAACGTCCCCATTTATCTCTAAGAATGCAGTTATGTCTAGAGTAATTACGAACATTTTGGATTATATAAAATCTTCCTTTTAGTAATCTACTTAGTTTTTTGCCTCCCCACCCCCCGCCTTCCTCCTGTTAAATTTGTTTTGTTGTGATGGCTCTATTTTTTCTCACTATTGTGTCACCGTTGTCACTCAGTTCTTTATCAATGGTACTTTAAATGTTGTATATATATATCACCATTTCATCGAAAAGATGACTGTGAATAAGAATGCTGTAAAAGTTAATATTTTCATGTAATCAGTTTCAGCTATATGGCGATATAATAAAACATATGCGCATCTAGTCAGCACAATTATTTCATTGGTTTTGATCTGTGCTTCAAATTCACAGATAGATGGCGCCGCATTTGTAAGTACTGTGGGTGCAAACTATACACCTTGCGGTGAATAGTCGAATGATGTGTACCAAAAGTTTCTTCAAATTTAACCCCACACGTTTGGGATTACAGACAGGTGGCGCTATTTTCTGCTTACAGAAGAATATCTGATGTTCTTATGTAGCTACCAGATAAGTTTTGCGAAATATTTTGCGAAAATGCTATTGCTACCAAACTTTTAAAATGTCAAATAATGCAGTACTGTCAGTTTTTTCAGTCGCAGCGTCATCTAGCCGTCAATAACGGCTAAGTGTTGTCTACTTTTACAGTTGCGCTTTCAACACTTAAAAACATAGAATTGGACCAATTTAAATGTCCAGCTCACTTTCTATATTATTTGTTGTTTTTACTTTGTTTGCAAATGCGATGATATGATCCTATCACCAATGAAAAAAACGCAGCTAATATAAATTTTAGTACAATCATTTTTAGTTCAACGAATTTTTCATAAAGCATTGATAGCCAATAATGAGAAAAAAATTATATAAATGTATATTATATGTCTCCGCTGTTTTTAATATATTTCATTAAAATTCTTTTTGTTAAAAAGTTCAATATATTTTTTAATATAAATCTCTGTTTAAACTTAGTATGCTGTAGGAACGAAAAAAAAATTTCCATAAGAAATACATTGGGATTTTTGACCACGAACAGGCAGCGAATTTTTTTCGCCAGCTAGTACGCTGTATAAGCGAAAATTATTGCTATGTTGCCAAATTTCCATTCGTGAGTGGAGAGTTGAAATATCAAAATTTCGCTGTCGATTATATCGCCCGTACGTAAAAAACAAGCAGTAAGTATGTTGAAGTGTTGAATTTGTTATTTAACAAATTTATTGTTGCATTTATATAGTTTACTAGCTGATATACCCGGTGTTACTCGAGAGTCACTTATATAAACATTTTAACATACACTTCTCGATTAAATGTTTTTTAAAATCTGGAATAATGAAAAACATGTTGAATTTTATTTGTAAGCTACTGTTAGAAAGGTAATTGAACGAACATTAATCCAAAAAAGTTTTGGAAAATGTTTGTTGTTGGTGGTTCCATCTCTTGCGGTGAGCTAATTGAATTCAAAGAACGGGAACGAAAAACATATTTTAAAAATTAAAAAGAATTTTTATATTTACTTAATCTTAAAGCAAGCACAATAACCTTTTCAACAAAATAAAAATGATGGTGGGACTCAATGCGTCCTTGAGATATGGACATTTTAACGTCTAAACAAAGATTTATATTAAAAAACATATTGAACTTTTTAACAAAAAAAAATTTTAATGAAATATATTAAAAACAGCGGAGTTGTTGGCATTTAAAGTAAGAACTTTGATTTTCATATAATTTTTTTCTCATTATTAGCCATCAATGTTTTATGAAAATTCGTTGTACTAAAAATGATTGTACCTACTAAAATTTCTATTAGCTGCGTTTTTTCATTGGAGATCAGGATCATGTAATCGCATTTGCAAGCAAAGCAAAAACAACAAAAAGTCCAGCAAGTGAGCTGGACATTTAAATTGATCCAATTCTATGTTTTTAAGTGTTGATGACGCTAGATGACGCTGCGACTGAAAAAACTGACAGTACTGCATTATTTTACTTTTTAAAAGTTTGGTAGCAATAGCATTTTCGCAAAATATTTCGCAAAACTTATCTTATCTGCTAGCTGCATAAGAACATCAGATATTCTTCTGTAAGCAGAAAATAGCGCCACCTGTCTGTAATCCCAAACATTAAACATGAAAAACCATTATTCAGCTATTCACCGCAAGGTGTATGTATAGTTTGTACCCACAGTTCTTACAAATGTGGCGCCATCTATCTGTGAATTTAACGCACAGATCAAAACTAATGAAATAATTGTGCTGACCAGATGCGCATATGTTTTTTATATCGCCATATAGCTGAAACTGATTACATGAAAATATTAACTTTTGCAGCATTCTTATTCACAGTCATCTTTTTGATAAAATTGTGATATATATACAGCATTTAAAGTACCATTGATAAAGAACTAAGTGACAACGGTGACACAATAGTGAGAAAAAATAGAGCCATCACAACAAAACAAATTTAGCATGAGGGGGCGGGGTGTGGGGAGGCAAAAAAGTAAGTAGATTACTATAAGCAAGATTTTATGTAAACCAAAATGTTTATAATTACTCTAGACACACAACTTGATTCTTAGAGATAAATGAGGACGCTCAAATTATATAGAGAATTTTAAAACAAAACTCAGTTTTATTAAAAGTCTGGTATGAAAAAATAGATTTTAAGCCATAACTTTTGATTGGAAAGAGATACTGGGGTAATTTTTTCACATAAATTATTTTTGAGACTTGATTTTTTTGTAAAAAATATAAAAACAACATTTTGGAAAAAATAAATTTCGCGAAAAAAATCAAAAATCTTGGAGTTTTGAGGACAAAAACAGTAAAATAATTTTTGCACTTAGCTGGAAGAATTTTTGCAAATAAATGCTATGTCATATGAAAGGTAGCCAAATGTGCAATTTTTAATTGATTTCATTTTTACAACAACAACAATTTTTGAGTTATTTTTTGAGTAAAAAGTCAACATTTTGGATGTTTTTTGACATAATCATAAAACATATAAACACTGACTTAACGGTACAGTTCAACCTATTTTTGTGAAGTTATTTTATTGAACTTTTGAACAAAAAAAAAAAATTTGAATGAAATATATCAATGGACAGCGGAGATATTTGCATCGAAAGACCAAACTTTAATTTTCATGTCTTTTTTTCTCATTCTTAGGCAACGATATGAAAAAGTCGTTGTACTGAAAATTCCTCCAATTTTGAAGATATGTCCGTGTTTTTGATGTCAGTATAACAAAAAAATTTTGAAATTAAATACTCAAAAATCTCCGATGGTAAAAAGTTTTATAATAACAAAATTACCGTTAGTTGAAAAGTTTTAGAGGGGGCGTGGCAAAAACTAAGTATGGTACATTTTAAGTTGGGATGAACTTAATATGTATGCTTAGTTTGAGCACAATCCGTTGAGCCGTTTAGATTTGTATAAAGGCCAAACAAACAAACAAACAGAAAATGAGTTTTATTACTATAGATTAAATTCAATGGCGATTAAGACATAAAAAAGTAAAAGAAAAACAAATCCCTGAAATATACTTTGTGCTCGAAGTTATTATTGTTTAAACTTAACTTAATTTTTTGGGTTTTATTGAGCTTATTTTTGTTAAAAAAGTTTAAACTTTGACGATTTTCATAAAAAATAAAACTATATATTATATTTTCCATTTATTTTTTGTAAATTTTTAATTAACTTTTTTTTAGTGTATATATTATATCTTCTTAATTTCTTATATACATTTTTTTATTTCAAAACTTTAACTTCCTATAAGAACTTAAAATCAAATAAAATTTTAAAATAAGCATTTCGACTTGGTCATGAATTTAGCACACGAGCGAAAAAATGTCTAGGATGAAAAATATAATCAAAATTGATTGCAGAAAACTCAATATTTCGTAGGAAATCCCTTATTCTTAACTACTGCATCTCATATCCTTGGTAAACTTTTGACCAAAGCCTCACAACGGTACTTTGGAATACTATACCGAATCCTTTGGATTTTCCTAAACAAATCTAGCAAATTTTTGGATTGTACTGTTAGTATTTGCTGCTCGACATCCCTCCACAGATTCTCAATCGGGTTTAAGTCCGATGATTGCGATGGCCACTTCAAAATATGAATATGTTTGTCTTCCAAGCAACTCTTAACTATGTGAGCACTGTGCTTTGGATCATTATCCTGCATAAAACGCCATTAAAGTGGCAAATTGTCCTCTTGAAAATATACTTTGTTATTTTCTTACTTACTCAATACAAAAATAATTGTAAAAATTTCATCTTGTGTTCAGTTGATCAGTTTTCAAAATATTTTCGTTTGTGATAAAATAAAAATACATAAAATAAAAAACTTCAATAGAGAACAGACGTGTTTTTATTACACCCCATTCCACCTACAAATTGGCGATCCTGCCAGGAGCATTGTTGACTAACATCTATATTGCTGAATTCGTCTTACTGCCTGGAAACTTCCATATTGTCTTTTCATCGAATGAACAACTTTCTACACCACACCGTGAATTTTTAAAGCCAGCGTCTTTCATCACCTGCTTAACAATATTCATGATCACTACGCTACGTAGAAACAACTACAAAAAAAGGAGCGAAAACAACATCTGAATATAGACCAGAGTACTATACATAATACAACTACGCATAGTGCAAACATATTTTAACTGCAGCTGACAACAAACAGCATCCTCATAATTTTACCTGCTTTCTTTTTTATTCTTGCAGCAATTTCAAAACCCATTATTGGAGCTGATTTCCTGTCTAAATATGGACTTCTTATAGATTGAAAGAACAAATGCTTAATTGATCCGTTAACTAAATTGTCTATCAATGCCATTTCAAGTTTTTGCAAAATATCTCTTCCAAAGATATTTTCGTTCGATAACAAATACACTCAGTTATTTAAGAAGTACCCCTCTTTAATAGCTGAACCAGATTACAATAGACCAGTCAAACATACAACAGTTCATCATATTATAACTAATGGTCAACTCCCGTTTTCAAAACCCCGACGTCTGGACCCTATCAAGTTTAAAATCGCTAAGTCAGAATTTGATTTCCTAGTTAAAACCGGCATTTGTCGACCATCCAGTTCTAATACTGCCTCACCATTACATCTTGTAGCAAAGAAAGAACCAAATGATTGGCGTCCATGCGGCGATTACCGAAGGCTTAATTTTATAACAGTCCCGGACAGGTATCCTCTTCCTCATATACATGATCTAAACATTGATCTGAGAAACAAAGAAATATTCTCAAAAATAGACCTTGTACGCGCTTACCACCAAATACCTGTAGCAGAAAATGATGTACATAAGACAGCAATTACCACGCCATTCGGAATGTATGAATTTGCAAGGATGCCTTTTGGTCTCCGCAATTCAGCGCAAACATTCCAGCGGTTTATAAATGAAGTTTTTACTGGTATTGAATTTGCTTTTGTCTATCTAGATGATATATTAATAGCCAGTAGCAACGAAGAAGAACATTTAAAACACTTGAAAATTGTTTTTGAAAGATTAGATAACTATGGTTTAAATATTAAACCAAATAAATGTTTATTTGGTGTGTCGCATCTCGATTTCTTAAGTTACAATATTTCAAAAGATGGAATTAAGCCATCCGAAGAAAAGGTCCAAGTTATTCGCGATTTCGAACGTCCTAAATCCATCAAACACGTACAAAAATTCGTTGGTATGGTAAATTACTACCACAGATACATTCCAAACCTCGCAAAACTGTTAAGCCCTATTCACTCTATAATTAACACCGGAATCAAAAACAAAAACAAATTGTTAAACTGGACAGACGAAGCAAACGAGTCGTTTTCCAAAATAAAAGAGAGTTTTGCTAAAAGGACCTTACTGAACCACTTCCATAGTGAAGCAAAGCTATCAATAGTGGTAGATGCATCCAAGGGCGTCCGCAGAACTTTTTCTAGGGGGGGGGGCAAAGGTGTGCACATATATGAGAATGAACGTGAAATGTTACCTATGTAATTTTATTGTTTGAGATTTTCGGTGAAAATTTTGTGAACACTGCACGTTAATGCACTCCACATATGCAACATATTAATAAAAACAATAGATGCACAACAGACGACAAATAGAAAAAATCTATTGTTAATCGTTAATCGCTGATCAGGGCTGCTTAAGGGCCATATAGACTGCACAGACTATTTGCGCAAACAAGACTTTTTTTCTCGTCATAGCGACGACCATACACTTCACAGACTTTATTTTTCACATTTTTTCGCAGACTTTTAATTTGTATTAATTTTTTCTTTTCTGCTTTCATTTTTATATATTTTCCTTCACAAAAAGTGATTCACAGCTTATTCTATGCGGTGCATACTTTCAATTTTAGGGCTTTATAACAACGAAACTAACAGGAATAGAAAAAATAATATGGTAGCATTTAAAAGAACAAGATGTTTAGTTTAATAAATTAACTTAATTTATTGTAAAAGTATATATTAAGTTGGCTTAAAATTAAGAAACCAGAAAATACTGTTTAATTTTATATCACAGCTTATTTTATGCAGTCACTTGTCATTTATAAATTTTTCGTATTAATTAATGATATTTGATATTTTTATTATTTGGTATGATAGCCCTTGTTGTCCACAACAGATCTGAGGTAGTTTGGCATTGATGCGACCAGTTTTTAAGTGATAGTTGGCAAAATATTCGCCCACTTCGTTTTCAATATCTCTTTCAGGTGGTTTTTGTTTGAAATTTGATGTTTTCGGATTTTATTTTCCAATAAAGACCACACATTTTCAATAACATTAAGGCCTGGCGACTGTGCTGGCGGCGTCATCAATTGTGGGCAGTTGTATATTAGCCTGGTTTGCACAATACCCGCTTTGTGCTTTCGATCGTCATCCTGGTAAAATCGGAAATTCAATTTTATACCCAGAACCTTTGCACTCTGCAACAAATTGTTGTTCAGGATCTGTAGGTACTTAGATTTGTCTACTGCTGTTTTAATAAACGGCAACTTCCCAGTACCAGCAGCTGACATTCAGGCCCAAACCATGACGCTGCCACCGCCATGTTTCACGGTTTGTTTTAAGTTTTTTTTGTTGACTTCGGTATTCGGTTTTCGCCACATATAGCACATACCATCTGAACCGAATAAATTGATATTCGATTTATCTGCAAAAATATTTGAATTCCAGTATTCTGGAGCCTTGGACATATGTTCTTTGTCGTAGTTGAGTCTGCATAATCTGTTTTTGGGGATAATAAACGGCTTGTTTCGTGTTACTCGGCCATGAAAGTTCTTTTTGCGCAAGACACGTCGAATAGTTTTAGCACTACTCTGTTTGCTCAGGTCAGTTTGATCTTCAAAAGCCATTTTCGGAGCTGAGAGTCTCGGATTAGCCTTTATCTTCCGTACAATATGACGCTCGTCGGTTGCATTACAAATTTTGTTTGGTGCTTTTTTGCTCTTATTGTGCAATCGATTCTTATGAACGAAGCGCTCGTTGATTTTTTGCACTGTAGAGGAATTGCTATTAACCATTTCAGCCATTTTTCACTCCGAGCTGCTGTTTTTAAAATAGTATATAACCAATTCTCGTTGTTGTAGCGTTGTGCGCGCTCCTATTTTAAATAATCATAGAAGCAGACACTTGAAGCAATAAAATCCGACTAAAAAGCTAACACAAAGCAATTATAGAAATATAACGATGGCATAGCTAACGAAAGTACCGTTAGACAGCGCAGCATTATAGTACCGTAACAGAGAGAAGTGACTGCATAAAATAAGCTGCGAGATGAAATTAAGCAGTATTTTCTGTTCTCTTATTTTTTAAACATCTAAATATATGTATTCACAATTAATGGAAAACCTTTATTTAACTAGACTTTTTGCTCTTTTAAATGACACCATATTATCTTTTGTATTCCTGTTAGTTTCGTTTTTATAAAGCCCTAAAGTTTAAAGTATGCACTGCATCAAATAAGCTGTGAGCCACTGTACGTCTTCACTGTATAAAACTTTCGGTATTATGGCAAGTTTGCGCAAACACAACCAAAACTTAAAATATTTTATAGCAGACATCAGCACAAACCTAAAAACAGCCAAACACACTGTCGAATAGAGTGCGCAAACACTTGTTTGCGCAGACAATCTGTGTAGTCTATTTGGCACTTTATGCAAACGTATTGGAGCGTGTTGTAGCGCTACACAAAATTGCTGTATGACCAATGCGTATAAGTAGTTAACGAAATCGTAACAAAACGTGACAAAACTAAGATTTTTACCAAAATATTAAGATATTAGGACTCAGGCTTAGAACTTTTTATTTTTTAAAATTTTTTATGACTATATAACATATACACATTAAAAATAAATATTTATAAAATATTTCCCGTCTGTACCCCCCTGTGGACGCCTATGGATGCATCTACGGTTGTAGTCGGAGGAGTTTTACAACAAAATATTTATGACCACAATGAACCTTTAGCATTCTTTTCAAGAAAATTAAGCCTTTCCGAAGCAAAATACAGCGCATTTGATCGAGAACTTTTGGCTATATATCTTACAATTAAACATTTTAGGCATTTTTTAGAAGGGCGAACATTGGCGTCGGAAGCGGGGGGAAAGGGGGGCAGTTGCCCCCCACTTTTTTAGCTACATAAACAATTTCAAAGGAAAAGTTATTTGAAATATCAGTTTTTTTACAACGATAATATTTTTGTATTATATATTTTCCTCTTCTTTATCTCTTCTTCATGTTTCATGTGAAGAAATTTTGGCGAACTTTTTTTGCACCACCATTTGTACTGCCCCCCATTTGTACTGCCCCCCCAGATGAAATTCGCTTCCGACGCGCTTGAGGGCGAAACTTTACTATTTTTACAGATCATAAACCATTAACTTACGTATTAAATTCCAAAGTAGACCGGAGTCCGAGACAAACTAGACATTTAGAGTATATATCCCAATATACGAATGACATTCAACATATATCAGGTAAATTTAATGTAGTTGCAGACATGCTGTCTAGATGCCCTGAAATAGATATTTTAGACAATGATAACATTAACTTTAAGAAATTGCATTTCGAACAAAAAAACGATTTAATTTTGCAAAGACTGTTGATTAATTCAGAATGTCCTTACAAATTGCATCAAATTACAGTTCCATTTTTGAATATAGGCATTTGGTGCGAAAAGTCTAACGGAACGATACGACCTTACATTCCAGAGAGTCTTCAAAGATTAACATTTGAAAAACTTCACAATATATCTCATCCTGGAACGCGCGCCTTTCGTCGTTTAATAACTTCTAGATATTTCTGGCCATCAATGAACAGACAAATAAATGAGTGGACTAAAACATGTATTTCCTGCCAGAAATGTAAAGTTATTCGGCACACAAAATCTCCTATTGTTAAAATTGATATTCCCAAAGGCAGATTCCAACACATACACGTAGACATTGTCGGTCCTTTACCAATATCGAACAGTTTTCGTTATATTTTAACAATTGTTGATAGAAATACACGTTGGCCGGAAGCATATTCAATAAAGGATATCTCCGCGCGAACTGTAGCAAGAACATTTTTACATGAGTACGTTTCTCGGTTTGGTGTACCACTTCAAATTACTTGCGACCAAGGTGTACAGTTTACTTCAAAAGTATTTTCCGAATTGGCAAAATTTATCGGTTGCCATGTAATACATACCTCAGCATATCACCCTCAGGACAATGGAATGGTGGAACGTTTTCACAGGCAGTTAAAATCCACTATTCTAGCTCGCGGTAATTCCATAAACTGGTCTGAAGAACTACCTATAATTCTCCTGGGCTTACGATCATCTTTTAAAGAAGACATTCAAGCTACAGCCGCGGAAATGGTTTATGGCCAAAATTTACGTCTTCCGAACGAACTTATCATTAAATCTGAAGAAGATTTCAACAATGCGGAATTTTTAAACAAGATCAGACAGCATTTTAGTTCAGTAAGATCTAATATTTCTCATCATAGATCTTCTGACAAAATTTTTATACCTAAAAGTCTAAATGAATGTAAATTTGTTTTTGTGAGGTCAGATGCAAAAAAGTCTGGTTTGCAATGTCCATATGAGGGGCTATTCCAAATTATTAAAAAAACACAAAAAAATTTCTTAATACGTATTAACAACACTTACAAAAATATTTCTATTGACAGAATAAAACCAGCTTTTATCGATAAACTAATTCTACCTAAAACAAATTGTAATCACAATAATAAGAAACATGTAACTTTTAATTTAAATTCCATCACTTCTTTGGAAGGGGGAGTGATGTAGTGTTCCATAAAATATACATTGTTATTTTCTTACTTACTCAATACAAAAATAATTGTAAAAATTTCATCTTGTGTTCAGTTGATCAGTTTTCAAAATATTTTCGTTTGTGATATTTTTATACATAAAATAAAAAACTTCAATAGAGAACAGACGTGTTTTTATTACACCCCATTCCACCTACAGTATCATGGTATTGACAAGTACGTTTTTGTAAGCGTGCTGATCTATTTTTTGGTAAATTTTAACAATCGGACAAACTCCGTGCCAAGAAAACGCTGCCCATACCATAACATTTCAGCCACCCTGTTTAATCCTCTTTAGCGTGTACTTTGGATTGTGTCGAACCGGCAAAACTTTGATTTATCCCTCCAAAGCACATTTTTCCAAAAATTCTTTGACTTTTTAAATATTCTTTTGCGAACGCAAGACTGCATTTAATATTTTTTTGTGACACATGTGGTGTTTGTTGGGCTATAAAGCTACGGAAATTGTTTTCATTCAAGCGTCTTATTATACCTTTTGAGGATACATTTATGCCATATTTTGATGAAATTTCATTTTAAATTTTATTTGAGGTCTTAAAAGGATCACCAAGTGAAGATCTATAAATCAAATGGCCCTCTCTTGCTATTGTTTTTCGCGCTCTTGGTAGCTATTTTACATTTTTAATGCTCTAATACTGCTATACATGTTGTAATGCGTTATGTAATAACTTTCACAAACATCTAAGAAGCAGAGCAATCTCTGAAACTGTGCTTCCACCATTTTTCATTTGCTGAATCAAATGCCACTGAGCCTGTGAACATCAGTAGCCTTTCGCCAAATCTTTTTGCAATTTTTTATTAGAACTCAAATAGAAACTTAATAAATTTAGTATATCTTACTAGTAAAGTTTAATTAACGAAAATAAAATACGATATGGAACAGTAGTTCTAACCTGTGCTAAATTCGTGTCCAGCATTTAAGCCACATTGATTCATACTACTTGAAATATGTCAGAAAATTTAAGAATAACTAAGAAACCAACTAACGGTACATAGAGTTAACTTCATAAACAATACTCAACAAAAAAGATTTGATTACAATTCTCAAGCTAAGATGTAAAAGATTTCAAATTAGAGTTACTAACACAGTGTGTGCTAAATTCGTGTCCACCACTGTATGTTTTTTATAAAATTTAACAAAAAAAAAAAAAAACCCAGTATCATCATAAAATTAAAAAAAGCGCACTATGCACTGTGCGTTTATCCAACCAGTGAAAGGACCCATTATACTTACGCTCATATCTCCGCTTCTATACATGGAATTTGATAACTTTTTTTTAAAAGAAAGTCTGAATATTGTACTTTCTTAAGGGTCTATTGAAAAATTGTTCAAGACTTTTAAACTAACAGCCCTATTCTGGCAAATTAAAAAATTGTTAACCAGTATTTTCAATATTTCTATGTGTTTGTTGTTTTCAATACAAAATTGAAAGCTTAAAAAACAAAATTTGTTAATGAAATTGTCAATAACTGAAAAGCAGTTGACAATTTTTATCAAAATTTTTTATTTTTGAGCTTCAAATTTTGTTTTGAAATAAAAAAAATTACAACAAACACAGAGAAATATTCAAATTACTGGTTAACAATTTGTTAATTTGCCAGAATAGGGCTGTAAGTCGTTCAGGGCTGGAAAAAACTCAACATTTTTCTAAACAATAATTGAAAGTTATTGGAGGCATTTTTTTTCCGATCACCTTTTACGATGCTGGCCGGAAAAACGACTACCACATTTTTTCTCGTAACGGACAAAATTTTAACTCAATAAGCATTCCGAGCATTTGTAACTTATTTTTAGACCTCGATTGATGATATTTAGAAGTTTGACACTTTTTTCAAAAAAAATAAGGAGCCCGGTAAAAAATGGGTTAAGATTAATCGGAAATCAATCCAGCATAAGTATATAGAGGATACCAAACTCACTTCATCACTTGTGCTTTTAAATTTTTAGCAAAAATTACATGTCTCTTCTCTCTCTCTCTCAACAGTCTCGTCATATTCTTCTTCATATTTCTGGCTGTGATTAGCACCGCATTTCATGCATATTTACTGTACATGCATAGTGACAAGGATAGTAAACCGAACGCTTACTTGCTTAACGAAACCTGGAATATGGCACTCATATCCTTTTCCATTATAGGTGTTGTATTGATAAAACTTAAATATTGAAACATCATTACATTGAATTACCTTCTTTTTTTTTCTTAGAAAACACGAAAAAGCTGTTCCAAGCCAGTAAAGATCAACTGGGTCTTAACTCGATTAATGGCATTAAAGCGCTTGCCATGCTAATCATTTTAGCCGGACACGCGTTGTCGTTCATTTGTGGCGGACCAGTTTATAATGCGGAATTCATAGACGAGGTAAGCCAGAAAATTTATCGACTATTCTGTGTATAGAGTTTATGTACAAATGTTATTAACGTTTTCCAGCTAACCAATCTTGTTTCTTCTAGCATATTAAGCTTCCTACATTTGCGTTTCTATCCAATTCTTTGCTATTTGTGGACACTTTTTTGCTACTAAGTGGTTTCTTATTTTGCCGAATTTTGTTGATTGAGCTGGAGCGAAGGCGCGGCAAGATAAACGTACTGGTTTTGTATGTGGCTCGGTACATTCGTCTCACACCCGCCTACATGGCCGTTATTGGCTTTTATATGACTTGGTTCGCGCATGCTGGCGACGGACCCATTTGGCGCCAACGTATTGAACGCGAGCAGGAACGTTGTATTTCTTCATGGTGGCTGAATATTTTGTACATCAATAACTATATAAATACTGAACACTTGGTAAGTCTTATTTTGTGGATATGAGATGCATTATAACAATGTATGTAATTTAAGCATAGGCTTTAGAAGAAATAAAAATGTTCTGAAAAGAATATGAGCATTTCCTTAGTATGCGGGAGAATCTTTACCAAAAGCTTTGTTAAACAAAATAAGAACTAAGCATAAACTAAATCGAGTCTCTCCAAAAGATACTGACCAGGCGCGTACACAGAAAAATTTTTTGCGGGGTTTTAGTTTTTGTTTTTAGGCTTATTCCAACTCCTATTTTTTATAATTTATATGTATAAAAATGGATGTATGTATGTGGGTATGTGGCTATATCACGTATAGACTCCAAAATCGCTGAACCGATCTTTATGAAATTTTCAGGGAAACTGAAGCCACATCTTGAGAGTGTTCCTGTGGTTTGGTAACGATTGGACAAGGGGGCGTGGTACCTCCCATACAAGCCAAATTTGCGCTATCGATCACAAACAAAAAAAAAAGGATATATATCTGACGGTTTCAATCGTAAAAACCTAAGATTTAGTAATTTTGTTCAGATGGTTACTGTCGGTAACTGTACAAAAAATAGGCGTGGTCGTAATATAAATACGCCCACTTTTTCGAAATCGTTTCAATTCCGGAGTTCAAAACATTTTTACAGTAAAACTAACTGTGTGTAGGTGCTCCAAGAGGCGGTCACTATACATAAATGTTTTCACGCCCACTTTTACCGCCCACAAATCAATATCTATATACATAAAAAGCAAAACAATGTGTGTCTGGCTGTGTGATGTCCATATACTCCAAAGCTACTGAACCGATTGATCTGAAATTTTGGCAGTCGATTTGTTTCAGGTACGAGATGGTTGAGGAAAAAATTTTGCCACACCCCCTTTTACCGCCCCCAAATCAATAAAAATGTTATATATCAGTCGGTTTGAGTCGTATAAGGCTAAAATTTTGTAATTAAGTATGTACGGTTACTGTCAACAACTGTACTAAAAATGGGTTTCCACGCCCCCTTTGGCCGCCCACAAATAAATGGAAATTGTTTATTTCAGACGCTTTTGGTCGTATAAGACTTAAATTTGGTATTTTGGTTTGTGTAGTTACTGACAGTAACTGTACGAAAAATTGGTTTCCACGCCCCCTTTTTGCGCCCAAAAATCAGTGAAAATGCCATATTTCAAGCAGTTTTGGCCGTATGAGACTAACATGTGATACCTAATTTTGTATGGTTTCTTTCGGCAACTGTACTAAAAAAGGCGTCATCGCTATATAGCCACAGCCACTTTTTGAGAAATCATTAAAATTGACTACTGGCTCGATTGAGCTAAAATGTTAACTTAATTTGTACGGTTACTGTCAGCAACTGTACTAAAAATTTGTATCCACGCCCCCCTTTTACTGCCCACAAACCAATGAAAACGTTTTATTTCAACTGTTTGGGTCGTATTAGACAGAAATTTTGTAATTCAGTTCATATGGTTACTCTCGGCAAGTGCACTCAAATTAGGCCAGTCCCACTTTAGTTAAACTCACTTTTCGGGGAATTAGCGTCGAGTGAAGTAAAGTGCGCCAGGCTTAACCCAAATTGAGCTGAAATTTGGGCAGTCCATTTGTTTCGATTACGAGATGGCTCAAGGGGAATATTTTGCCGCACCCCTTTTTACCGCTTCCAAAACAACAAAAATGCTATATTTGGTTATTTAGTGCATATGACTACTTTCGGCCGCTATACTGAAAATGGTGAATATATTTGGCATTTCTTGACATTTTCGTATATGGCAGTAAGGCGGTCTGTGGCAGAACAACGTCTGCCGAGGAGAGTGAGTGTTCCTGTGAGGTAACATTTAGACGAGGGGGCGTGGTACCTCCCATACAAGCCAAATTTGCGCTATCGACCACAAACCAAATAAAGGTTATATATCAAACGGTTTGAATCGTAAAAAACTAAGATTTAGTTATTTTCTTCAGATGGTTACTGTCAGTAACTGTACAAAAAATGGGCGTGGTCGCATTAAATATACGCCCACTTTTTCGAAATTATGGCAATTCCGGAGTTATACACATTTTTATTGTGAAACTTGCTGTGTAGGTGCCCCAAGAGACAGTCACGATACATAAATGTTTTCACGCCCACTTTTACCGCCTACAAATCAATATCTTCTGTATATATAAAAATGAATCGTGATTTGTTCGGATGCTGAAAACTTGAAAACGACTGGACCAAATTGGATAGTTCCTTCTGCGGGTTTGTTCGTAGCTGCACCCAAAAAAAAAAAAAATAAACTGGCCATTTCAGCCCTTGGAAGGGCTTTGACCTAGCTTCTATTGATCAATTGTGTTGTGCGTGTTATTAAATGTTTGATCACAAATGACCGAGAACTGGACCTACGTGTTTTATGCCGACTCCGAACGGCTTATGTTCCCAAGACGCTTTACATGGCAATTCTTACTCTCTGAGGTTTGCCATTGTCTGCAGAGAGGTGACGACCGAACAGAAAAATTAATTCAATTGAAAAAACTTTCTGTCTGAGCTGGAATTGAACCCGGGCTACCGCGGTTCCTTAGCTTAGCGGCCACGCACTCTACCCACTAGGCTACGGTCGCCGCACCCACAAATCAATAAAAATGCTATATTTTAGACGGTTTTGGTCGTATTAAGTTAAAATTTGGTAAATAAGTTCGTATGATAACCGTCATTAACTGCAATAAAAACGGGAGTGTTACACTTCATCTACGCCTAATTTTTAGAAAATATCAAAATACTTCGAAACTATTGGTCTATTTTAAGAAGAAATGCCACACCCCCTTTTACCTCCCACAAATATATTAAAAATTTGTGTTATCGACTAGCTTTAAAGTTATGGGTCGCACAGCTTAGAAATTCGGTATTCGACCACAATTTAGACGTACCGTTTCAGTGATGAAATTTTATGGGAGTTGGACAAGGGGGAGGGGCACCTCCCATACAACCCAAATTTGCGATAGGCCGCACAGCTTTGGAATTCAGTTTTTGACCTCAATTTACACCTGCATTTTCAATGATTTTATTTTCTGGGCTTTGGACAGGGGGGCGTGACATCTCCCTTACAACCCAAATTTGCGATATCGTATTGCTTTGAAGTTATAGGTTGTCAGCGTAAGAGTTCGGTATTCGACCTAAATTTATACATGCACTTTCAATACTTACATTTTGTCGGCGTAGGGCAAAGGGGAGTGGCACTTCCCATATAATTCCTTTTAGAATGATATTTTACACAGTAAGCTATTGAAAAATGCAATAAAAATATATAAAAAAATTTTTGCGTTACAAAAAAGGAAAAACATTCAGAAGGTTAAAAAATCGGCCGAATACCGAAGTCGAATATTCGGTTGAGCACTAATAGATATATAACGTATGGATATATAAACCTTACAGGTCGATTTGTCTGATTCCAGCAGTGCCTACAAACATGGGGTACAAAGCATTTGTCAAAATCAATATATACACTTCAAAACTATCACGTTTTTAAATTCAACACAATGCCTTTAATACAAAATTTAAAAAAATGTTTTAAGCAAGTTTTTTAACCACTATATGTTATAAGTTTAATTTGAATTAAACATATTTCGTCAAAGTAGGCACAAATTGTTTTCAATATGTCGCCCATTTCAGATTGAGGTGTAATATAAGTTACACTGACCATCTCTGTAAAAAAAACAAATCCGGAGTTTGAGGTTTTGAGATTTTTTTTCATGGACCCATAGCCATGCGAATGCCAAAATAAGGTCTATTTTGATACAACGTAGCTCAGTCAATGCAATTTTCGTAAATAGGGTATTATTGGAAATTTTATTTTAAGGGAAAATTATTAAACTTTTGAAAAAATTCTGGTTACATGACCCGTAAATAATTTCAAAGTTTAATACCATGCCAGCAATAGTTGCTATAATTTTTTTATTTTCATAATTTTCATTTTGTTATATTCCATTACCTTTCCAAGGATATGAAATGAAAGTGTGTTCTTTAAGGATTCAGAAGTTATGGCGTAAAAACTTTTTAAACGAATTCAAGTGCCCTGCAAACATTTTCATTAGCCTCAGAATCGCCAGCGAATCGATTGTAAGATGAGACAATCGCCGGCGAGCTCATTTGGGAGTCATCCGGGTATCGCCGATCGGGAAGATTCGCGAATGAATCGATAAAAGTTATATTAAGCGTTTCGCTGCGAAGCTTCTCAAACGGATTTGCCATGAGAAGTCCTTAGCCGAGAATGTTGAAATTCTGACAACGGATTCGGATTCAGCGACCCATTTTTAACTAGTATTCGCACCAGCACCCAATTCGTAAAAATAAAAAGAAATAAAGTTGGCCTATTAACCATTTTGCATTTTAAAATTCTGACTTCAGAAACACTGTTAAATTATGTTTAAAATTCTTAGGTGGCAGCCCTTAATATTTAATTCATTCCATACTTATTTGATTGACTTTTTTTTAAATAATCACATATGAGTACTACTTTGGAAACTACTTATACTCATTCATACTCATTTTTGTGTAAGTGGCTCATGATTCGAAAATTTGATTCACTTTTTTTCGAATCAATCACATATGAGTGATTTCACTACTTTGAAAACTACTTACACTTATTCATATTCATTTTTGAGTAAGTGGCTCATTATTCAAAAATGTGATTCATTGCAAATCTCTGATTTGAATCACTGAGTTGTGAACGAATAGTACTCGAGTACTACTTATTTTTAAGTATTTGTTACAGATCTCTGGTGCACATGTTGCTTCATATTAAGGCTTCGTTATAAATACATTGGTTAGCAACTTTTCTTGCAGTTGCATTATTTTTCAATTGCTCCATGTGTAAAAGGTCTAATACAATCCATTTGTAACTTAATTTTTTTTTTAACAGGACTACCACCGAGTTATGACATATTTTTGTTAGAAATAGAAATCTGTGCCAGCTAGGTAATAATCGGTTGTGCTTAGCAGCAATACTCCCCAAAGAGCTAGGTAAAGAAAGTACCCCGATTAAAAGGTTCCACCAGATAAAGCTCGTTAACACCACCGACATCAAACCAAAAGTCCATCAGAAACATTTACACACATTTTTCCATGATTTGTTGAGATAACTCTTAACCCCCTGAATAAAAAATATTGGGCCCACATTACCATTTTCGCAACTTCATTATCTTAATACATAAAAGGCAAGCACTCTGCGCCGTGCCCAATATCTCTCAATCTGTTCAGCCTGAAAGTATGCACATCTTAATACATAAAAGGCATGCATGCTGCTCCGCACACAGTATTTCTCAAACTGTATTTATTTTTTGACAGTAAAGTACTTTTACAAGACATACTGTTCTCAAAAATGTTCAGCCTGAAAGTGTGCACAGAAAATATATTTGATACATACCAGTGACTGTATTACGTTTTTACAATAGTACGTTTTTGATCTAACCACCTTTTCAACACTGCTGCAATACGTGAAGTGTTATTTAAAGTGGTACATTTGTATTTTTCAAAAATTATTTTAATAAAAAATTAAGCTTTAAAAAGAGAAAAAGTGCTTTCGGCAAATGGCTCCAAAAAGGAAGTGTGCGGAGGACCGGTTAGGACAGGCTTTTATACTAGTCACATTATAATTCAACATATCACAATACATTAGAACAATTTTCTTTACCCAACTCGCCTTTTTATTGATTATACAAACGCATAGGGTAAAAATTCCAAAAACTTTTTTTGGGATTAGTGGGGTAATTTTCTATCTTGTACATATGAATAATTAATATTTTTCTATAATTCACCTTCCAGTGTATGTTCCAGTCGTGGTATCTTTCAGTGGACTCGCAGCTTTTCTTTGTAGCACCGTCGGTAATCTTTTTGTTGTATAAGTCAAGAAAACATGGACTACGTTTTCTGGCGACGTTAGTAGCACTGACAGCGATAATACCATTTATAGCCACATATATAAAGAAATTGGATCCAACATTACTCGTTTACGCCGAGTAAGTTTTTCTATATCACTAAATTTTTCATTTGTTATCAAGGTTAACATTCAAATTAAACTCTAAATAGTGAAATGAGTGACTTGGGCAGCAATGCTTTCTATATTGGCACCTACATAAAGACACATATGCGTGCCTCAGCCTATGTTATAGGTCTATTGGCTGGCTATATTGTCCATCTGATGCAGGAAAAGGGGTAAGTTTTGAGTAAAGGTTTTCCCAAAAGGAAAGCGTTTTAATACAGTTATCATTTTTTGCTTTCTTTTAATACGTACATATGTATGTATATAGCACCAAATTGTCAAGAACCGTTGTGCAACTGATATGGTTGGGCTCGATTGTGGCAGGTGTGGGATCAATGTATACGGTTTGCCGTTTCTATGCTAGTCCCTATAACAACCTGGAAAGCACCATGTATGCTGGTTTTCATAAGTTGGGTTGGAACTTGTCTGTGGCCTGGTTGGTTGTAGCTGCCACAACTGGACATGCGGGTTGCTTGCAAAATGTGCTTAGTAATCGTGTGTTTGCGCCGTTTAGTCGGCTCACCTACTGTGCTTATCTCTGCAATGGAATTGTAGAGCTCTACCATTCGTCCAACATAAGAAGACCACATGTGATGAGCATAATTGGTCTGGTGGGTTTGAGTTTATGTTGATGAGGTCTTGAATTTTTCTAATATTTTTGCTGTTGTTATTTTTTTCCAGACTAATGACGTGCTCTGTCACGTCTTGGACACATTTATACTAGCATTTGTTGTTTGCCTGCTCTTCGAGTCGCCCATACATGCATTGGAGCGCATTCTATTGCGTAATGCCGGTGGACAGCAGCGTCAGGAGCGAAAAAATGAGCAAGATTCAAGTCGCACTCCCAGCACTTCAGAGGAACAAGTCGCGTAGTTCCAGGCTAGAGTTAGCTCTACGAGTTAAGCAGCTAGTTTATATATCATATGTGATAGTGTTGAAATTAAGTGTGCTTTTCAATAATTTGCCACAAAGAAAGAGTTGCCACACTGATTTTGATTAATTGTATTATAGTGTTATATGTTGTACATAAATTGAAAACATTTTTTAACAAGTTTATATATACAAATGTATATAAAGGATTAAAAAGAATAGAAAAGAAAAACACTTTAATTAAGTAGGTTAAGTCTTAAAAAGTTGAAAAAAATTGTTGTAAATAATAAAACCTATTATGGAATAAAAAGAAAATCGCTTCAGGGTTGTTTAACTCTTTAAAGAAGGAACAATTTTTTCACATATAGGCTATTTTTAATCTACTTTTGAATTTGACTAATTTTTAAGTAATACCGTTAGTTTTGCGACATCCGACTTAGTGATGCCATATGGCATCATCGTTCTTATTGGGTTACTTGCTACAATTTTGTGGAGTAAAAAATTTATTTATTTATTTATTTATTTATTTTTTTAATCAACTATTCACATTTATTATTATGCAGTTACTGTAAGTACATAAATTAATCGTAGGTTATAAAATTAATTCAGCATGATATCGTTTTTAAATGCTACCCTATTTTGGGTGATTTCAATCGAGCTGCAGATAGTGTTGAACGTTTTAGTCATATTGTAAACCGGGTCACATCTGCCATAATTAGTTTTTCTGTAGGGTATATATAACAATTGCTTTTGCCTTAAATTTCTTAGAAGTAGTGTACAATCAATATGATTCATCACTACATCCCAAGCAAAAAAGGCGAGGAAATACTTTCGTCGGAACTCCAAAGACTTGAGTCCAAGAAGAGCACATTGCGCTTCATGGGAAGGCATAAAATCTTAGTTTAGCTTGCGAATTGCTAACCTAATGAAACGCCTTTGAATATTTTCAATTCTCTTAATATGTATAGAATATTGAGAGTCCCAGATAACACAATTATATTCTAAGACCGATCTTACAATTGAAAAGAAAATGGTCCTCACGGTAAAGGGATTGGAGAACTCTATAGTATTGAGCGATAGAAATCCCATCATCGCATTCGCTTTTGATATAATAGCATCAAAATGTTTGACAAAGCTTAACTTCCGCTCAAATAAAACCTCTAAATATTTCTTCAAGTCGACTCTCTCGATCAATACCGTAGTAATACCATATGATCCTTCGAAAAGTTGATTCTTCATAGAAAAAGACATTATACTATGTTTCCATCTACTCGAAATCTTAAGATTTTGTGAGATTTCGTAAAATCCGTATTGAAATCAACAGAGTTTTCTATAAAAGTTTAAGATTTTAAAATCTTGTGATTTCAACAAAATCTAATACCTAAGTAAAATATTTATATGTGCACAGATATTTTTTTGTCCAGTACAATTTTTTGAGTTTGCCGAAATTTTTGTTAATGGATGAAGTTTATTAGTCGAACAGAGAATTCTTCTTTTCCTCGTTTTCGTAGTACCGTTAATCGAAAATACTGTGTAATCTCGCGTGTGCAATAGAAAATATTTATATGTGCACAATTGCTTTTTTTTTGTGTTTTAACTGCTATAACGTAAAAATTACAAAATTTTGTTTATAACCTTAGTAAGAAAAACCATAAACATAACGGTAATACATTTTTGGAACCAAATATCAGCACATTTTAGAGTTGTTTCATTTTTCAAATAAAAATTCCATGAGGAACCACTTTACCTGAAGAAGATCGTTGATATATAAAAGGCTTAAATGTAGCGCGTATAAAAGTAGGTGCTATAGCTGCTAAGATAAATCGTCACCGAAACGCCATAACAAATTTTTTAAAAGACTCTGGCAACTATGCTATAATCAAGCGTAGTGAAAGAAAATCCATGATTGACCAACGGCACAAAAGACGAATTCGACGTCTTGGTGTGGAGAAAGGATAAGATGTATTGAAATTGCTGCCCATTTTGATCTAAGGGTCACCAGAAGAAGAATCCAACAAATTTTGGATGAAAATTCCTACGTCAGTTATGAATCGCCCTTCTCTTAACCTAGACTTCTACCATGACACATTACGGCCAGTCTAGCATATGCCGAAAAATATAAATTTTTTGAGAAAGAATTTGGGAATGTCATATTAAGTGATGAGAAAATGTTTAACCTTGACGGGCCTGACGGTTGCCAGAAATACCGGCACAATTTGCGATAGCCACGACAAATTAGGTATGCGCGTAACCATGGGCGGGGATCATTGATGATTTCAGCCGGTTTCAGATACTTCCAAAGTCTCCCCTGTATGTTATTTCGTGCAAATCGAATGCACAAATGTATATTGAGTTATTAGATGATGTGTTTATTGAGTTCACATGCTATAAATACCAGGATAATTGAACTTTTCAGCAGGACAACGCGCCAACAAATTCTTCCCGAGCCATAAATGAATTTCAATAAATCTGAAATATACCCGTTCTGTAGTGACCTGCTGTTAGCCATGACTTGAATCCTATCGAAAACCTGTGGGGCATTCTTTCGGCCCAAGTTTATAAAAACGGGCGCCAGTTCGAGTCGATGAAGCATCTGAAAACAGTTCTTTAAGATGAATGGCAGAAAATCGATGGCTCCATCCTCAGATCGCTGGTGTACTTCATGCTTTTCACGCTTAACCAAGTCATATATAAGACAATTTCCCTATGATTTCCGTATTCTATGGTTTATTCCATGAAAATTTGCCAAAGGAACCATACCTCTATCGTTCAAATCGAGTCCCCTACTTTTTGTTGGTAGATTTTTTCCCAAATTGACGTTCGTATAAAATATTACCTACACGTTCACATCCATAACTCAAAAACTATCGATCAAGTTTAATCGCCAGTAGGCGCGTTGGAAAGGTGAGCTCATTTTGATCAAATTACAAAAAAAAAATCTCCAACATTGGTCCAACGGTTCAAAAGTTACGGGCATTTTTGTCCAAATTTTGGAGCATTTTTCCATTTTTTTCATGATTTTGTCCAAGATTTTGTCTTTTACTACACTCAAATTGAATATTTTTTTTTGATAATAGGTTGATAGATACTTTATTATCTCTTAATTTGAATTTTTGTAGAAAAAAAAAATAAAAAGGAAAAAAAAATCAAAAAGTTGGTTTTATGTGTTATTTTGTTTTAGCAATATCGCATGAATTAATCAACCGAATTCGATAAATTTGGGCTTAAACTCTTCGCTTTGAATTGTAAATTGAGTTAAATAATGGATTGAGCCAAAAATGGCCATGAAAGTAATATTCTTGGACAAAATCATGAAAAAAATGGAAAAATGGTCCAAAATTTGGACAAAAATGCCCGTAACTTTTGAACCGTTGGACTAATGTTGGAGATTTGTAAATTAATCAAAATGAGCTCACCTTTCCAACGCGCCTACTGGCGATTAAACCCGATCGATAGTTTTTGAGTTATGGATGTGAACGTGTAGGTAATATTTTATACGAACGTCAATTTGGGAAAAAATCTACCAACAAAAAGTAGGGGACTCGATTTTAACGATAGAGGTATGGTTCCTTCGGCAAATTTTCATGGAATAACCCATAGAATACGGAAATCATAGGGAAATTGGTGAATTTTTTCACTCCCTACAAATCGACCCGCCCTACTATATATATTTCTATTTTATTCCATAAAATCAATAAAAATTGGTTTTGAACATGTAAATGTTTTCTATTACCTTTTTAAATATATTATAATTTTTTTAATAACAATGAGTTTTTTTAATAAGCTATATCTAGTTTTGCATCTAAGTCCTTTATACTATTTCAATAAAAAAATAATATAAAAACAAATTAAGTTATGTTTGCTTAAGGCGAATTTACACGATTCACTATCATCCTTCACTTTGGATGAATCATCTGATTTGTAAAATGTAAATTGAGTTTCATCTTTAAAATGAAGATGATTGTCATCCACATTGAACAGTGAAAGAAGTAGAAGGTCTTCCTACTTTTGATGAAAGTGAAAGCAAACCGAACTGATGTGTCATTCGTACTAAAACATAATTGAAAGGTGTTAACATAATTTGAAGCAGAAAGTTTCTATTTTTTTTTATTTTATTGCTGAATAGCTTTTATTTACTTAATTTTTTTAAACGTCAATAAAATTAATCAGCCAGAGAATATATTTTGACATTCAACACCGAATCATCCATCAAATTTCAAATTTACACTTTGAATAATGTAAATTCAAAATTGATTCACTGTCATCGTTCAACGTTCACTATCATCGTTTTTAATGAAATGTGTAAATTCGCCTTTAGAATTGCATTTGAAGTGTTGCACATATAATTATTTTACTAACATCGAGTCGAGTTGCAATGGTCAATATTTTTTAGTTTTTTCCACTTGTGCTTAATATGCTTTCGACAATTCTCACTTTCTACAATTTTATATATTTCACTTCTTCTAAATTTTTTTTCATCCATTATATCAAGAATTTTCTTTTCTTTAAATATTTCAATCAACAGCAAAGTTTCTGCAGCACTCCAAAAAACTCTTCCACTCGCCATTTTTTCTTGTGATAAATGAACTTATTCGCTTTGACAGATAGAATCAGCTAATTCTAACAAGTTTCGTGGAGTTTTGTGGTTTTAACGAAGTTCCACTCAACTCGCGTTTCCATGGGGAGTTAATCCCTACTAATCCCGACCCAACTCGCTATGGAAACGTAGTACATGATAGAATGAGTTGAAGGTAGTATTAATCGAGCTGAAACAGCTGTTCAGCGTGGGCATATATTGTCAAAATGAGGTGATGACATTTAACGATGTTGTTTTTCTTAATTAAAATAGGGATTTTTCTTAAAAGGGAAATAATAATTTTTAAAACGGCACATTGGAACATTTAACCTTTAGCAAAATTGGTTTTTTTTTATTTCTATTTTTTTTCAAAATGTGTATTTGGAGCTAAAAAAGGCAGTAGTGAAGAAAATAAGGGCCGCTCTCAAGTCGTTCAGAAATTTTATGGGTCCAAAATTAGAAAAAATGGCCTTAAAAACATGTGATTTTTTAAATTTTCCAACATTAGTAATATTTTTGAGAATCAAAAGAAAGGCAAGTATCTATTCAACGAAGTATAAATCTTGAAAATCCATGCCTATCTCTTGAAGATATAGCTCTTTTTGAACTAAGAAAATTTAACGTTTGAAGATTTTTTTGTGATATAAAATAGTTGTCCTTCAAATGATCCCAAATTCATGTAAAATCGAAGTTTTTACAATAAATAAGTTAAGTGTATAAATAGCATTGTGAACATATTGAGAACAATATGACGCCAAAATGCTTACTTTAAAACAAAAATCCCTCGTTATTTTTGTTTCGGTGAACATCACTTGTTTTTGACATCTTATGCCCACAGCTTGGCAGCGCAGTCGCTATTAATAATGCCTGGTCATTGTATCATGATATTGACCATTGGAAATGATATCTAATTAATTGTTTAAAAAAAACAATAACAATAACGATAAAAATGAAAAAACGCCTTTGTTTTGACAAAGAAAATATGAAAATAAATCAGCTAGGAGCTTTAGTAAGGAGCAAATGTTAGTGGCAATTTTGGAGAAAAAAATTTAAGAGCTCCGGAAATGGCAAAAGAAATGCAACAACGCAATTGCTCCTTCCCGATTTGCTCATTCTTAAATTTATCAAATTAAGTCTTAATTGTCAAATGAAATCTAGCTGTCATGACACGCCAGATGGAAACACTTTGAAATCACTCTTTCAAAATCACAAGATTTCGAGCAGATGGAAACATAGTATAACATTACATTTAGACACATTAAGATGAAGTTTATTCACCAAAATTGGAGACTATCCATGTCACGTTGAAGCAATAGGAAGTCTTTGTGAGAGTCCACTCATCTAAAGATCTTTACATCATCAGCATACATCAGGCACTCAGAAAAGCCAACATAATTCGGAAGATCATTGATATACAGAACAAAAAACAGAGGACCTAGGTGGCTACCTTGGGGTACCCCAGGAATAATTTTCAATGTATTCATATAAATTATTACCAATCTGAACATATTGCTGACGACCAACAAGGTAGCTCTCTATTCTTAGAAGTAGCGAGGAATGGAATCCGAGGCTACTTAGCTTATTAACCAAAACAGAGTGTTGAACTCTATCGAAAGCCTTTGCGAAATCCGTGAATATAACGTCTATTTGCTGACCTTTTTCCATATTATTGAACAGAAAGTGTGTAAAAAGAGTTAGATTAGTAGAGGTAGAAATACCTGACACAAATCCATGCTGCATCTCAGACAATCTAAGTTTTAGTGGAGTTATAAATTTTATGTTTAACCAATGATTCAAAAATTTTAGGAATAAGTGGTAATTTAGCTATCGGTCGATAATTGGCAATATTTTTCCTTGATCCCGATTTAAAAATTGGAGTAATTGCCGATGTCTTCCAGATGTCTAAAAATTTTCCTTCACGGAGTGACATATTGGAAATATGAGTCAACGGCTAACACAAGGCAAAAGCACAGTGATTATCTGAGGTTGAAATCTGCTTTAAATTGAGCAAAACGCTGGGAGGTTTTTTCTAATTCAGGAATTTTTATTTCAGGGGTTGTAAGTAGTGTAGTTTTAACACAATGAAAATGCATAAAATTAATACACTTTTAAGTTTTTGGTTTGATCAATTAAATAGCAAAGTAACAAAAAAATGTAAGGTTTAATATGACTAACGCACGGAGTTTCTTATACTTTACGACCGTTCAGTTTTGCTGTTGCAGAGGCGGAAACCACGCCACCATTGTAGCTCGGATGGAGCCATGGCGGAGAGCTGTGTTTAGCTGACGGAAAAGTAAAGAAACAAATGGTGTAAAAACGTGTCGTAAGACATAAGAAACTGCTTTTTTCAATAACAAGAAAAAAATTGAGATCAATAAAAAGTATGATGGTGACGCGAACGCACAGTTTTTAAGAAATATGGGCGGAATATTAACTGGCCCACAACCATTTTTAACATCAAGACTTACTAAAGCTTCAAAGACATCATACTCCGAAAAGGTGATGGAGCCAAGGTCAGTAATTGGTACATCGACGGGCAAAAAAAAAAGAAAAGAAAGCAAATAACTCACTAATATCTTGGAGGTTATCCGAAAATTTATCTAGATAAAACATATTTTTAGGAAGGCCCTAGGTTTTTTTTTATTATTCAGAAAAGTCCAAAATGATTAAGTATTACTTTTTATATTTGATTCTTAACCAAGTAAATAACTTATATATAAAAACTTTTCAAGACTCTCATAATTTGTGCGTGCCTGGCAATATTCATGACAGAATATATAATTTTTCTTAAATTTCTTATGTTTTTTATTCATAATATTTTTTAGATTAGCAAGGCGCTTATTATAGACCAAATAGGTTTATTGCTCATGTGGACTTTTTCAACGGTACAAATTTTTGAAACGTCTCATTAATGACATTAATTAATAACAGGGACCGTACCGGTTATGGTTTTTATCAAAAAAGTCAGATATTAACAGTTATCATTTAACTTTTATTTTTTCCGACAAAAATACTAGTTATTTAATGCCTTCTATTTTTTCGGGCAAAAATAACTGTTACTTTTGACTTTTATTTTTTTGGTCAAAAATAACAGTTATTTTGTGCCTTTTATTTTTTCGGTCAAAAATATCAGGCAATTTGAATTTCTTTAAAGGCCACTTGAAAGGCAAAAAAAAGTTTTATGCAATTTTTATCCTCTCATCAGCGCGCACATTATGAGCTATGAAACTTTTTAGTTTTATTTGGCCTTTATACTTTATTTTAGTATTTATTTGGCCTTTGAAAAAATACAAATTGCCTGATATTTTTGACCGAAAAAATAAAAGGCACAAAATAACTGTTATTTTTGACCTAAAAAATAAAAGTCAAAAGTAATAGTTATTTTTGCCCGAAAAAATAAAAGGCAAAAAATAACAGTTAATTTTAATTTTTATAGTAACAGCCAAAAATTTAAAAGGCATTTAATATTCGCGAAGCTGCTGCCATTACGATAATAATGGTATATTTAAAAAATTTCTCCGGCCACTTTTTCCTTATGCCTTTTTCATCTGAAAATTGTAAAATAACAGTTATTTTCGGTCCCTGATTAATAAATCAAAATTATCTTGTAGACAATTACCAAAGATTGTTTACCAATTCATACTACTTAAGTAATCTGATATTGCAATATAATTAGCCTTCGCAAATGCAAATTCAAAAACACTCTCACCATGAAGTGGATTTTTTAGAGCCAGGATATCAAATTGAACTAAAAGAGCAGTGTGATGGATGCTGTTATTAGACAAAGGGCAAATTGCTTCAGAACAGCATACATTAAACTCTAAGTCCGAAAAAACTAAATCTAATATATGGTTTAAGGCAATTCGAAAAGAATTAATTTGATACAACCCAATAGATAGAATAGAGTCTATGAAATCTACTTCGGACCCATTAGCTAGTATGTTTGGAGTAAAAGCTGGAAAATTATCAGAATAGGTCCAGTTTACTTTGCTTAAATTGAAATCACCCAATAATAATGGATACTCATTATCTCTAAGACGCTCTACAATCTTAAATATATTAAAGAAATGCACGAAATTAAACTCTGTGGTTTGTAGAAATGGAATCTCTTGACAAGAATATGATGAGCGAACGGTTATTAATGTACCACCACTACGATCAAAGCCAGTAGTAACAGGACAACGAAAAACTTAATACCGACTGTCAAAGAACTCCGATAAAAATATGTCTTTATGCAGCCAGGTTTCAGTCAGGGCGATGACATCGAACGAGCTAAATTTAAAAATTTAAGTCTCCAAAATAATTTATGTGAAAAAATTACCCCAATATCTCTTTCCAATCAAAAGTTGTGGCTTTTATGATTAAGTTACTTTATGATTTATAGAATAACTTTGGAGTTATAGGTCGCACAGCTTTGGAATTCAGTATTCGACTACAATTTAAACATGCCGTTTCACTGATAACATTTGATGCGTGTTTGAAAACGGGGGCGTGGCAGCAACGCGTCGGGTTTCAGCTAGTAATTTAATAATTTTCAATTTCACACCCAGATTTCATCAGGCATTGCAATTGCTGACCGCTGGGTTGTTGCACCCATTAGAAATTCCAATATATTCTAAAAATACTATAGGGGTATTCACAGGTTGTTGCGAATTTGCGCACTAACGCGTGAACATCAATATTGCAACTTAATTATGCAATAATATTAAATGTCGAATGCACAGTAAATATATTGCCACCTTATTTTAAAATCATCAAAAGTTATTAAAATCTACGTACCAACTTAACCTTTTTAAAGTTTTACCCAGGTGGCAACTACGTTCGAAAACAACGAAAACATGAATCATCTGTTTAGCATCACTGCTTGTACGTTATCGCAATTGGTTTGAGCAGTGCGTAATTCAAGAAGAGTTGTAAAATTGCTTCCAATGTGTTTGTTGTTGGAATGATGCAAAAGTTCGCAATCATGCATTTTCGCATCGTCGCAACTGCGTTTCGCATCAACCCGTGAATACCCCTTATATACTTACATACATTAAAAAACATATACGTGTCTCGTCATGACCACAGCTGACGAAAAATTGAGTTCTGCTAACATAGAAGGAGGTAAAATATTTTGAAAAATGAGTTTTACGCACTATAACGCACTATCTCATAATGCTATCATTATGAACGAATTGTTGGCCGAAAACTTAACAAACTTCATCGAACAACCGACGCATTCACCTGATATGGCTCCGACCGACTTTTTTCTCTTTTCAAAACACAAAAGTAGCACTCCAAGCACGGCCGTAGCCAGGAACGATTACGTGGGAGCACTGAGCAAGTTTTTGGGAGCTGACTTTTTAAGAAAATTAATAACTATTTATTCATAGATAATATCTATTAGCAATGCAATAAACCCAATCTTTCCTTTTCAAACCAAGGAACATACAACCACGCAATCATTAATCGGTCATTGAGGATCGTCGTATCGAATCTATTCTTGATTTTGACATGCGATAAAGGTTTGCATTTTTCATTGGTCACTCAAGTTTAGACAAAGGGAAATTCTTCTCGGAACGACAATTTAATTTTATTTAATGGTTACAATGCATCGAATTTAATATTTATGCTTAGAAGTCGTTAACAGCTTTTAAGTCGTCATTATTTCTCTCAAAACGTTGATTAATTTCAGAAATTATTGAGTCAATTTTTTCATTATAAATGCACCTTACACAAGTGTCTACACTTGCATTATTTTATTGCATGCGAACTGTCAAATTGAATTTAATGAGCAATATCGCAAGTGTAGCACTGCTCATATCATGAAATTAACCTCTTGAAATATTTCTTGAGATATATTTCATGAGATGAGCTGTCACTTTTCAGTAAATATATAAGTGTGTGCACTTTTAAGAACCTTTCAAGCAAAAAATATTGCAATAGCATTAAAAAAGTGAAAAAACATGAAATGTAATGACGAATGGATGAAATTATGAATTCAATAAACTTTTATAAGCAATTTAAAATTGAAATTTCATGAGATGAAGTGCCCACCTAAATATTATAGCATGAAATCTGGATATCATAAAATTCTATTTGACAGTTCGCATGCAATCAAATATTGGCCGCATTCAGCGCAGACAACAGTTGGCAACTGTTGTGTAAAAATTGGCTGAATGGTACAAATTTGTTAGCGCTAACTAAAACTGATAAAGTAGCGAACGCCTTTTAATCGAGCGAACAAATTATATGCTACATGAACACAACTGTTTGCTTAACTGTCAGATGCTGTTACTGACACTGTTAAATTATTAAACGCAGAAAGAACGCAGCAAATTTGAGTGAGAAACCTTTGCAATTGAATTAAATTTACATAAAAATTAAATTGAATCTAACTTCTGACGTGTAGAGTAGCAAAACATTCAGAGAAAAACATCGTGAGCTAAGGTAGCGCTACCATTACAGTTCAGTCTGCGCTGAATGCGGCCATTGTAAGTGTAGACACTGTGTTAATGCAGACTCATTGCAAAGATTACTTTCATGTTTGCAAAATTTTGTTTGCAGTTTCTATTATTTCCAATATTTTGCAAGAAAACCCAGCAGTCTAACAGCTAAAAGCATTTCATCTGTACCAAGACGAAATTCCGGTGTCTTGAAAAAGATAAAGTGTCCAAAGTCATTTTGAATTACAACAATTGCTTTGTAATGTACTGACAACGTTGCTCGAAAAGCAGAGAAACTGTGGTCTGTTCGTACATTTTTTTAACTTTGAAGCGACTGTAAAATCGTCTAATTTTTTTATTTGGTCGAAGAAAAGTCGGGAGTCATAATTTTTCTTCACGATTTCGACAACGACATGATGAGGACGGGGGTGATTTGAACCGGTAGAATGAACCTTTGGAATTGTTCGATTGAAAAAGTCCTGTATCAAATTCTGCAGTCCACCTAATCGACCACTCATTACAGCAGCACCATCATAACCCCGGCCCAAAATATTTTCGAGCTCAATTCCAAATTCTGTCAGTCTATCGATAATAAGTTTTAAGAATGCCTTAGCCTTGACTTCATCAGCTTTTTTGAAGCAAAGTAACGAACAATGTACAGAAATGCAATCGAAAATATTTCGTTCTCACTCCTATCTGTCGTATCTGCAATCAATGCTAAATAGGATTTAGCTCATTAGCACTTATTTCTCGGAAACAATTTGCAATAATACATATTCATGATTTTATTTTGCATTTGCAACGATGCATTAACAGCATTGGTAGGCATACCATCTTGACATATCTTTAAGTTTTTGTACATGTCGGTCATGTCTTTAAACTTTAAACATATGATGAAACAGTCTTGACACTTAATTTTCTTCGTAAAAAAACCCATATACTCCAAAAGGCAGCTTATTCTTAGCCAAAAAAAAAAAATTGTAGAAACAAACCCTTTGACATAATGTTGTCGCTTTTCAAGGACAGTGTTATTAAGAAGGCTCAAAATTTCTAGATTATTTTCAATACATAAAGAATGTTCTTTCCACGCAACCATAGCAGAAAGATGTATGCTGCTTAAGTCATGTTTCTTCACAGCTTATTCTGTTGCACGAGCCTTAGACCATTTATTATATCCCGTAGTGCAAAAATAAGCACTAGCATTAATTTTCGCTAAGTGCGTTAACCTTTTGTAATCAGCCTTGCGTGTAAACAACACAAATTGGCGCCTAAATTTTACTTTAATCTTTTCTGTTGAGAGCTTCTTTTCTTTAATTGAATTCTGAAAACTTTTCTTTTAAAATTTTGAAAAGTAGCATATTTTTTGGGGGAGCTCGGAAAACTTTTGGGGGTGCTCAGCTGCCCCCAGCACCCCCTGGCTACGGCCGTAACTCCAAGGTATCCGTTTTCAGTCGATAGAAGACCTAAAAGATAATTCGCGGCGAGAACTGAAGTTCATTCCAGAAAATGCATTTAAAAATAATCGCGCTCAAACTTGGCGTCAATATAGAGAGCAAGAGAGGGTAGTTGGTCCAACTTATCGACAAAAAGAACTCTGACCATCACTTAAAGCGGGCTTTTTTAATGATCAGTTTCCGGTACTTTCTGTACAGAATGTTTAATGGAATGACAAAATATTTATGTTTCTATAAGAGACTAATCCTTTTTCTTTGGCAATATGATAAAAACAGTTATTTTAGTAAATTTTCAAAAAATTCCTTTTATTGGAAACATGAACATTTTGCGGACCCATATCTTCCACGTTAAGTGCAATTTTTAGTAACTAAGAAATGACCCTTTCAAGCGCGCAAAAGCTATGCCCATGTGGGCACATGTACAATTTTAGCCAAATCGAATGAGTTGAAGGTTCAAGTTTTTAATTTATTTAAAGTTTTTTTCATTTGGCCCTAATATGTCCACAAAAAATGTCTTTTAAATAAAACTTATGTTGGCTTTTATGCTGCTCAGACCTCGTCTCTAGTCCTCAGTTGGTCTGCGTCTTCGCGTATATGTTGATTTGGGCAAATCTGTTGATTCAGGCTTTGCAGGCACTGGCGGTTCTGGTGAGGCTGGTCTAAGCTTGACCTCTGCGGCTTCAGCAATATCCTCCTCTTCTTCCTCTTCTTCCTCCTCCTCCTCCTCTTCCTCTTTTTCAGCGCCTTCATCATCTTTTGTCGATTTCAGCGCATTTTCTGTAGTTTTGATGACTTCTTCTGATTGTGTAGTTGAGCTGCGTCTGCGTGCCAAATACTTTTGTTCCTCTTCCTCGGGATCTGAAGCCCATACAGTTTCCGTTGGCTCTGGCGTATCAGAAGCTACTTTATCGCTCCGATCCTCCGATATTTCACCTTCGGATTGTTCGGTACCCGATATGGGCTCCTCCTCGCTATGTTCCTGCTGTGAACGCTCCCTAAAGAGGCGATTGACCAGTAGTCTTCGTATATTTTGCGCTGGAACATCTATTAGAAACGCAATAATGGTGGCAACAATGCAGATGCAGACAACCTCATTCACATTGAGCTATGAATCCAAATTGAAATCAATTTAACTATTAGAAAATGGAAAAAATCTTACCAAATAGCTTATGTGAAACTTGCTGGCATCTCTTACGCTTGCAGTATTGTACATAACTACAACATACGTGACCAGTTGCAGTGGAAACGATATGCGGGATAGAAACAATACTGGACGCGATGAACTCAGCGCATGGAAGAGGGACTCTTCATCACGGGGAAACATAAATATGATCCAAACCAAAGCCATGCCCAGTATCAGAGGGCTCCAAGATGCGTAGGCGGCTGATTCCGATGCCGAGTAGATGTAATCGGTGCGCATACCAGACGATGGAGACCATAAACACCATATTATGCTGAATGCGGAAAGCAGCCAGCCAACGGGAATGAACTTTGAAGAAATATCCAATTGACCTGCATGTGAATGGTGTAATAGACCACCTCCAATGCCCAATAGATAGGGCGTGGCACGGCTTATGGGCGAGGAGTAGAGTATATTGGCGGATCGATAGAATTTGCTTACACTTGATTGGTGGCGAGTAAACCATTGGTTAATGATATTTTTGGTAATTTTTAGCTTTTAACTTACTTCATGCCATGGAAAAGGGTCATTGAAAGATGATCCCGATTAGTTCGTGAAAATCTGGCTGCTACTGACATGGCGTGTATGGCACCATATATAAAGAATCCAGCATCAGAGTCAGTGTGGTAGAGCCACACTATGAGAGGACCCAGCATAAAAAGCTGCATTTCAAGTGCCAGCTGAATCGTCATGGGAGAACACTGGAATCGTAAAATCATTTGTTTTAAATTTTGCTTAAGACTCGAAAATAACATTATCTAAAAGTTAATTGATGCCTTTTGCATAATGTAAAAGGACGGTCTACAGTATAAATAGTTTGGTTTCACTAAAAAAAAACGTATCTGGGTGGCACCTGTTTAACAATATTTATTAACTATTAACAAATTTTTCGTAAACATATGCTACCAAATAAAGTCGTAGCTCGTTATATTAATTCAAATAATTTTGGTTGGAGTAGCGAAATATTGCTTTAACTTCAAATTTTATCCACTATTTGAGGCTTAAGTAATAATTTAGAAAAATGTAGTAATAATTCGTTTTTGGAGCCTGTTAATGATAAAATCGAATCAAACTTGAACTTGGACAATTTTGATCTTATGTTTCAGGTTAACTTTTTCATTTAGTGTTGAAATATAGGGGCATGTCTCCGGTTGTGAGCCATTCCCGGTTGTGAGACAGTCCATTTTTTTCTATTAAGTTGAAACGGCAACCCTAATGTTAGCACTGTCAATGGCAACACTTTCATAATTTCACTTTTGCTTTGTTATCGCGCTGGATAGTCGTGTTGCTTAATATAAAACAAAATATATTAAGGGTATTAACAATGTGTGCTATCTTGTCATAATGTCATATTATTCTAAGATTTTACACTAGTTTAAACATTTTTTTGTTGTTCCATATAAAAAAGTACAACAACTCTACAATATATTACAACTCTGAAATTATTACAGCTATGTTTATTAAAATGTCGTAATCAAACAGCTGTTTCTTATTTGCATTTACTTATCTTGTAAATTTAAGTTGTAAAATTTTAGAACAATATGACAATCAGACCTATCGGGAATAATTTTTCACGCGGAAACGAAAAAGGAAGTTTTCACTTTTGAGATAAAGCTTAAGAACGTTTTAAAGATTTTTTAACGCAAATTTGTTGATAAACCGTTGATGAAAAAATTCGTATTAAAAATTTTAAAAATTTTTCTTGAGCTTTATCTTAAAAATGAACACTCCCTTTTTAGGTTCCGCCTGAAAAATTATTCCCGATAAGACTAAATATGACATGATAGCACACCTTGTGAATACCCCAATAGTAAAAAAACGGTAAGTAATGTAATATTGCATTTTTTTTCAAAGCGGTAGATTAGGTTGTGAATCGGTAAAAAAGCATTAGTATTATTGCTAAAAATGTGGATTGGGACGAAATAATGAACATCATAAAAAATGCGATGTCATGTACAAATTGCTTATCAGTCCCGGTTATGTGCCACTCGAGTAACCGGTTGTGAGCCAGCTTACAAAATTTGATATTTAGCATTTTTTAGATGAAACATTTAGGGTATTCACAAGGTGTGCTATCATGTCATATTGTCCTAAAATTGTACAACTAAAATTTACAAGATAAATTAATGCAAAAAAGAAACAGCAGTTTGATTACTACACTTCAATAAACATAGCTTTCATATTTGTAATATATTGCTACTTTTTTATATAGAAGGCAACAAGCTTTCTCTACACAAGCTCATTGAATTTTTTGGATACTTGCTTTAAATTCAATTAATTGGATACTTGCGAGCTTACAAGCTTTTGCCGATCGTTTCAAGCTTTTCTACTTTCTGCCCGACAAAGTAAGTCTAAACAAGCCAAGCCAACGATCAAGCATGAATATGTCTTGTATCTGTTTGGTATTTTTGCAAGCTGGCTAAAGCTTGCTTTTTCAAGTTTGGGTACATACTTGAATTCAAGTACTTGAAAAGGCTTGAACTTCAAGTAGGCATGTGCAGTTCTCTGATTTATATCCTTAAAAACGTATTGTTCAAAATAAAATAGTTTCGGAATAAAATTGCAATATATTTGCTTTTTAGTAAGGAGAAAAATAAGACAACATTTAAATTACATGACTTTTACACAAACATTTTTTTTTAAACGCCATTATTTGTGATATAACATACATAGTAAGTAATTAAATTACAAAGAACATGATTACGATTACAGTAATTTTAATTGTCATTTTCATTGATTACGATTACTGTAATTGTAATTGATTGTTCTATTACATCGATTACAGTAATCGTAATTGTAATTTGCGTGTATACCGATTGCAGCAATCGTAATAATACTTTTCTTAGATTACAATTACAGTAATCGTTATCGTTTATTTTTTTAAGTAATTTTTATCGTAAAAATTACAATTACAGTAATCGTTATCGTTAATTTTTAAAGAATACGATTACTGTAATTATGCAGTTACAGTAATCGTTATCGTTAATTTTTAAAGATTACGATTACTGTAATTGTAATTGGAAAGTAATTGCAATCGCTTAATACCCAGCTCTGACTGCAGCATAGCTTCAGCTAATACTTAATATTGAATGAACGTATTGTGCTGGTCTACACTGGCCCCACTCAACCGACTCACTTTGACGTCCACAGAAGATATGAGTAAGTAGGAAGGTGAATGAATTTTGCGACTCACTTTGATTTGACATTCGGCGAGTCGGTTGAGTTAGGCCAGTGTAGACAGGCTCATTAACGGAACGAAGGTATTTGGATTAGGTGGTAGAGTGCTGGACTATTTTTTTTTTATTTGATTTATTCGATAGTAATTAGTGCATTAAGAATAATTTCTTTTATAGTACAATATATAATTGGAAATTAGTGGCATACTGTCTTAAAAACTAAGAATTCACTAATCTAAAAATTAATTAAAACTAAGAATCAAACTATCAATCGAAAGGGTTCGGTTTCGATTCTCATTGCTGTATTCGCATTGAAATATTTTTATTTTTATATTCTCTTGTTGTAATTGACGAAGCAAAAAACAACAAAAATTCTAAGAAAAAGGTGTATGGAAAAATGTGTGGTTTTTAAGATTTCACTCAAGCAAATCACAAAACGAGGCGTAAAAAGCTTTGCTTCAAAAAAGCAAAAAAGTACACCAAAAACAAAATTTTAAGAAAAAAAATAAATTTTTTGATAAAATTCAAGCTCGAAATTGCCAACAATTCCTGTAATTCCAATTACTTTCGCACTCTTACGTTTTATTAAGTCTGTTCCTGTGCACTATTAAAGTAGCTTGATGTTGCTTGAAAGCGTTATTTTAGAAATTTTTGAAGCCCGAGAGAGAAGAATAACATGCTATTAAAATAACGTTTTCAAGCAACTTCGAGTTACTTGAATCGAGTACGGAAACAGACCTATTGTGTCCATTCCATGATTCAATTACTATAGGTTGTCCATTCATTTGACGTTTACTCACAAGAATGAAGATATACACCCGTAAAATTGAAGAGGAGAGCAAAAGAGTCATTTTGTAATGCCATCAAAGTAATCAGTTGCAGGTATATCATACTTTTTCGCAGTACTAAATACCCAAAGATACATTTCACTGCTGCTTTTTCTACTACGTTCTGTACTACTTGCTTGTCTTGATAGAATATTTAAGTTTGTTCTTAAAAAGCTCATTTCAATATTTTGTTGTGCAAATGTATTCCCACCGCTGACGACTTATTGGATCTACTGGCACATTATATTTTCAAATTTTATAACCAGAATAAACTGTTTTGCAAATACCGCACGTTGAAGGCATTATTATATTCATAATTACAACTTAATAGTCGCGATTTATTTTTTAATTGAAAAAAACGGCTCGCAAAAAAATTTAAAAACAATTTTCAGTAATAATTATCAAAGCAATATTTATTATAAACGCAATGCGCACTATTTCTTTTCTTTTCCTGCTAACAGCAAAATATAGAATAACTACTTTTTTTAAAAAAAATACACAACAAAACACTGAAACATAACTTTTTTCATAGAAGACCACAAAAACCTGGTTTTCAATTATATTTGAGCATAGTAGAATTAGAGAAGGTAGATGCATTTCGGAGAGACAGACTGCCGGAACTGTCAAAACAAAGTTGACAGCTCATACAAAATCTGAAAACGATGAGAATGCGATAAAAAAGCAAAAATAGGCAAGAATAGCAAAATGCTTGAGTTTGACAATTCTGGCTATGGCAAAAAGAGAGCAGTCTGAAATGCATATACCTTCACTAGTTCTACCATGTATTTGAGAAAGAATATATTTTTGTTTACATATTTACGGGTGTTGTCAAGCGAATGGACAACCTATAATAATTGAATCATGGTCCACTCATAACTTGATATCAGCGAAGAAAAGTAACGGCATTTTTACATTTAAATGCCGCAAAAATGAAAAGGTTTTGATAAAAATGTAACAAAATTAAAGAAATACAATTTTTTTAGCTAGATTCACCAGTAAGTGTGCTATAAAAAGTTAAAATAAACATAAACTTGCAATAAGACGATACGCTCTTGTTATTTTGGCCACCACTATATGTTTTTATATAGGGTGTCCAGTGTAAGAGTACGATTATTTACGTAAGTGAAAGAAGAGGTCGAGTTAAGTAAAATATCGTATGGGAGGGGGGTCTATTTTCACACCCTTAGGAGTTACGGGGTTAATGAGTATTTCATGACTTTTGTTCATACTCTTGTTTCTAGCAGAAAAACTAACACATGGAAAACTTATTTTAAGAACCCATTTGAAAAGCAATGAATTTACCTTTCTAACGGTTTATCAACGAACCCACCCGAATTATGCATTACCGAGCTGAGCTCGTGAGAATATGAAATAAATCCGTTGAAACTACAAAATTTGAAGTTTGAGCGCAGTTTTCTCAGAAATCGCGGAATAAATCGAAATTTTAGTTAGCATTAAATTTGTGATATATTTAATTTCTTTCTAATGACATCAAAATCAAAAACATATCTTTAAAAATGACAAAGTTAATTGTACTTAAAAAAAATTTCAATGACAAAGTTGTACTTACATTGGACACCCTGTATCTTTCATCTTACATATGTACATATTAACAACAACAACAACGACACGATGTTGAGTTCGTGACTTCGAAACGAGCCAAAACCAGCAACCATAGCAGCAACAACATAAGCAGCTACTAAAGCATTTATGCATGTTTTTTCATACAAAAATCTTGATTTTTTTCTTCTTAGGTTATGCTATTTTGTCACTTTGTTAAAGAAGTGTCAAAATTCAAAACTCTATATTCGTTTCATTCGCCTTATAGTTAATATTTTGGCTTATATTTAATCTTCGTACGATAAATATTTAAGACTGTAGCCATACCCTAAAGTGTCCACTAAAAACGTTTCAAGTTAAAATTACCCCCACAGAGAAACTGCGCTGCAAGTCGTTATTCTACGTCAAAGGAACGGTACATACCGAATCTTCCAAGTCCACCGCATTCTGTACACTCAACATATTTCGCCACATATGCTGCTTACACATGCTGGCTTGCTGTCCCACTAAATTGGTCCATAACGGTCCGGACCCCAGATGTGGTAGTAACCAAGTTTGAAAGAGTAAAACTAAATAAACGGTAGGAAGATATCTAAATTCAGCATTAAGGTAGCAATTTCTCAGCAAGATGAAAACAAAACATTTTCCGTTACCGCAGCATTTTTGCAGCTAGCCGTTTGAGCACGTTGATGCATGACCGCTGTTCCATTTCCTCTGACAGCTGGTAGGCGCTAAGAAAGCCGCTTACAAATAGTAACACATCGCTGTAAATCATTGGTGATCTATATATGATACTAAAGGGTTGCTCAACGGCATGCAGAAGCTTATCACGATCTGTTATTGGTAAGTGACCAATCATCAGATACTTGAGGCAGACGTACAGCATAAAGGTGGCGCCTAGTTTGAGCACGTGAAAGATAGGAAACTTTAAATCGTTGCTTTCCCTCGAGAGAAGTTCTGCTAGTGTGCGTCTTGGAGAGAAGGATTTAAGTATTGCATTTAGAAGATGCTTAAAAGAGGGTGTTTGCTCTGATGATAAAATAACATTTTTCAAATCTAAAATCAATTCAAATAAGTTATGCGGGCAAACCTGCTTCCGCTCCTGCAGTCTCAGCATCAGCTTCTGTTTCGCCTTTCTCAGATTCCGCTGTTGGCTCATCTTCTGGTATATTGTCAGAGGTATTTTCTGCTTGCTCAGAACCTTCAGGCGATTCTGTCTTCGATGCCAGTTTGCTTTGTATAAAGCTTATACACTGTTCCCAGTAATCCATAATAAGCGTTATCACAATCAGAAATAGAAGCAAACCCATATAAAGTCTATATATAAAGAAAAGGAAATTACAACTTTTGCTTCGTATGCAGTATCCTTACATGACCATCAACAACTTTTCATCCTTTCTTAGCAGTTTTGTAATGCTTCGTTTACTCTGTCTTACGAAGCAGTCGTTATCGTTGACCTCAACGTGAAATTCCACGCCAGTTCTATTATATGGCCTTAAATTAGTTTCGATCATTTCCTCCACCACACTGCCTGAACAGAGATGTGGTATACAGATGCCCCAGTTGGCAATTGCATAACGTGGTACAAAGTGACTTGGCTGCGGATAAAATATTTTAAGAATAAGCATTGAAATTATAAAATTATTGATGACACAATCTTCTATAGTTTTTACATTGCCTAGATGGCTATTCCAGAGTGCACGACCGTGTGCCAAATGTAATGGCACTTTCAGCTCGGGTACATGCGTTTGTGTCTCAATGTGCGCCATACAGTATTTACCACGTATACGTATCGGTATTTCAGGTTTTACTTTAACGATCGTTTTCACCTGAGTGCACAGATCGAAGTCACCAAATTGATTTATGTTGCCGCGTAACAATCCAGAGGTAATTTTCCCCGTCGCATCAAGCACTAAAATAAGAAAGAAATTTTATTGTAGAAACTTATTTTAACAGAGCTTACATTTATTATTGGTTAAAAAAACTTGACTATTAATACAGTACGACCTCGCTCAACGCAACCCTCGCTACACGCAACTCCTCGATAAACTCAACACCCAAATTGTACGCAAAGTATAAATTGCAACAAAGTGCAGACCAAAATTTCCCAATTTTTAAAAAAATAAATTGAATAAAATGAAATTATGTTTCTGAACAAAAATTTTTCGATTCACTTTAATTTGAATGTGTAGAAAATGCATATTTTTTTGGAAATAGGTCTATTGGCCAATATAAAATTTTTCCTCTGTTTTTGCAATAACCTCAGATTTCGCAATTGGCTTGAATTTAATTGGTTGCGTTGAGCGAGGTCGTACTGTATATACAAATTCAAAAAAATTTTATTTTATTAGCCCTGAATTTAATGTTAGAAAATGTTTGTGTCGCTACTATTCAATAAAAAGTTTATTTAATGCAAAAATGGCACCCGAACTGGGATTGCGAAAAATTATTATTAAAATTTTTCAAAAGCAACCTTAGATGTAGGGACTAGGGAGAGGTAAAAGAGGTAGGGACTATCCCTAAAACCATTTTTCGCGTTATTATACAATTTTAGAAAGACCTGCATATTGATCGGAAGAAAGGTTTAAAGAAGTGTCCACCTGATCGCGAATAGACAAAAAAAGTTGTTTCCATTTTGTAGAAAAAACAAAGCATTTCGGGAAGGTTATTGATGAGCAGGGATGATTGCTCAGAATCTTTCGTGAGCACGACTAAAAAGGAAACTGGGCTGAAGGCGCACAACGTGCCAAAAGTCCGGATATAAACGTCGCACTGAGGGGCCAAATCTCAAATTCGTGCGATTAATTGGAAAACGAAAATTAAAGTTATCTCAGAATTTTTTATGCTATCTTAACGAATAAAGAATTTTACAACACTGGTTAAAAAATATTATATTATAACAAATTCTTATGTATTTATCAGAGCAAATAGTTTTTAAAACAGATTCTATACTATAATTCTGTCTGTTATAAAAATTTGTGTATGCTTATTTTTACGAACATGTGCTATGTTATTTAATACTTAAATGAATTTTTGTGCATACAATTTTATACCTAAATAAAGTTATGTTTGAAAAATATTTTATAGATTTTACAAAATTATAAAAGGGAAAAAAGGGAAGTTTTTCATGTGTTTGTGGGAAATTATACATAAGTATACTGGCAATACTTATTTATACTTAAACTTAATTTATATTTATACTATATTATACTTCATTTTGATTTGGCGTGTATGAGATTTATCTCATTTCCACGTAGGTCCTTGGGTTGGACAATGGCCGCAAACCAGTTAAAATGAGTTTATTGTTTTGGATTGTTTTTCGGGTACCTTATAATGATAATTACTATTATTTAATTCGATGTTGCTTATTTATATAGAATCAAGTATACTTAAATACGCGTTTTATATATATTCAATTTTTAAATTCCGCTGAAAAGCCAATTAATGTGCTTAGTGGAAAATCCTAATTGCCAATTGGGGGTATGTTTTAGTACGTATGTGCATTCTGTCTGTCCCGGCTGATTCGGGCAGATTTTAGAATGTAAATCGTGCTTGCGTATAGGACGGGTATACGTATCTTTGGAAGATTTCATACCTCCAAATCAAAAAAAAAAAAACTGTGTATAGCATAAAATAATCTGTAAGTTTATGCATAGCTTCAGGCTGAACATTTTGGAGGACATGTTGTAAAAGCACTGTATCAATGGCAAAGACTTTTATGTATTAAAATGTGCATACTTTCAGGCTGAGCATTTTTCAGGACAGTTTGAGCGATATAGGTGCAGAGCCGTATGCTTGTCTTTTATGTATTAATATTGTTATCTGTATTCTGGTGTAACATATCTTCAGTTAATACCTTACCCTTTCAGACCTAGCCATATCAATTGTGAGATCTTCCAATTTTCGCGTATAAAAGTATTAAAAACACTTTTGTCGTCTGTTGACCGATAAGCAATGATTGTGAGTTCTTATTTTCTTTATGTGTGTATAAAAAGAAGAACGAAAAACCAAAACAAAAATCAGAAAAACGAAATTAGTTTGACAGTGTTACTCCACAAAAGAAGACATGCGGCCACGTGGTAAGTATTTTAATAGTTTTTCCAAGAAATATTGAGTTTTTAATATTAATTGACGAGCACAAACTATTTCTAAGTAAAAATATAAATAACATTTATCAATATGTACATAGGTGCCGTCTATATATGTTATCAAAATGCAGATATCACAATTGTGCGCTTCAGGCATAACAAGTGTTTTTGGTTTTGGCTCACATTTGTGTTATCTCTATGTTTTCTAGGGACATTTTTTGATTTGAACAACAACCAGGATTTAGAAGAAGTACTAGATTTATTAAATGAACCTGATGTCCAATGCAATTGCGGATGCTCAAGACGACAGTGGTAGTGATGTAAGTTCGCATGACGGCAACATATCTTCATCTAGGAATGAACATTCAAACTCCCTTACACAAACAAGTAGAAGATCTACGCAACCAACAAGACAAGAAATTTGGAAAAGTGTACCGTTCCCAAACGCCGATCTACCAATAATATCTGGTTGTCCAAATCTCAGAACGTTAAAAACTCCATTGGAATATTTTAAAAATTATTTTTCGGAATCGCACTACACTGATGTTCTTAAATTCACTAAAACGTATGTCCTAGCCAAACGTGGCCAGGAAGTGCGCTATAATGTAGCCGATATAAAACGGTTTTATGGTTGTTCGATCATAATGGGATGTCTTGGGTACCCAGCTGGCCGAATGTACTGGACCCAAGATTGCATGGTTTCTGCCATTTTCAATTCTATGTCCTGTGACAAATTTTTCCAACTGTGATCGGACATTCATTTTGTAGACTTTTCTTCGCCAGATTCGTCGAACAAATTCTGGCGAGTGCAGCCGGTAATTGATATGGTGAGAAAACGGTGCAATGAATTGGCGACAGAAATAACTCATTATTCAATAGATGAACAGATGATACCCTTTATGGGTAGATGCCCTGCACGCCAAGTTATCCGATCAAAAACACGTCCTGTTGGACTAAAAAACCTTGTTTGTGCTACCTCTTCTGGTTTGGTGTCTTCGAAATTTTTCAAGGAGCTGGGACGTTTGAAGATTGTGGTCTCGGACACGGGCCATCTCTGCCATTAGACTCACCATTAGACTCACCATTAAAAAAAAAGTAAAATATCAACCTGTTTGATCGAATCTAGCCGTTATCTCATTTGAGGGAAGATCTAAAACTTCGAAATAATCTTTTTGTAGCCGATCATATAATGGCAACTGTACTGAAGGAACCGGATTTGATGTTTCTTCAAAGCGTCGAGGTGGATTTTCATCAGCTAATTCACAGTAGGGGCTTTCGCATGGTCCAAAACATTGGACCAACATGGCAGATTGTACAACATGTAGTACCATGCGTAAGCTAAAACGATAATCGAAATTTTTGGTTTTTTTCTGCCGATTGTACAATATTGTACAATTATGTAAAATTACTGCTCAATTGTTAGGGCATCTAAAAGTTGCTTAGCTATTAGCCGGATGTGTTCTGCTTGAGAGCTTGCAATTAATGATGTTGCTTTACAAGTTGGATCGTTCGAACGCTCAATCAAATAGTCCCATTAGTTTTCCATCTAACTTATCGTACAACATGTCGTCCAATATGGAAAGCCCTTAAGAACATGTCAAATTTTTTCTTACCAGAGTTGCAAAATTAACAAGCATTAAGCTACATACTTAAGGGTGCTTTTAAACTGAAGTGGTGGGCTTGCAGTAGAAACTCTACATTTTGTTCTATCTTTTTGCAAACACAGAGAAAGAAAATGGTTATCCGCAAGCATGCTTATGAAGAAGAGAGAAAGAAGAGGGAAAATATATAATACAAAAATATTATCGTTGTAAAAAAAATTGATATTTTGACTAACTTTTGAAGTTTTCCTTTTAAATTGTTTATCTAGCTAAAAAAGTGGGGGGGAAACTGCCCCCCTTGTCCCCCGCTTCCGACGCCAGTGTATGAAATGTTAGTATGTATTACAAGCCAAAAAAGCATTATATACTAAAAAACAGACATACTTTGCATGGTCCACAATTTATTGCCGCGTAGTTGATGATGAAATAACTGCATCTGCCGCTTGCATTCAATGTCGTTGACACGTGAGGCATTCACAACAAATCCTGGCAAAGTATGTAGCAAAGATTCAAAATGTTCTTGGCTCATGGGTGCTGCTGCCGCGCCTGAGTCGCAGTTGCTGTCACCATCATCATCATCATTATTATCATTATCATTATCGTCGTTGTCACGACGTGTTGCGCGGCGGCGTGTGCTGTTTGGCGGTTTCGCTGGCTTTTCAAAAGGAATCAAACTATTAAAGGGCCAGCGGTTTAGGTAGGATAGCCAATTGTCGGTTAGCGAAGATGCCTTCGGTGCTGGCTTAGTTTTGTCACCCAATTTATCACTGAACCATTTAAGCCAATCGATGATGCCATTTGTTTTGGTGTCTTCATCAGCATCGTCATCATCAGTATCTTTATTTCTATCTTTAGACTTGCGCTTTTTTTTACCTCGATCATTATCATTATCGTCTGTTTTGCTACCAAACCAGCCACTCAATAGATCATTAAAGAAGCTCGATTGCTCATCGGTTTCTTGCTTGCTTGCCGGTTTGCTGCCGCCTGCACTCACTGCTTGCTTCTTTGCATGCGTATTAGTTATTAGTTTTTCTTTTTGTACTCTATGCACGCGTTCAAATTGAAACTCTTCGTCTTCATTGGTTTTGCTGCTAGTTGCTGATGTGCGTGTAGAGCGTAATTCACGCTTGGCATCAACGCCCTCATTGTCATCATCGTCATCATTATCATCAGCCAAGTGGTTGCTATCGTTTTCATCTTTATCGTAGTCGCCTTCGTCATCGTCATTGTCATCGGAATTAATGTCGTCATCATCGTCTTCTAAGGCGATGCGTTCGATTTTACGAAATTTGAATTTTCTCTCCATGACGCCCCGTCGCTTGGCTACCGCTTGACTTGCGGCTCCATCATCTTCGTCACCATCTGCGAATTTAAAGCCAAACTCGTAAGAGGCATGTGGAAATGTAAGCAAGACGAGCAGCACGGCAAAGATTAGGAATTTTCTACTTGCTGTAGACACGGCAGGGGTGGCAACGGTTGCGGGTGTCGACAATTTTTGCATAATGACCCAAATTTGTAAACATTTGCCAGAATGTTGTTGTGATCTCTTCAAGAAAGTGGTGTCTTGCAATTCAATTGATCTATTTTTATATTTTATTATTGTTTGTATTTTTAAGTTTTAGCTAAATATTTAAAAAAAATGGTAAATTTTAACACATTAAGCGTCTAATACTCGCAAGTTTAGTAGTTTTGATGGGACATTGGTTTTGTAGCTTTCCATCAAAAGAAGTTTCCAAAAATTGCGTTTTCTAACAAGTGGTTGGTTGGTTGTTGCCTTTGCATTTTCAGTATTTTCTGTATCCTTTTTCGAATTTTTCCATAAACTTTTAATTTTTATAATGCAACTATTCAGCACCTATCTATCACAAGAATGCACTTTTTATTCAACTAGATTGAATTTTCTAAAAATATTTACACTAATTTAGTACAACAACATACGCTTGTTGGCACGCGAACAATTTGCCAGTTGCTACCGTTGCGAACTGTTTGAATTTTCCGATCATACTAAGGGACGGACGTCGTTTTCTTTTCAAATTTTGCAAAATTTTCATAAATTTTCCCTCATCTCTTGTCGTTGTGGCTTTGCACAGCCGAAGATTTCTTTTTCTCTTTTTACGTTATATTTTTAGAAAAACATCTACTTTTGAGCATGCCTCAGCTGTTTGTACCCAAAGAAATATTTTTAATTCCAGATCTAGGAAAACAATGTAAACATAAACAAAAATATGGTTGACAAAAACATACATACATGTGTTACAAACAAGGTAGCAAAGGCACCATCAATTTTTTTTAGTATAAGTTTTTGATGGCGCACAGTAGTTCAATGTCATAATTCCTTTATTTTTATCCATCTGTATTTTTTTTTTCGTTTCTGTCCCTACATATTTTAATTCGCTTTTACACTTATTTTGGAATGGAATCCAAACTGCTAACGCTGAGTGTTGTTAAGGTACAGCTAGGGCTGCCAGATCACGATTTCCACGCGGGTTGTCCCGATTTTCAGCCAAAAAATGTGCGTCTCGCAGAGACCTTAAGCGGGATGTCAAATGTCCCGATTTTCGAAAACACGAAGTTTTGTTCATATCGTTATCGAATGGTACCAGCAAAATGCTTATCGGTACTGTCTATCGTCCTAGTCGTACTGTAGATACTTCTAATCTCATAAGCCTCATAGAAAATTTGTCGATATCCTATTCACACATTGTCATTGCAGGAGACTTCAACAGCAATTTAATAATGGAAAAACACTTAAGTAATGATATGCGTGACTTAGGCCTTTTGTCAGTTAATAACTCCCAACCTACTCACTTCACTCACTCAATCAATACCCTTCTAGACCTGTTCTTTGTTAATGATCAAACTAAAATACTTCTCTATGACCAGCTATCAGTACCCAACTTTTCCAAGCACGATCTTCTCTTCTTAGCTTTTGATTTCCATATGGAAAACGAGCCGTATTGTTTCACCTTTCGTGATTTTAAGAATATTGATTATTACCATCTCGATCAAGAAGCTAGAAAGATAAACTGGCAAGGCATTTATGGAATGTCATCAAGTGAAGACCAGGCTTGTTATCTGCAGTAAAATATTATTAACCTTTTTAATGAATTCGTACCATTAAATACTAAAACCAGTATAAAGCAACAAAAACCGTGGTTTAACAATTATATCAAAGGGCTTCTAGCAAAACGAAACGCTTTATACAACCGGTGGAAGCGATTCAAAACTCCAGAATTGTATAGTGAATTTAAAGAAATGAGAAAAAAAGTAAACAATGAAATAGCTGCATTAAAGAAAAAATTCTACAGCAACAAATATAAACACGCAGTTGAATCAAGAAAGATTTGGAAAGAAATCCGTGATATTGGAGTTGGTAAAAACCTGGCCGTTGTAGATGAGAATATTGATGTAAATGACCTTAACAAAAATTTTATGAACATTACCATGCCTTCCGTTATTAATAATGTTACTACTTGTAGAAATGGTTCTCTGTCTATTACCCTTGGTGCAGATATGGCTTTTTCTTTCCGTTGCGTAGACCAAAGTGAGGCACTGACTAGTCTCCTGCCAATAAAGTCCAACGCAGTAGGTTTCGATGAAATTCATCCACACTTTCTAAAAATCCTTCTTCCATTAGTACTACCTTAAATAACCCACATATTTAACACAATTCTCACTACTTCTGTCTTTCCAAAATATTGGAAGCAAGCCAAAATCATTCCTATACCAAAAACACGCAATGAATATCGACCTGTGGCTATATTGTCATACTTAGCAAAAGCGTTTGAATTGATTGTACACCAGCAAACTAGCAAATTTATTTGCGACACTAACTTGCTATCCGAAAGGCAGTCTGGGTTTAGGGCAAAGAGGAGTTGCGTCACTGCACTAATAGACGTAGTTGAAGAAATAAGAGCAGGATTGGATGATAGTAAAGTAAGTTTCTTAATTCTTCTAGACCATTCAAAGGCATTCGATACAGTTGATCATGTTATTCTTAAGAGTAAATTATCTCAAATGTTTAATTTCTCTTCTTCAGCAAGTAACTTATTGCATTCATACCTATTAGATCGATCTCAAGCTGTTTTTGCCAATAACAAGACGCCAGAATTTTTGACCCTCCATAGGGGTGTTCCTCAGGGCTCTATAATTGGACCCCTTCTGTTTTCACTCTATGTAAATGATTTACCAAAAGTTCTTCTTCACTTACCAAGCGCGTCGGAAGCGAATTTCATCTGGGGGCAGTACAAATGGGGGCAGTACAAAAGGTAGTGCAACAAAAGTTTACCAAAATTTCTTCACACGAAACATGTAGAAGAGAAAAAGAAGAGGAAAATATATAATACAAAAATGTTATCGTTGTAAAAAAACTGATATTTTGAATAACTTTTCTTTTTAAATTGTTTATCTAGCTAAAAAAGTGGGGGTAACTGCCCCCTTTCCCCCGCTTGCTACGCCAATGTCACTTACAGTTTGTACGTGTCCATTTGAAGAGCAGATAGAGGCAGTTCAAGAGCTGCCAATAAAACTTGAAAAACGCACTGTTTGGTGTGGTTTTATTTCCTTGGGTAGCAAAATATATTTTTTAAAGCTACAAATCGCTCTTTTTATTCAAAGAAGTTTACTCAAAGAAATCGATTTTCAGTAAACGTATTTTAAGTTTTTTTTTATTCTCAGCGTCCCAGTAAAAAACGTGCTTCCAAAAGAAGCTGAAGAGGAAGGGAAAGTCCATCCTTGAATTCCATCCCTTTCACTTTCATACCCAGAAGGCATTCTATTAACATATGCATGTCATTGGGAGAAATGTTTTCCTTTGTCTTCTCTAGAAGTGCTTCTAGGACTTTTTCAATGGAAGATTTCTTTTAGCCCTTCAATCAAAGGATTCTAGTAGGTGTTTTTCAGGAGAACTTTAAGAGGGCATTAAATGGACTGGGGGTCAATTCCCGTTTTGCGTTAAAGTGAAGTGAAAAGAAGCTTTTCACAATAGTTTTCATTTAAAGGTTTCACTTTTTCACTTCACTGCTCACAAAAACGCGATTCTTGTTCGCCTAATGAAAAGTAGCTGCTGAATAGCATTTGAGAGTTGCTGAATGTCTATTAAACAAAGCTTTTATGAAAAATAAATGTAAACAACTTATTAGATGGTAGAAAATATTTTCAAAAATGACTTTATTGAACATGATGATGACTTTATTATGACTTCAACATTATTTTTATTGATTTATGTAGAGAAAACTTAAGGATTTTTAGGAGGAGACTTCGCGATGAAGAAAACTCATTCAGCAGAATTTCGGCGGAACACTTCGACTTATATCGCTTTCCCAAAGCTATAAACTTGATTAAGAAAGTAAAACTATATATTAAAAATAAGCAATAAAAAAGAAAATTATAATGAATTTTGCATAAATAAATATAACCAAAATAAGTTTTTCGGTAGCATAAAATAGCCGAAACTAATATAGCAAGTCGATAACGCGCGTTTGCAACCGGCGTTAACTTTGTTTTCATTTCAGCTAAAAATAAATAGCTGTTGCAGTTTTAACACACAACGGGAATCGCGTTTTCCGTGTAAAGCTGAAAACACTTTTCATATGACTATAACGCAGAACGGGAATTGACCCCCTGGAATGGTTTTTGTGGTTTGGGGGTTAAAAAATTCCTGAGAAAATATCCCTTTTCTCGACATTCTAGACTAGTGATTTTGGTGTTGAAAATGTAAAGTGTTTGGGTTTTGTGGGGGTTTAAAAAATGTACACGTAAAATTCCTTTTTCCCGATTTTCAAATGCATTTTGGTATTGTAAGTAGTAAGTTGTTGGGTTTCATTGGGGGTTTAAAAAATCCCACGGAAAATATCTAAAACATATATTATAATTATATATGATTTTTGTACCTTAATTGAATTGAAATGCCATTTTAATGTCTTCCAGAAGGATTTTATAAAAATCCCACTTGAAAGAACTTCTTTATAAGGCTAAAAAGAAGCACAGTTTGATATATAGATGTCTTCTGGAAGCAGTGTCCCTAAGAATGCATTTCACAATTGCATGTCGCAACTATTGAGCGACACATTTTCCTCTATCGCAAAAAGTAAATAAGATATCGTTATCGTTCACGCAATTAAAATTGTTCTATGACAAGTATTTTTATGTACTTAACTAAAATATTGCATTTTTTGAGTTGTGACGTTATTGAAAAAAACGAGCGACCCGATTTTTCTTATATATTTTTCCCGATTTTTTTTTTTCTTATGTCCCGATTTATTTTTTGTAAAATCCCGATTTTTTTTTTTTAAAAACCTGGCAGCCCTATGTACAGTAGGGTGGATCGAAAAAACATTTTTTTGTCTGATCGAATTCTAATAGCACGCAAAAGTTGCGTACTTATGCCAATAGTGTCTGTGCAAAATATTAACTTAATTGGATAATATCTTCTGTCTCAAACCTTCGCCCAAAGTTTGTTCATACCATTGATATAGGAAAAAAGTGTTCCTTTTTTGGAAAAAGTCATCATTATTTTTTTTTAGTGTAAATTGTTACAAAACTGGTACGCATCTCATTTTGCAATTAATTGCTTGTTACAATGACTTATCAAACATAATAATTGGACAAAATCTACAAGAGTTGCGATACTTTCTGTCCCGAAACTGGCCTCAAATATTCGAAATGTTGGTCTAAAATGCCACATTAAATTTTATTGCTGCCAAGTACAAAAGGCTTTAGAGCAGATTACATAATTTTCTCTCAAATAGCTCTCAGCTCACTTGTTATAACTAACGTGACCCAGAACCTACCACGTGGAGGTGGCTACACTTCAGGTTCCACCTGAGCCCTCTCCAACCACCCAACCATGAAGGGCTGTATTTTTTTGTATTTTTTTTTGTATAATTTTTTTATTATATTTTTATATAATGTTTTTTTTTTAATAAATTTAAATTTTTAAAGTAGAGTTAATCTGTATCAGTATCAGTTATATCGGCTAGAAAAAAATCAGATTTTGTTTCAAATATAGGCAGTCGTTTTCGAGACTGTAAAGTTGACCTTATGTGTCGGTCTCGAGCTTCCTGGCCGCATACTCTGCTTGCTGCCTCCGTTACTAGTTTTACTGTCCGTTCAACAGCCACTGTGTGACACGGAAACTTACAAAAATCCCAATCGACAAACAGTTCGTTACCTGATAACTTTTGCATGAGTTCATCATCAGACACATGATCCAAAACTGGAGGCGACGTTACTGTCAAGTCTGGAGCTTTCCAGTCAATTATCTTAGAATAATGTGTAGCCTTAAAATTAATGGAAGGCACAATATTGTGGCGAACAACTCCACATGATTTAGAGCGAGCCGTTTCTCTGGCCTTCAAAATAATTTTAAGCGCATCTTGGCGTATATCTGTTCTGGTGTCTGTTATCATGCTAAGAAGGATATTTTCCGGCAATGCGAAGAATGCGTTCTGCTGAATCGAGCGATTCACAACGATGCGATATGCAGGTGGCAGGAATCTTGATCGTTGTATGATCTCAAAGAGATGCCTGGAACCATCTTTGATTGATTCATCCCTTTTGATCTTAAACCACATGGGGACGTAAACTTTAAGTAAATACTTAACAATGTGCTGAAATTTCGCCGATGGTGTGCGTGTAGAAACGTATAATCTTAAAACACGACTTGCAGTGGTAAGCCATCGAGCCTTGTTAATCTTACCTGGGTCTCGGCATTGGAGGTCATCTGTACAAACACCTGATGCCACTGCTCGGGATATATCAAGCAAATACTTTTGGTCTTGGCTTAGACATTTAGAATCAAAGTCAGGTAAATCGCATTTGACAGCATTGGTCCTATATAAGAATTCGGTCCAGAAGTAGTACCATCGATGGTTCCAAACAAACTTCGAAACGGTAGCTCGTTGAAATGAATAAGGCATACCATCCATTGCAGTGGCCGCTGAAGCTTTTCTTCTAACTTCCTTACCACTCCCCCGGTCCAACCAGTATTAACATTGGTCCCGTCACATCCTAAAAGCAAAAGGTTTGTCAAACCCCCACTAAATTCTTTGCAAGCATACTCATAAATGGCATTGCACTCATCTAGAGCGCTTCCTGATTGAGGGGTTACGTGGCCTACATATGAAGAATTTGGCTCCGCTACAAGGGAAATATGCTCCTCCTTGATTGTTCGTCGGTAATACTTTGTACCGTGCTTAATTTGAGACATGGTGCTATCTTTACGACCGTCAAAGTAAAGGCCTGTTATCGGACCATAATTTTTTGATCTGATATATAAATCTTCACCTGTTTTAAATTTATCACGTCTGATTTTGTTTCTATCAGTGATCATTGCTGGTCTATCAGCGGCTATCAATCCTACATCTTTAAATGCAGAGGTAACGATTGCAGCTGCTGCTCTATCACTGACCCCAAAGCGTTGAGAAACGAGAACACTTTCTTTCAAATGTATTCTCATTTGAATATTTTTGACTGGTTGGTTACATATTGGTGGTTTGTAAAGGTCACAGCCATCATCATTGTCGTTCTCAATTTCGGTAAGACAGTCTATCTTTGTTAAATCGAGCGATGAAGAGGTACAGGGAATTTCTTCCTGAATTTGCAATTTTTCTCTCTTTTCATTTAGTAATTTGCGTTCTAATCTCGCTGTCAATTTCTTTGATTCATGTATATCCACACGACTGATGTGCAATTTTCTTTGACGTCGTTGGTCGATGAGAAAGGGACGTTCGAGAGGCGGGATTTTTTTTCCTTTGGGACAATTGCAAATTTCAAAATTTGAGCACTTACATGATGCAATGTCGAAAAGTTTTCTAGCTGCAGTTCTAAACTCGGCAGCCTTTCTTTGCAGTCCTGGACACCTGTTAAGCTGTCTGAGCTCATTCTTCAACTTTGTATATAAGGTGTGGTAAGCATTTAACATTTGAATTACTCGAGTATGTGACACTCTTGGGATCGACGCCTTTTTGTATAAGGCTTCAATTTTTTCAGCCACAACATCTGAAATGGCAGCAAATGTTGGCTCCTTTTTCCCACCACTTTCTAATCCCATAAGGCGCCGCACGTCAAGACAACATCTTATCACGTCTTCGTATGTCGGCAGCTGAGATCCAAGAAAGTCTTTTGGAATTCCAAAAATTGGGCAAGTGACTGCATGCCGTGAAGAAAATTTCGAGACTGACATTATGAAAGCAATTAGACTTTGATTTATAAATTTAAATACAGGAAAACACTAAAAAATACTCCGGAAAGACAAGAGATAAAAAACAGATTGACTTGACTTTACTGTTGAGCTTTATTATTCAAATGCAAAGTAGCAGCCAAATCAATTTTACAATAGAAATTCTTTTCTGCTTAAATTCTGGGAACAAGAAAATAAAAATTACAGGCAACAACAACATAAACGCACACGCAAGCTAGCAGAGACGTCGATCGATTGTTCGCAGAAAACTGCAACAAAGCAAGAATATTTGAATTTGTATTTTAACGATTTTTCAATACAATAAGAAAAAACTATTTTTTCGAAAAGTAAAATATCACAATTCCTGTAGTTTTTGTCCAATTATTATGTTTGATAAGTCATTGTAACAAGCAATTAATTGCAAAATGAGATGCGTACCAGTTTTGTAACAATTTACACTAAAAAAAAATAATGATGACTTTTTCCAAAAAAATAACACTTTTTTCCTATATAAATGGTATGAACAAACTTTGGGCGAAGGTTTGAGACAGAAGATATTATCCAATTAAGTTAATATTTTGCACAGACACTATTGGCATAAGTACGCAACTTTTGCGTGCTATTAGATTTCGATCAGACAAAAAAATGTTTTTTCGAACATAAATACAGTGGAAACACGGATACAGTGAAACACGGATAAAATACTTTGCGCACAAGTTATGATCAAGCTATTCATAAAATACAAAATATGTTTCTTTTAACCATATGGGCATTTTCACAGAAAAGTCAACACATTCCAAAACAGATAATTCGGTGCATATATTATTCCCAATGCTCATATCTTGTGCGCTTATAGCGCACATTTATCGACTATGAGCAAGTGATCAAAAAGAAAGCATTTGTGCTCATAGTCCTCAGTTGAGGACTTAAAGACTTCCCAAACAGCTTCCCAAACAAGCTTAGAACCGTAAGCATCAAGCTTGGAAAAAGCTTTAGATTACTATTGGAAAATGCTAAAAAGTAATTGCAGAATAACCGAAAACGATCCTTTGGAAAAATATTCCTTACTATAAGCTTAATCCAAGTGTTTCTTTACAATTGGAAATTAGTATTTCAATAAGCTTAATCCATGTGTTTGTTTACAATTGGAAACTAGTATTTGCATAAGCTTTTCCAAGTGTTTCTTTACAATTGGAAATTATTATTTCAATACGCAACTTTTATGTATAAATACATTTATTAAACAATGCGCAGTCATCTTAAATTGACAAATAAAAATAAAAATAAAAAATTCGCCGGTTCGAGAAGCTGTACCGTCCTAATTTCTCACTGTCAAACTCGACTTGCCTTCAAGATAATTTGCCTTGTTGCATTTTAAGCCCTCAGTTGAGGGTTTTTGTCCTTTAAATTCAATATTTTTCGCAATTAACTCGTGGATTTCTATGTTAAGTTTCCATAATTCTTAAATGTAGGAAAGAGCAAAGAAAGTGAAAAGAATCACGACCGAACCCGCACTCGAACCGCGGACGTCTGGGTTGATAGTCTAGCGCACTCTCCACTAGACTACACAGGCCAACAGTTAACAGCAATTGCAACTTTGAACAGTTGCAAAATTATTACCTTGGCTAACATTTTGCAAGTATGATTGGAAAACACTTACTTAAAGCAAGTCTTTCCAAGTATTATTGTACAACACTTACTTTTTGTTTTTTACGCAATAATTCTACAAAGCAACTTGTAAATTTAATACAATACCTACGCAAGTGTTTTACAAGCGTGCTTGGAAAAGGCTTGGTTTTTGCATTGTATGTAAGCTTAATCCAATCACTATTTCTAAATGGCTGATTGGGTTGTGCAGTTAGGTTTTTGTGAACACACTACCATCACTATTTCAAATTTGAGCTTAGGTTAGGTTAAACCGAATGCCTTCGTGAAGGCTCACATAGACCAATTCAGGTCCTTATGGTACCGGTAGCGAACAAAAGGAACCTTTGTGTTTATTTAAAAGTCTTTAGAGATTTGCTTTGAATTCGCAAACCTTAGGAGGGATTCCAGAGACACCCTGGCTACATCTTTAAGCGACGGGAATGTCGATGAGCCTAGGTATTTTAGTCTCGATCTAAGTAGGGCGGGGCATGTGCATAGTAGGTGCTCCAGGGTCTCCTCTGTGCCCGGTTCCTTGCACTTCCTGCAGTTGTCATCCGTGGTGATGCCAAGCTTCCTTGCGTGGACTGCCGTCATGCAGTGACCAGTGAGCATGCCCACTAGTGTCCTGCAATCTTTTCGCGGGCGTGCCAAGATGAACAGAGTTCGTTTTTCGCATTGTGCATAGCACATGATTTTCGAGATTTTGCACGATGTCGTATCTCTCCATCTACGATTCACTGCTAGTGTGGCACTTCTTTCAAGGTTCCAGTACAACTCTTGTAGCGGAGTAAGTACATGTTCTGCGAGTTCTGATTCCAGCCCGGCGCCTTCCTTTGCTAAACAATCTGCCAAATTTGAGCTTAAGCTGCCAAAATTTTTCAATGCACACAAGTGCACAACTGCTCAAGTCCTCCAGTTTAAGGCAATAGTAGAAAAGCACTTGTGCAGATTTTTGTCAGATTTTTGCAGATTTGGTTTTTGTAAAGTTCAGAAGTCCTCAACTGCACAGGCAAGTGCACTGAATCGTGAATACCCCTATTATATGTGAGCATGAGCAACTTGTGTAAGATGTATTACCAAAGTGTTCATAATGTAAGAGCAACTGGCGTAAGATGTGCTGCTTAAGTGTTCATGGATCATGCGCAATTGATATTGAAATAAATAAAGCTTTTTAGGAGAAATAAAAGATTTTTGTTATTTTATTACTTACTTAGTTGGCGCTACAACCGCATGTCGGTCTTGGCCTCATCTAAGAATTTGCTCCAATCATTTCTGTCTATCGATTGCTAGCACCTGTTGGAAATTCCAAGCTTCGTCAGGTTGTCCTCTACTTGGTCTTTCCAACGAAGATGCGGTCGTCCTTCTCTGCGTGGACCGCCGCTGGGTACGGAATCGAATATTTTCTTAACTGGAGCATCTTCTTTGATGCGCTTAACATGACCTGGCCAGTTAAGCCGGTTGGTTTAGTGCGCTTGACTATGTCGATGTCAGCATACCGCTCATACAGGTCATCATTCCACCGTATTCGGAACTCGCCATTGACGCAGATTGGTCCGTAGATCTTACGAAGAATCTTTCTCTCGAATGCTCCTAAAGTCTTTTCATCTTAACTGCTCAGCGTCCAGGTTTGTGATGCATAAAGTAGGACGGGCATGATGAGCGATTTATAGAGCGTGATTTTCGTTCGTCGAGAGAGGGCTCTGCTTCTCAATTGCCTACTAAGCCCAAAGTAACACCTGTTGGCAAGAGTTATTTTTCGTTTGATCTCAATGCTGATGTCGTTGGTTGAGTTTATGCTGAATCCCAGATAAACGAAGTCCTTCACAACCTCGAAGGAAGTATTGTCAACTGTAACGTGGGTTCCAAGACATTGGAACTGTTGGTTTGTTGACATCAAGTATTTCGTCTTATGTGCATTCACTGCCAGACCCATTCGACTTGACTCTCTTTCTAATCTGGAAAATGCTGCACCGACTTCGCGAGTATTATGGCCAATGATGACGATGTCATCAGCATACGCAAGCAGCATAACACTCATGTAGAATATTGTGCCACTACATCTCAGATCAGCAGCTCGGATGATTCTGTCCATCATTAGGTTGAAAAAGTCGCATGATAAGGGAATCACCTTGTCTGAAACCTCGTTTGGTAACAAATGGTGGGGAGAGGACCTTCCCGATTTTAACTGCGCTGTTGGTGTTGCTCAGTGTCATCCTGCAAAGTCGTATTAGTTTTGCAGGAATACCAAATTCAGACATGGTGGAGCACAGGTGCTTCCTTATTGGGCTGTCGAAGGCGGCTTTGTACTCGACAAAAAGATGGTGGGTGTCAACTTGTTTTTCTTGAGTCTTCTCCAAGATTTGTCGTAGCGTGAAAATCTGGTCGATGGTGGACTTTCCAGGTCTGAAGCCACACTGATAAGGTCCAATCAGTTCGTTTACAATGGGCTTCAATCTTTCACATAAAACGATCGACATGACCTTATATTCGATATTAGGAAGGCTTATCCCACGGTAATTTTCACAGATAGTGGGATCGCCTTTCTTGTGGATTGGGCAGAGCACACTGAGATTCTGAGAGCACACTTCACCATAGTCGGGCAGCGGAACCTCGACGCTGTCATCCGAAATTGGGGTTTCCGGAATATCATCTCTATTGGCGGGATTGTTGCCAGCGTCACCATTTAGAAGCTTAGAGAAGTGTTCCCTCCATTACGTCAGTGTACTCTGGACATCTGTCACTAGATTCCCGTTTTCATCCTTGCAGGAATAGGCTGTGGTTTTAAAACCATCGGCAAGGCATCTTATTTTTTCAAAAAATTTTCGGGCCTCATTCCTGTCACCATACATCTCAATCTTCTCCTGCTCGCGCTTTTCTGCCTCTCTTTCTCACCACCTGAAAATACGTCTCTCTTCCCTCCTCTTTTCTTTGTATCGCTCCTTAGCAGCGCGTGTTACAACCGACTGCAGGGTGGCTTTGTAGAGGACGTCTTTCTCTGCAGTGGCGTTGTGACACTCCTGGTCGTACCACTGGTTTCGGCGAGAGCGGTGGTAGCCAATCACCTCTTCAGCAGCCGCATGCATGGAGTTGGAAATGTGTGTCCACTGCGCGCATATATCATCGATTGGAGGAGTGCTTTGAAGCAGGAGTGAGAGTCGAGTGGCGAAAGCATCGTCTGTCTGTTTCGATTGCAGCTTGTCGACGTCTAGCTTTCTCTGTGTAGGGTTGCGTGTATTCTTAGCTGCGCACAGACGTGTACGGATCTTGGCTGCGACAAGATAGTGATCTGAGTCAATGTTTGCACCACGGATCGTGCGTACATCCAATACATTGGAAGAGTGCCTTCCATCGATCAAAACGTGATCAATTTGATTTTTGATTTTTTGATCAGGGGACTTCCAGGTGAATCTAGTGCTACTTACGACCATGTTTCGTGCTGCGGCGAAGTCAATCAGCCTCATTCCGTTATCGGAGGTGTTGTTGTGGAGGCTGAACTTTCCGACTGTTGGACCAAATATATTTTCCTTGCCCATCTTAGCGTTGCAGTCACCAGGCACGATTTTGACGTCGTGACGGGGCAGCGCTCGTAAGCATTTCCAAGGCGCTCGTTGAAAATTTCCTTGATCTCATCGTCCTTGTCTTCTGTCGGAGCGTGCGCCCATATTAGGCTTATATTAAAAATTTTAACCTTGATGCGGATTATGGCACGCCTTTCGTTCACAGGTGAGAATCGCAGGACGTGGGGCCGTAGTCTCTTGCCAACTACAAATCCGCATCCTAACTCGTGCTTCTCCGCATGGCCGCTGTAGTAGATATCACAGAGTGCATGCCGAATGCAACCCTGTTCCTTCCATCACATTTCTTGGTCAGCAGTGATATCAGCTTTGTATCTTTCCAAGACATCAGTCAGTTGGATAGAGGCACCTTCCCAATTAAGGGTTCGGACATTCCAGGTGCATATCCGTAAATCATTATCAGTTTTTCGTTTGCGGAAGTCGTCATCAGATTTGGGGATCAGTTTTCTTTTATTCTTAATAGTTTTCATTGAAATGGGTTTTTGCGGGTGGGTTTCAAACAAGCTGTTTCAGAACGCACAAACTGTTTTAAGCCTAGGGAGCCAGCCACTCAGATTGGCCGCCAAACTGATGGTTGTCAGTTTTGACGTGTCCCAGGAAACACCAAGTAGAGGTTTGAGTCGACTTGAGGCGATTTCACAAGGATTATGATGGCCTCGCCAGGTTGAGACAGTCAGACATGTTACCTTGTAAAAGTCCGCCTCCGGTTTCCCGGACATATTCCCTCAGTGTACTTAAAAAAAGTTTGAAGTCTTTATATTATAGTCTTTTCACAATAAATGTTTTAAATTAAGTCTTTTTTTTTTATCTACTTTGATCAAGATCTTCATCGTGACCATAAACATACAACGGCTGCCATGTTGTGCTGAGTATTTCTCTCGAAGCTCGTTAAAATTCGTTAATTTGGGGGGTATACCACCAAAATACCCCTGCGTACTCGCCTGACTGCATTTGTTCGCTCGAGGTGCACTTACTCAAAAATTCATATCTTCGTTAGTTTTACTCGACTTCAAATTTGGATACAATATTTTTGAGATGTTGTGCATTCATATACAATTTTTACACTAGGGTGGACCCTAAAAATGTGTTTTGGTTTTATACTCTTTGTAGATGCACTGGTCTCTGATTTCGAATGTGATGTAAGAATTTAATTAAGTTTGTTTGACACTAGGAGGTACCCTAAAAATATTTTTTTTTGTTTTTATACTCTTAAGTGTAAATCCAACTTTTCAATCAATTCCAGCTCCATACGAGGAACATGATGAATATTCAATGCTCAAAGTTTTGTTGCGTCATAAAACAACCATTGCTGGCTACGGTAACTGCCTATTCATTCCTCATGATAATTTTACATCTTAATTTTCAATAAATAAATCTTATTTATTTTTTTAATTTAAGTTAATCCGAAAACTAGGCTTCCCTAGCTCAAGAAGAATCCTCAGTGAAGAGGAAATTATTTGGCCAAATCGTAAGATTTATAACGCCATCACAAATTACGAATCCTTTTGATTCTATTTAAAAACTGTACTTTAATTGTGTCAGTCTGGAACACACAAATGGAACACAAACACAATTACCGTTGACTAGTCGCACTTCACGACCTTGTTGAATGTAAATAAATCTTTTTTCCTAAAATATTAATGAAACTTTTTGATTTGATTGTTCATTTACATTATTTGACTTAAAAAAATTATATAAAATACAAAATAATAAAAAAAAAATAAAAATATAGAGATTTCATTTCAAATTACATTCGGAGTTGAAGAGAAAGCGTTTGGGGGAAAAAGCTGATGGGGGTTCCCCAACCGCACCACTTTTTTTATTCAACACTACATATCTTAAGATCGAACAAAGATAAAAAAGTTGTGTTGCCAGAATCGAAACCAGCGCTTACGAATCTACTGAAACCGAGTACAATTTTGACAAGAAATAATTTTTTTACACCGTTACATTCATTTAAGGACATTTTGGCATTTGTTATGATATCGAGACCAAATTTTGTATATAAGATTTTCTACCTTATATTTATTCGTTCTGCTCATTTTTATTGCAATAAATGTAATTTTTTGAAAATATATTACTTAAAAGGACCTTCTGCAGGTGGAAAATGGGATCATATTCAGCCCTATTTTAAATCATTTTAACATATTTAATCGCTCCGCAATTTTTGAGCTTCAAATTTTGTTTGAAATCAAAAACTTATATATATTTCACTTAAAGTTTCACTTCTACCGTCCTTGGCGGCCACACACATATTTTCTAATTTTTTACTTAGGTGCGTTTTAAATAAAATACTCAAACGAGCGAAGTATTTTTATATTATGTGCATGATTGCATAGCAAAGAAAACAAAAAATCATGAATAAAAATAAGGAATTAAAATTAATTTTCAAATTTTCATTTCGTTTATGTTTTGTAATGAATGTAAAAACAAAAATTATTAAAAAACTAAAATCTGAAATAAACTTTTTTGAAGCCGAATTATTTTAAAAAAGTCATTCGCGAATTTACATTAATAAAAATTGCCATTCGAATATAAGTCCGTCCAGAGTCCGAGCTAGGAAACAAAATATTATGAATAAACAATAGAATTAAAATTAATTTTAAAATTTTCATTTCATTTATTTTTTAAGAATGTAATAGGAAAGAATGTAGAAACTAAAATAATTAAAAAACTTAAATCGGTCATGAACCCATTGTTCCTTTTTGAGCCCAAATTATTTAAAAAGAGTAATTTGCGAATTCGCATTATTTAAAAAAAAATTTTTTAATTCGAATATAAATAAGTCCGTCCCGAGGCCGAGACGAATTCGAAAATGTGGGAAAATCGATTTAAGATGAATTTCATCCTTATATAAATACACGATACAATATACGAAGAAGTCCATCTAGAATTCGTAACGGATCCGTATGGCACACTGGGATGTTGAGATTTTACCGTTTTGAAAAAGTCACTTTGTATCAGAGATAGGCGTGGTTTTCATCCAACTTGGCTCATTGGCGAACTTAATCTTAATTTTTTAGATAGAATATTATATGTAGAATTTCATTAAGATGGCTTCAAAATTACGACTGTAATCGTGACAACAGACATGACTAAATCGACTTAGGAAATGATGCCTATCAAGAATATATATACTTTTCTATACCTGACACGCCTTTTTATGTGCGTTACAAACAGAGTTACAGAGTTAATATAAACCCCTTACGTGGTACGCATGGAGGTAAAAAATAAAGCAAAAGAAAAATGTTGAGTTATGAACATTGGGTCGCTATCTTCGAAATAACTAAAACATCATCACATTATATTAGTTTTTTAAAAATACATTAAGAGAGTGAAAAAAAGGATTATAGCTGTGAAGACTCTTACTGATATGCATATATGCATTTAAATACCAATTAGCAATCTATCTCTGCTGATTATTTAACTTTAAACTAATCTCTCAAGTAAATAACCACTAGTTTAATGAAAAAAAAGTTGGTTAAAATTCATAAAAAAACATGAAAGTAGAAATTTATTCAAATTCATATCAAAATGCAAAAAAAGAGGACCAACATAAAGAGAAAACTTACAAACTAATAATAAATAATAGTTAAAACACATACACAAATAATGGTATTATTTGATGGCGACTGCTGAGCCCATTGATGCTGGGTTGTTAAACAATGATAAATGATGGAACAAAACAAATTCAAAAGAAAGAAAATGTATCCACAAATAGTTATAAAATTTAAAAACGACTCTAAAATGCAATAATATTAAAAAAAGACGAAAAGAAGACAAAAAATATATAAATTAGGTGAGTGGAACAAAACCATTTATAGGTAATTGAAGCGTAGACGATTGTGTTGAGGTAGCAAAAGAAACTGGGAACGCAGCGGGGAGTTGAGCCATTGCAGCACAAGTGGAAATGCTGTTGACAGCACTGCCCACAGTAACTGCAACTGGAATTTGTGTGGCTGGGAACAGTTGTGGTTGTTGTTGTTGTTTGTACTGCTTCTGTTGCTGTTTCGGCTGCTTAATTGAAACTGCATACGAAGTACACGAGATCCATAGTGGTGGCACCATTATGCGTTGGGCAGGATGATAGTATTGAGTGCTGCCAAAATGTACAAAGCTAAGAACAAAATTCTCGGCAAAGCGTGATTGAGTTAGAGCAATAGGTAGCAGTTTTAAACTAACATATGGCAACACATCATAACCGTTATCGAAATTCGACAACGGAAAAGCCAAATAGGGTCGGCTAGGCTGAGTGCTATTTGAACCCGTGGACATAAAACAAAGCGCCAGCACGATTTGGGTATCGTTGAGATCGTATTTGAGAGGCGGTTTGTTGCGATATTTTGGCATAATTGTGCCGAACATGCGATATGTCGTGGTTATCCAATTGTTTAAATATGTGCTCACTGCGTGGGTCCGAAAACTTTCCTGATAGGCAGTTAGTAGCAGCTCTTCGCTAGCCGTTGAAAGATACGAAATGCCCCAACTTAAATCGGCGATTTCGCTAAGATCAAAGAAAAAGTCCTTCGGAACGCCACAGGAAGCCACGAAATTTACGGAATGCATATTGTGTGTAACCATGCCAACTGGAAATAGTTTCAAATTTCATCCTAGTTTATTGAAATTCACCAGTCTACAACTTACTCAGGTGAGCGCTATCTTTCTCAACATGAAAGACGTAGTTGTAGTCGGGAAAAGCTCCGATAGTCTCGATCAAAACGCAAACCACTTCGCACATGCGTGAATGTATGTCAACCAATTCGTGAGGCTGCATTATAAGAAAAGCAGCGCGCATTAATCCGTTAGCGTCCCTCAGTGCAACAGCTCCATATTGCAGTCCTTCTTGATCATAATAGGTGCCAAAGAGCACCACTGGTAACATCCAGCCATTGGCAATGCATTTAAGCCGCAGCACCGCGTCAAAGTCAGTGTTGCGCATGCGATGCAGAGACTGCCTGTTCGAATGAAGCATAAAATAAGGTAGATATATAAGTGGTAAGGGATCTCCAATCTTACTGCTCCGATGGCTTGGCCCACTCCAAGTCCAAGCGATGACCTCGCAGCGTAGTGCCCTGCATCTGCTGCAAGCATATCTCGGCGGCTTCACGTGTCGTAAAGTCAAAGAAGGCTGTTGTGCGCACCTTTGAGATCTTGCGTATGGTTGTGCGGGGCACGTACTTGATTAGCAAATCAATAATGTCTCGATTGTTCACCGACAAATCGACGTTGCGCACAAACAACGTTTTGGTCTGCAGAAGTAAAAGAAAAACGGAAAAATATTGAATGATCAATTGAGAATGCAAAAGTTGCGCTCACTGCTTTAGAGAGATCGGCATCGCGTTCTGTATTAGCCCAGACAACCTTGAGATCGCGGCCCCACAAGCGTATTAAGCCAGGCGTGGTGCTCTTCTTTGCCTCCAAGGCATGCAAGTGTGTGGGAAAATGAATGAAAACGTGGCCGCGGTTGCCTGCGTTAACTGCTGGGGGAACTTCTTCAGTACTTGGCTCATGAGTTTTGTCAACATCTCCACTTTGAAGTGGTATTTTGGGTTTGAATGAGCTGCCCGCACCACGTGTAAAGATGCGCTGCATTGTTGGGAAGACTACGCGCAGTTTTTCTTCTATCTCGGCCTCCGTCAGCTGCTTTGGTATATTGCTTACGAAGAGACGACACTTCTCGTAAGAGTGCAAAATTTCCAGCTTACGTCGTGGCAAAACGTAGTAGTGACTCAGTACTTCCATAGCACAAGCAGCATCATCTTCAGTAGTGTACTTAACATATGCATAGCCACGATTTGCTTGGTTGAAATCCATTGGAAGGCGGAATTCATAGATTTGGCCGAAACGTAGAAAGGGTTGAATCAGCTTTTGCTCGTTTAGATCCTTTGGTATGCGCCGTATGAAAAGTTCACATGAGCTATTGGGCGGCGGACCTACCCAACCTTCTGGTGGACCGAGCACTTTGCGTCCGTTCATCTGCATGAGAGTACGGTTGTTGAGCGACAGTTGTTGTTGCGGTTCAGCGAATTGCTGCGTGCATGCCTGTGGGGATATAGAGTCGCCACCTCCTATGCATTCAAAGGAATTAGCTCGAAAAGTGTTTTCGAAGGTCTGACTTGGAACACCTGCCATTTCAGTGAATTTCAGGCTATCTGGACTAGACTGCTGGTTCTCCATATTGAATTCAAAGCGCATTCTACAACCTTTTCTGTAATTCAATAATTTAAGATCTTGGATTATGAAAGTTTATTCAGTTCTTACCAATTAGAATATATTTTCACAACCAACTTAAATCTGTCGTTTCTGCGGACAATATTTGAAAAATTATATTTGTAATAGATTAATAACAGCTTGTGCCAATGCCATATCACACACGGCTACATTTGAAGCAGAAAATATATATGAAGGAAGAGCAGCTTCACGGTTTTTACACGGTTAATCATTTAAGAGTCCAGTCAGTGATGTGCGGCGTAGACAACTTGATGTAAGCAATACTATTGTCGACAATGTCGTATAGACAATTACTTTTAACGACGTGCATATAATTAATGTCAGAGGCTGCATGTTTACTAGGAGTATTCGTTATTTTGACACTTTCCAGACATTATTTTTCTTTGCTTAACTTGTTAATTTGTGTTAAATAAACGAATTTTCAAAAGATTTTAAGAATCAGCACAATCTAATAAGACCTTGCAATTTCGCAGTGTTGCATTTTGTGGACATTGCTTCCACAATTGTCGACCATTCTCTACAGTATCGACACCAAAACGTCAAAAATTAAAGACGACGCGTCGAGGAATATCACTGGCTGTAATTCGGCCCCTGGTTAGACAGTCCGAAAAATATGCAGTTTTCATTAATGTATTCGGAAAGAGTAACATATAAGTTTTTAGCTATTTTTACAGTACTTTTAAGAAGATTGCTAAAAATATAGAGACTATTCGGAACATTTTACCTATAGCAAAAATTCGCTTTTTTAATTTTTTGTATTTTTTAAATGTGTATTATGGGCTAAGAAGCTAATAGTGAAAAAATTAAGGGCCGCTCATAAGTCGTTGAGAAGTTTTAGAGTCCAAAGTAGTAAAAAAGTAATGAAAAACTTGTAATCTTATTTATTTTCTTACAAAACTAGTTATTATGGGTACCGAAAGAAAGTTTATGCTCTTACCTATTCAACCAGCCGTCTATCTTGAAAACCTATGCATTACTTTCGTAAATATTACAGTTTATATATATATATACATATATATTCCGTTAAAGGGCGAACCATCAAGTGTGCATAACACTTAAGATGTTATATCTTCCAAAGAAATACATGGATTTGATAATGCATGCAAATATAGATGGCTCCTTGAATAGGTAACAGCATAACCTTTCTTTTAATACCCATAAAATACAATTTTTTTGAAAAATTAAAAAAACACAAGTTTTTCAGGCCAATTTTTGCAACTTTGAACCCATATTACTTCTAACCAGATGATAGCGGCCACCAGATTTGGAATTAGAAGCCCTAAATACATATCGCTTATTTGCTCGAAGAACGTCATAAATCAAAAAAGTAATTTTGCACAACGCATGTACAATTTTCAATTGACTCACACCTTGCATGAAGAGATAGAAGCATTTTCTTTTCTCACGCGGAGGATATTTAAAATAATAAAATGACATTTTTACACATGATGAAGTATGATATAAAGAACAATTCTGCATCATTTGTCCAAAAATCTTGTTTTTTGAGTTATGACGTTATTCGAGCAAATGAGCGACATTTTCCTTAAAAAAAGTGATCAAATTAATTTTTTTCTAAAACTAAAATATGCTGACTATTATTTATATCCTGAAGCACGAGACGGGGCGAAGTGGCAAGTACGCAAAACACAAACCCAGCTGGCGACCTTTCCACAAGTCGCAAAAATCATTTGAAACAAGAAAATTTTCTATTTCGTATGAATGTGATTATGGAATGGATTACTTTTATTGAAATTAATTAAAACCCAAAATTTTCCTTAATTTTTTGTTGTTAAAAACTGTAATATGCATTGTATCGGTGAGATTATGAACAATTTAATTACGCGTATTTAAAAAAACATTGAAAATTCGTTTAAAATTGCCTGAGTTACGAGTCTCCAGTTCGAAAACAAAGTTTTCCAGAAAACGCGTAAAAAGTGATAAGTATAGTGCGATTCCTGCTTTCACGTATTCGGCTCATAATTTTTGAATCATTACTGATTTCAATTTAACCCCAATGTATTCTACACAGTTATAGCAATCGAAAAACTGAAATTTTTTTTTACCAGAATGGACCCTTACGGCCGATTTCTTCACAGACTTTAATTGCTAGACGGAGTATTAGCCCTATTTTTTCTCCCGAGTACTCGATCATTTTTTCACGGAAATTTAAGGCAGAAAAACTTCAATTTAAAACTCGGTTCTTGCTGATACTGAGTTTTAACTGGAGCCCCGAAATCGGAAGTCTAGCAATCTTAAAACTATATATTGCGGAATTTTTAGTACTTCATATCAAAAAATATAACTTTGTTTTGATGATTTTAATGTCAAGTTTTTGATTAAAATAAAATAAAAGGTTCCTTTTGTTCGCTACCGGTACTACTTAGGACCACAATTGGTCTATGTGAGCCTTCACGAAGGCATTCGGATTAGCTTAACCTAACCTTTGATTAAAATAATTTTTTAAACGAACTTTTTGCTTTCAGAATTTATTTTCGTTTTCTGTAAAAGTTTTGTTAGCAAAAATAAGCTTTACAATATCAAAACAACGCAAGTTCGTTGCCGATGGCATGTTCAAGGCTGAATTGAACGAGTTCCTCACTCGTGAACTTGCTGAAGATGGTTTCTCCGGAGTTGAGGTACGTGTAACACCATAGCGCAATGAAATCATCATCATGGCAGTCAAAATCCAGCAGGTTTTGGGAGGGAAGGGACATCGCAGTCGAGAGTTAACGGAAATGGTACAGAAGCGTTTCAATTTTGAGCCCGGCCGTATCGAGTAGTGAACAACAGTTGTGAACTACACATCTTCTGATGACCCCTAATAGTTATTGTATCATGATTGTTTGTTTGAATTGACCGCAACGGTAGTGCCCTCTACTAGTGTTTTTCTTGCCGTTCAAAGGAATGCTGTAGTACATGTTTGAACACAAATTATCGAGATCTGGAGCAACGAGTTTAGTGCCGATTCCAAACGGCCGATATTCTCAAGAAGCTTTACATTGCAGTTTCTACTCTCTGAGGTTTGCGATTGTCTGCAAAGAGGTGATGCCCGAACAGATATGTTAATTCATTTGAAAGAACACTCTGTTTTAGCTTTGGATTGAACCCGAGCTACCACGATTCCTAAGCTTACGGGTCACTTCTTCTACCCAGTAAGCTACGGCCGCACTTGTAGTAGAAATCTCAAAATTTAAAGATAATAATCGTTGTCGTTATCGGTCATTGTGCGTGCCACGGTCATAGAAAATTACAGTTTTCACTAACGATATCGAAAATCGTTGTTAACGCATTTGAGTAAAATTTCGTTAAATCCACGAAACTCCACAAAATTTGTTAGATTCAACTGAGTAAGATGGAATATATTCAGAAGGTGCAACAGTTGCTCAAGATTTGAGCGAGTTTTTATTAAATTTATTGATAACTTTTAATTTCTGCCACTGCGCTGTCATTAAATGTAACATACCGTTCAGCATTTCAATTGATCCAATTCTATGATTTTTTGAGGATATTCCGGGATTTTCGCTATTTTACACAAGAAGCAACACTTTTAATTGGTAACGATTACAAAAAAAAAAAAGGGAAGTGAAGCTAAGTAAAACACAAATAAAATGCAGTAAAGGAATTGTTGTATTTTATTGTAAATTTAACAAATCCAGTCGTTTTATTTTATTTGGTAAAATAAGTTAAAAAATACATTTGAAATAAAAAGTTGTGTTCACTTCGAGAACGAAAAAGGGAATGAATAAAAATGCTAAAATGCTTTATGACATACACATTGGAAAAGAGTTGCCAACTTTCAACACTCCGCCTCAATGTGGATGTCACTTATTTACAAAAATTCAAAATATTTTCATTAAATTTACACAATTTAAATGCTTTGTCTTTGATAAATTTTTCGTCAAAATATCTGCCACCATGTCATTTGTGGGACAGTACTGCATGCATATCTGTTTACTTTGGATGACCTCTCTTATGTGATGATACCTGATATCGATATGCTTACTCCGCTTGTGGTACACTGGGTTATTTGCCAACTTTTGTGCTCCTTGGTTATCGATATGTAGAGTCACTGGATCACTGTTGCAATAGCCCAGCTCCATCAACAATCTTCGAAAATGTACCGCCTCCTTCGCTGCTTCAGATGCTGCCATGTACTCAGCTTCTGTGCTACTTAATGCAACAGAATTTTGTTTTCTGGACTCCCATGACACAAGACAGCTTCCTACAAAAAACGCAAAACCACTGTACGACTTGCGGTCAGAATCATCACCGCCCCAATCTGCGTCCACGAAGCCTGTTACGGAAGATTTTTGCGCTCCATCGTAGACCAACTTATTCTCTTTTGTACCAGCGAGATATCTTAACACATGCTTCACAGCTTGTAGATGCTCTTGATGAGGATCAGAATTTCGTTGAGCCAACTTTGAAACTGAATGGAGAATATCAGGCCGTGTAGTTATGGCTAAGTACATTAAGGCGCCAATCATTGACTGATATTGTTGTTGGTCAACTTTTTTACAATCACCTGTACACTGCACCTGATAACCTGGATCAAGTGGAACTGCCACTGGTCTACAATTGTTCATCCCAAATCGTGTTAGCATATCTTTAACATACTGTATCTGACTCAGCTTTATGGCACCTGTCTCACCACATCGATCTATTTCGATACCCAAAAAGTGATGTAGATCACCCTTATCGGTTACATCGAACTCTCCGCATAGCTGCTTTTTTATCTCCAACACTGTCGATTTCTCTTTGCAGCCGATTATAAGGTCGTCAACGTATACTGCTATTAGCACCAAATTGTTATTTATATTGGCCTGATACAAGCATGGATCACCAACACATTGCTTGAAACCAAATTTTATTAAAACCTCATCGAGTTTGGCATTCCATTCTCTACTTGACTGCTTGAGACCGTATAGAGCTTTGTTCAGGCGTAAGACTTTTTCTGGCTGATCCTGGTTTACAAAACACGGTGGCTGCCGCATATAAATTTCATCGTGCAAATCACTATTTAAATATGCAGTACTGACGTCAACTTGGTGGAGGTACATTTTCCACTCAACTGCCAGAGCCAACAATGTACGAATGGTGGAATATTTTACTACCGGCGAAAAGGTTTCTTTGTAGTCAACACCGAATTTTTGGCTGCATCCTTTTGCCACCAGCCTTGCTTTATAGCGATCAATGTCACCATTTTCGTTACGTTTTAAAGCGAAAACCCATTTACATCCAACGGCTTTATGGCCATCAGGCAAATCAGCTAAAGTCCAAGTCCTATTTTTTTCAAGTGCCGAAATCTCTGACTGCATCGCTTCTAACCAAACATTGCTGTCACTACTCGAAATCGCCTCCTCTGCTGTCTGCGGAATATTTATTTCTACCAATTTGCTTATAACGTTATTTGGCTTTTCTTTATTCCAGCGCAAAAAATATCTACTTCCAATTTTTTCTTCAGGCTGTTCATCTAAGTTTTCAACTTGATTTTGTTCAGCTGTTTCATAACTGGTACTGTGACTTTTACCATCATCATAATTTTTATTGATGTCATCATCTACAAGCACTGTCAGATAATCTTCTGGCTTATGCCGCTGTTGTTGATCATCACCTTTGTTGCCGTTGCTGCCATTGAAATTATTTTCGTCAAACATAACATCTCTTCTTTCAACTATTTTCTGCGTTTTGCTGTCGAAAAGCCTATAAGCTTTTGCCACTGTTGAATAGCCAACCATTATATATTTTTCACCTTTAGCTTCAAATTTAGATTTCTTTGTTTTATTTAAAGCAACTGCATATGAACCAAAAGTTCTGAAGTGTTTAACATTTAGCTGCTTACCACACCAAGCTTCATGCGGCGTTTTATTTTTCAACATTCTTGTAGGACATCTGTTGCGTATGTAAGTCGCAGTCATAACAGCCTCTGCCCACAAGCTTTGCTGCACACAGGAATGTACCAACATAGAACGACTCATTTCAACCAAAGTTCGGTTGGCACGCTCAGCAACACCATTTTGTTGTGGAGTGTACGCAACGGTTAGCTGGCGTGTTATACCATGCAGCTGTAAATATTTTTCGAACTCTGAATTGACATACTCTCGTCCGTTATCTGTGCGCAATGTTTTTATTTTGCAACCCGTCTGACGTTCCACTTGTGATTTAAAAAGTTTGAATTTTTCAAACGCTTCATTTTTTGCTTTCATAAAATACACATATATCTTCCTGGACTTATCATCAATGAAAGTTATGAAGAATCTAGCTCCTCCAACAGATTTTGTTTTAAACGGACCACACACATCAGAGTGAACCAACTCCAGTAAATTTGTAGAGACACTTGTAGATTCCTTTGGAAATGGTAATGTGTGAATTTTACAAATCATACATGTTGTACAGCAATTGCTAGTATTGGCGCTGGCACGCATGCCCTTTACCATACCCTTTGTTGACAAATCGCATAAGTTTTTGTAATTTAGATGACCGAACCTGTTGTGCCAAATTGAATTCATGTTGTCGAGAACAAATATTTTCTCTGTATTATCCTTCACAACAAACAAGTTGTTTTCTCGGTTAGCTTGCAACACGACTTCACCGTCTCTTCTTCTTATTACTGCCCGGTTTTCATCAAACTTTAATGTCAATCCTTTGTCAACGACTTTACTCACTGAGATGAAATTACCCTGTAACTCAGGAGAATACAGCACATTTTGCAAATGCAATTCAAAATTTTTATATTGGAAATATACATCACCTTTTCCAATTGCGGTGATAAATTTATTGCCAGCTAGGGCTATTTCCTCATTATGCTGTTCAAATCGCACGAACAAACTCCTGTTGTTACACATGTGCGAAGTTGCACCGCTGTCCACATACCATGCGCTCTGCTTTACTCTCGGTTCTGCTGCTGCCAGCATTGTCAACGATTGCTGTTTTTGCTGTTGCTGCTGCTGCTTATAACTTCTGTTTTTGTCACACTGACTTGCAAAATGGCCAGTTACTCCACAAACAAAACATTTGCCCTTGAAAACTTTTTTATTCGATTTTTTCTCAATTTTCGTTGAACGAACATTGAACGCTTGTTGACTAGTTGCTTCTTCTTCGGTTTTTTCCTTGCGACGTTCTGCTTCTTCGAGAAGTTTTTGCTTTAGAAAACTGAAACTAGGTAAATTGTCACGCGTTTCCATTGCAATTACGAAATTTTCGTAATCTTTAGGTAGACTAGACAATAGCATTATAACAAGCAGTTCCTCCTGCATTTCTATGCCCGTTTCAGCGAGCTTTTCAGTAATCTCCGCGAAAGTTTTCAAATGAAGATTTGCGTTTCCACCTTCCAGCATATGGAGGCTTAGTAAACGTTTGTAGAGACCAACTTTCTGTATTGGGCCTTTTGGCTGGTATGTCGCCTGAAGTTTATTCCACGCTTCTGCTGATGTTTTGGCATTTTTGATGTACGCCAGCTGTGTTGGCTTGACACTTAAAATGATGGTGGCGAGCGCCTTCTCGTCATCCGCACTCCATTTTTCTTTTGCCTTATCGTCGGCAGCTGATTCCCTTTTTACTTCGCCACAAACTATGCGCCAGAATCCACTATGCACTAGCACGCTGCGCATTTGCACACACCAACTATCAAAGTTGGAATCATCCAATTTTTCAATCTGAAATATGTTGTTACTCATATTGGTTATGCTACTGGGTCCATAACCTGTTGTATTTTATTGTAAATTTAACAAATCCAGTCGTTTTATTTTATTTGGTAAAATAAGTTAAAAAATACATTTGAAATAAAAAGTTGTGTTCACTTCGAGAACGTAAAAGGGAATGAATAAAAATGCTAAAATGCTTTATGACATACACATTGGAAAAGAGTTGCCAACTTTCAACAGGAATTACTACATTCTTACAATTGAATAAAAATAATAAATAAAACTGCAACTGAGCGAGAACCTTCACGTTCGCCAACAGCTTGCTTATGAACTTGCACTTTGCTGCGTTTTTCATGGGATATGAGATAATTTGTGGAAAAAATACTGCAGATAATCTTCGCGATGTTTTATCTCACAGGCAGATGGCGCTATTTTCTGCATGCAGATAAAAAGCTGTTGTACTTTTTTCGCTGCCAGATAAGTTTTGGTAAAAACAAAAATTGAATTATGTAAGCTACCTTACAATTTATCTTATTGCTTATGGAGTCGGATAGTTCGAGTAGTTCGGGTGTTGAAGATTCCGCTTAGTTGAAGTTAACTTACCGGTAGCATTAACATGAGTAAGAGAGTACGGATGCTGTAATTCGGCCCCTGGTCACAATCGTGTTACCAACTTGTTGTGCACATGTTGCTTCATATGAAGGCCTTGGTATAAATGCATTGGTTAGAGATTTTGCTGCAGTTGCATCACTTTTAAGTTGCTCCATGTGCAAAAGGACTTAGATTAACGTGGTAAACGGTTACAAACTATGCAAATATAGGGTATGTTTGGCATAAACAAGTGATAAAAATTTTGTCAGATCTTGCCATCAAATTCATATATCGTCACTACACCAACAAAAACAGCTATATGTTTTTCAGTAAATTTTTAGGAGAGTAAGAAAAACTGTTTTTTCTGAGCATTTCTAGTATTGCGAACACACAGCTACCGTGGTGATGGATAGTTAGTAAGAAATGCAATAAAAAATAAACAATGGCTGTTCTATATTGAAATTTCATACTCCAGATCAGCAAAAAGTGTTCGATGAGTTCCTTCTTCTGCTCTTAGCTGCTATCACTTGTTCTTGATCTTTGTTTTTTGATGATGTTATATGCTCTTTTTGCTCTTTTCTACACTACTATTTTTTGTGGTGTAAGTAAGAGCAGCAAATAAATCAATTAGCTGTTTTGGTTCTTGTCAGAAAAATATAAAGTTTGAAAAATAGAAACCGCAAAGATGGCTTACAAAAAGGTATTTATTAGGTTTTTTAACTAATTTTTTAATTTTTTAATTACAAACTTGCTCCTTTTTCGTTCTTTGGAAAATCGGCTCTTTTCTGCGCTGAAATTATTTTCGACGACTCAGCTGATTTGCTTTAACCTTCCCTGCTCTGCACTGAGATTTTTTCATCGAGCACTGCTTGCTTGTCAAATCGTTTGATGCGCTATTTGATGAATGTGAGCAGCAATACTTAAAAATGCAAATAGTTCCGTTCACATCTCAAATCGCTCATCAAATACGGGCTTTCAGACGATCGTACATGTGCGATGACTTGGGCATGCTAGACGACATGTACGATCAATCGAAAGCAAATGAGACAGTGGGACCGACATGTCGGTCGAAAATTAAAAATTTTTGATTTTTCTGCCGGTCGGACCGACATGTTGGGCATGTGATCGCAAGTCAGTCCGACTTACTGCATTTTTTCATTTCATTAGGGGTATTCACGATTCAATGTCCAATTGTGCAGTTAGGTTTTCGTGAACACACCACCATCACCATTTCAAAGCTGTCAACATTTTTCAATGCACACAAGTGCACAACTGCTCAAGTCCTCAAGTTGAAGGTAATAGTAGAAAAGCACTTGTGCAGATTTTTGACGTACGTACATTTTGTTTTTGTAAAGTGCACAAGTCCTCAAGTCCTCAACTGCACAGGCAAGTGCACTGAATCGTGAATATCCCTATAAAAAGCGACAGCGGGTGAACAGCAACGAAACGGAAAAAATATTAGAGAAAATTAATATGAAAAACGTTTGAAACATTTTATAAGTGTTTATAATTAAATAAAATTGATAAACAATTCTCTAAATATGGAAAATTTAATGGGGTACACATAAGTCAAGTAGGTTTAATTTCTCATGCAGTGGAGCGCAACTCATGCTCAAATTCTCTCTTCTTACGCAGGTTCGCGTGTGTGTACCTTCGTCATTCAACAGAAATTTGTGTGTTTGGGTTTTTGAGTGTCACTCAGTGTTAGTGACATCTAAATATTTCTCTAAAGCTGTCAAACTTGTGAATGAGTGAAAGAGACAGATAACTTGATTTTGTATGGCTTGACAACTTCAGTGTAAGATTTTTACAACAAAAATTAGAATTCGCTATCATCTTGATTTCTCACACTATGTCCTAACTGACATTCATGAAATCGTTCTCAAAAGTGTTCACACACGAGGTGAATGAAAGCTTTTAGTAGCACTTGTTATTAAATTCGTTTTGGAAGAAGAAATTATTTTATAAATTATTTGCCACTATTATTTAGTATTAGTGCTATTCGTATCACTTTGTTATTGTTTCGTAAACTCGTATTTCGTAAAAACTTACGGAACGTCACTTTTTTTATATGAACATCGAGATACAAAGTTCGTAACATTTTACGCACTGAATTTGTCTCGTATGTCGCAAATGGCAGCTGTTTTTTATTTCAAATTTTTCAAGCGTGATTCTAGCAACTAAAAAAGATGGAAAAACCAAATGATTTAAAGGTATGTATTTTATTGAAACAAAAATTAAACATATTTCATTGCTTATACAATCATTTTTAAGAAAGCGCAAACAGAGCAACTCTATTCATCGATGGAGAGAGGTGGAAACAAAGTTGCTGCTCAGCCGCGTTGCTGAAACAGTCAAAGATGAGCCACAAAAATTTGTATTCTTTATTCGTTTTTAATTTCATTTTAGATTAACGAAAAGGTTTCTGACTCCATCCTTGCATTTATTTAAATGAGGACAAATATCTCCTAAATAGTTGCGCGTCTTTGGCACAGAACCTCTAACAAAGGATACTCCATATTGGAATGATTCTATGATTGCAACGCTATAAAATCCTTCGCCAGCAATATCATCGTTGTCGTCACTATCTACAAGCGAATAAAATATTTTTACATCCGATCAAAAGGATCGAATTAATGCACAAACTAAACCTCGTTTATAGTATCATTTATGGCTTTTTCCAACAAAAATTCTAAATTTTTTGTCACTTTTTTCTGACATTTTGTAGTATTTTTAAAATTATTTGAGCAAATTAATTTTAATTTGAATTTGATAATCTTCGTTTTGTTTTGTGTATCCTTGCCATCAAAACAGTGTTTACGAATAAAGTTACGAAAATTCTTTCTTATAAGTGCTTTCATGTCAAAAAAAGTTACGAACAAAATAATACACGGTTTACGAAAACTTACGAAGTGACATGTATCGCACTATTATTTTCTTCCGCTCCTTCTTTTGCTGCGATGTGTTCAGGTTGAAAACTTTTTTAACTTTCAAAATCGTTCTACAGAATTTGACGAGTGTTCAAATATGTCAAATAGTTAGCCAAATTGGCAGAAAAATCAAAAATTTTGATTTTCATCAAACGATTTGACAAACGATTTGATGAGTGTTCAGACTGAACGGGCCTAATGTTATACGAAAAATACGGTACTTCGTACATAAAAAATAAAAACGTACTCAAAATGGTGCGAAAGAATGTACTTGATTAACTGTTCTCTTCGAATTCAAAAGATTTAAAAATATGGTAAGAATTTGTTTTAAATGTCGTTTATAGAATGAATATTTAAATAAATTACCTTTAATTATTACTGAAAGCAAACATGATGCATCAAATAAGTTTTACACCGGTTACCGATGCAGTTTTAAACTTTAGCGATCCTAACCTGAGTCACTTCAGTGTAACTTCATCACCAAGTTCCAACAACAGTAGTTCATACAGAAGCGTAAACAATCATCTGGATCCACCTGATGTTTACACCTATCCTACAGCGAAAGCTGCAGCGGAATCTATGCCAAAAATCCTTGAAAACGGTCGTAAAGTTTTTGGACCTCCAGCAAACTGGACCGGACCACAACCATCTTACATATGTGAATTATTTGTGACACGTGTTCCACAGCATTTAGACGAGATGTGGTTTCTCATCTGGCTGCACCGTTTCGGTACCGTCTACGAGTTCCGGCTAATGATGGATTCTGCAAACAAGAACCGAGGCTATGCTTTCATACGATTTTCTAAGGAATCTGAGGCAATAGCCGCTTATGAACTGCTCAGTTTTCACTATCAGAGTGATGAGCGTCTGGTTGTTTTTCGGTCACAGGGTAAAAATCGCTTGTATGTAAGCAACATACCTAAGATGTTGCATGTGGATACTGTGCGTGAAGGATTCAAGAAAATCTTTCCACAACTTGAGAACATTAGAGCGTATGAGTTAAATATTAACAATTTCCAAATGTCTCCATACAGTGTGGAGCAAAATCGTGGTTATGCCTTTATTCAGTTTTCTAACCACGAAGAAGCTTTAGAAGCAAAGAAGCGCACTACACCTGGACGTGTGCGCATGTGGAACTCTGATTTGAAGATTCAGTGGGCAAAACCTAAGCAAGAGTTTAAGGCTAAATCAGGGTGTCATATTGATGAGACAAACGAAGGGGTAAGTAAATTTTTTTGGGGACGATTGACAATTAAATTTATTTCGTCACTTTTGCAGAATTTTCGAAGAACGTTATTCAGAACACGAAATGGCGATGAAAAATGGTAACTAGAAGTCAACATTTTCATATGACACTAATTGTAAATTCTATCATCTACAGCTTGCCAAAATATCGTCTAATTAATGAATATAATGCAAAATTAAGATTGATTTGCTTAGCTAACGACTGGTGCATTCCGATTTTTCTCTACGGACGTAACTTCCGACAATTTGGAATACAATATGGCGCGGTTGGTATTCAGTACGTTCAATATTTGTTTAAAAAATAAGAGGTATCTTTAAGTAGATTCTTCTCAAGAGCGACATAACTGGCGAGTCTTGCTGCATAATCATGGAAGTTGATGTTACCACCGTTCGTGACATTCACCAATTGATGAGTGAGGTTGCTGTTTTACTTACTGAGAATGCGGCGGGATTTCCGCACGAAAACTACTTGCTAAAAGTTAAGCATAATCAAGCGGAAATAGGTGCGTACAAAAAAAAAACCTCATTTTAGTTTAATTTTATTCATTTACACATTTCAATTCATTAGTCGTTGAATAGTTGAAAACATTGAAGAGTGAAAATGCTCTTGCATAATAGTTTTTTAAAATTATATTAAAATGTTATAATTAGTGTCCAACTGAATATTCGGTTTCAATCGGTTTTATATGTTTTGGCTATTCGCCCTCAATATGACTGGAACAGAAAGTTTTACATTAGCCACTTTAATAAAAGATGTGGCAAGCTTGAGTAAAAATATTCAAAGAGAGAAAAAGAAAACAAAAACTGTGAATTCGTCATATTTGTAATTTATTTATTAAGTGGCAAAGAACAACTTAAAATTTTTAAAAGGCTGTATAAATTTTTAGGGCAAGTAAAGCAATATTTTCGCTTCGAAAAGAGTGCGCATCTACTGGGTCCCTAGCCACCAGGGCATTGAGGGAAACGAGATGGCAGATTGTTTAGCAAAGGAAGGCGCCGGGCTGGAATCAGAACTCGCAAAACATGTACTTACTCCGCTACAAGAGTTGTACAGCAACCTCGAAAGAAGAGGCACACTAGCAGTGAATCGTAGATGGAGAGATACGACATCGTGCAAAATCTCGAAAATCATGTGCAATGCACTATGCGAAAAACGAACTCTGTTCATCTTGGCACGCCCGCGCAAAGATTGCAGGACACTAGTGGGCATGCTCACTGGTCACTGCATAACGGCAGCCCACGCGAGGAAGCTTGGCATCACCACGGATGACAACTGCAGAAAGTGCAAGGAACCGGGCACAGTGGAGACCCTGGAGCACCTACTATGCACATGCCCCGCCCTACTAAGATCGAGACTAAAATACCTAGGCTCATCGACATTCCCGTCGCTTAAAGATGTAGCCAGGGTGTCTCTAGAATCCCTCCTAAGGTTTGTGAACTCAACGCAAATCTTTAAAGACTTAAAACAAACACAAAGGTTCCTTTTGTTCGCTACCGGTACCACTAAGGACCTGAATTGGTCTATGTGAGCCTTCACGAAGGCATCCGGTTTAACCTAACCTAACCTCAATCAATATTTTTAATAAATTTGTTACTATATCATAAAGAAATTGAAAACATCTTTTTTGTAAATTTGTTGCTTTTATACAAGTAAAGGTGACCGAGAAGAGGCCGCGGAGATGATATCTTTTGCGGTATGCACGATAACTTCAGTCCATAGTATAAAAATATGTGTTGTCGCCACGCACGGTAGAAGTGAATTCTTCCGAAAACTAGAAATTTTTAGTACGACTTTTTTATAAAACATCGTTAACTAAGAATGAGAAAAAACAACTTGAAAATCAAAGTTTTTACTTCGGATGCAAATATCTCCGCTGTTTTTAAATCTATACTATTATATAAAATTGAAGTGCAAATTTTATGTTGCCACTTTACTCCACAAGTACTGGGTCAATTTTTTTTAGTTAAGCCAGCATATTTAGTTAGCATAGTTAGTCAGCATATTTTAAGGGTATTTTTCATTTTGTTGATATTTTTGTAAATAGTAAGTATATTTAATTAAAGTTTTATGTTTTTTAAGAAATCATCCGAGCTGCCACGCATTGCTTAATCGTTTTCTTTCCACGCGGTTGTGTTGTGAAACTCCATGTTCTCACTTCTCTTTTCTTTTTATGCTCAACAAAAAAAAAAAAAAAAAAACGAGAAAAAAACATTCTTTATTTCGTTTGACATGTATTGTCTTAAACAGATTAATAAAAAACGTCCGTTGTGAAGCCGCGGACAACAATAGCCTGCTAGTACACATGTATATGGGCATTTCCATGGTCGCGCGCGTAACGTTCGTACGCCTTTTTTGTTGTTAAAAGAAAAAAAGCATAGAAAAAGTTAAACTTTTTTGTTCTGCTTTGTTTTTTGGATAGCACTCTAGTAGTAATATATTTAGTGCAAAAGGCGGAAGCGATTGAAAGTTTTGTCCAAAGATATAAGCAAACAAAAAAGCACGCGTTACGATACAAAAGATAGCAGTGGTTTTTGTCTGCATCAATATAAACGAAAAAATCTGCGAAGTGTGCACGAGATTTTTTTATGAATCTTTTTTTTAATATAGTCAGGAATAATATACGCTACGTGACAGATTTTTGCATTAAAAAAAGTAAAGATATTTTATAGTTTTATTTATTTAATTGAACTAGAAAATCAAACAAAAAGTGGAATTCAGTAGCGTTACAATCGAAAACTGAAAAAATTGAGTTAAAATTTATATTGTACGAGTATTTATTAGACTTATAAAATTTCACCTTTCGTTAATATTTTTCAACTTTTGTCATAATTTTTAAACTTTTAATGCTATTTATCATGTTTGCTGCCATTTTTAAAATTCAAATTGAGATCAGCGATCTCACAATACAAATTTAAACATTTTTCTCTATTATGGAGGTTTAAAAGAATTTTAACCAGAGGTTAAGACTTTCATGACTTTTTTCTAAAAAGTCTCTGAAATAAGAGTCTTAACAAACTTTTACTATATAACTTACTTTTAAATATTATTATTGATAGACGAAAGTAAGAGTTATCAAATTATATAAAAAAGCTTATTTTAAGAGTCTTTTGAGACTTATTTTATAAAAGTTGTTGAAAAGTCTTTTTTAAAAAAAGTATTGTATGTTAGTTATTCGTTGAATGTAAGTCTTTCCAGTGGTCGACAAGATTAACAAAATCCATCGGTGGAATAAATTGGTTGCCGAAATCAATTCATAAATATACATATCTTGAATTTTTTTCGCAGTTTTTTTATTATGAAGACTTATGTATGCAGACTTTTCTAAAATGAAAGTCTCGAAAGACTTTTAAAGATAAATTTTTAAAATAAGTCTTTAAAAACTTATAAACAAGTTTTTTGAAAATAAAATTCTTTAGAAACTTTTGAATTTAAAAGTTAAAAGTGAGGGAAAACTTTTATTTAAACATTTTTTGATTATTTCGAATTCAATGCAGACAAAAAAAGCAGTTTAAAGCAGAGGTAGAAGTTACTGCCTTTTAGTAATCTTAATTCATGTATTTACATGGTGTGCTTTTGTTTTCGAATCACATTTGCTTTTCGGAATCGCTTTTTAAAGTAAGGCCCCAGCCTCCTAACAGCTGCAGCCTGCAGTGGCATAACCAGCCAGGCACTTGCAACTGATAACGTTGAGCAGCTGTTCTGGGGCAGCGACTATCTTTGTGGTGATCGGAACCACACCTGTAAACAAAGTAATAAAATAATACACGTGCATTTTATGTTGTTAATAGCGATCAAATACCTTGTGGCAAGGTTCAAGAATGAAAATGTACTACTAAAGTATAACACAGGTATTGATAAAGAGCATAAAAATACCCACGCCTGGACTTGCAAGTACGTTCTGAATGAGTGCTACTTGGCGGCATCTCTGGTTGGTAGCAGTCTGCTAAGTTTACATTTGGGCTTTGCCACTGCCTTGGAAAAAATGCGATATCTCAAACCTTTGAGTTTGTCAATTTCGATGGTCCCTCCATACAATTTCACAAGGAATTTCTCTAAGTCAGTGATTTGAGTTGGAATGGCCTCTGTGTCTTTAAAGATCGCCAACATCTCTGAAAAGCTAGGGTTCTTGTTCATCACCTTATTTTGTCCAATACCAAAAGTTGCTGAGGTAGTGTCACACCCACTTATCGCATGCAGGAAAATTCGTGCTTGAACGAGTGCGCTGAATATCGTACAGTTGGGCTGTGACCTTTCCACTTTTCTGGAAATAAACGTTATTCTTAGAAGAACCCAAAGCAGTAAGATTAACCAGAAGATCAATGTCTTTCCCTGTTATGACGACACTTGTCAGCATGCAAAAAACACAACAAATTAGGAAATAATGTTAGCATACTGTGATGGAACAATTGTGGTTAAAATTTAAGACCCGTATTAAGGTGCTCAGCAGTCTTTGCTAGACTCTCCATATCGTCAGCTAAGCTTTGCATTATTAAGCGGTATGAAGAGTGTAAAAATTTCACTTGTCAGAAGCTGAGACAGCAGTCTCCACAATCATTTCATCGGCGTCTTCTACTGCCCACTTCACTTGGATCCCACTGGCTTCCATTTCACTATTCAGCATAGTTATGAAGTTCATCTTTTTGATATCGTTGGAAAGAAATTTTGCCAGCGAAATCGTGCTGATCGAAGTTGTCTTGGAAAAGATATACTTTGTTGAGGAGTGAAGCAAAGAACGCTAATAACGTTCTTATCAAAGTTATCAAAAAACTTTGTCTTAACTTTGATCAGCTGTATCGCCGTAAATATTGGATCCAAACAACTGGTTCACCAACGAATTTGTAGGAAATTTAATGCTCTTCAACTTTGTTATGCGATATGGTACACAAAAATTGCTTAGTTTCAGAGACATAAGCAAAAAACTGAAAAAAGTCAGAAAAATTGATTTCATTTTATTTTCTGAAATTTTTACACTCTTCATACCCTTAACGATGCTAAGCTTAGCTGACGATATGGAGGCTCTAGCAAAGACTGCTGGAGCACCTTTATAGGGGTCTCAATGACCATCTAGGGGTCATCGATTTTTTGATATGATCTATAATAGACATTCCCCCTCAAAATTTCTTCTGAACAATCCTAGAAGGCACCTATTCATTTGTATTGGGTTTGCTGGTCGATCCAACTGCAGTGGTGACACTCTTGAGCCATTTAATTTTTATTCTGAACCTTTTTGCGCTTTTGTCTTCATTTATTAAGATTCTGCTCGTTTGCCGATTTGGGCAACAGAATTTTCGCTTTAACTTGTGTTTTTTTTTCATTCATTAATAAAAAGCGACGAACAAACATATTTAATGGCGCAAAATAGGAACACGTAAACAACGATTTTACACTTGCTTTAACCCTTTCAGACCTGAATAATTTTTCGTAAGAAAGAAATTTTCCTTCCTGTTGTTGATTTTCTCATTGTTTAACTTGCGACATGAATAAAGTGCAAATCAAAATTCGGAAGGAAACCACCGTAGAAATATGCTGTTGCACCGGTAATGCAAACCTTTGAAGTTGATGGTGGCAATTGCCAGGGCCGAAAGGGTTAAGGCACTATTCTGACGGTCGATAAAAAGAACCAATTAATATTTTTACTATCCGTTTTTTATCATGTGCTTATTAATATTTGAATAAAAAAAGAATTAAAAGAGAAAAAATATTAAAATTGATAAAGTTACAAGCTGGTGGTGATAAAAAAGGGTGCCTCCTTGTTGACATGATTTCAAACCTTCTAGTCATCTGAAAAAAGTGAATTTTTAATTAGTAAGAATGTCGCTATAGCCCGGACTAGGGGCGTGGCCATTTTTCGCGACATGGCGACTGTTTGAAAAAAGTATTTTTTTTGGCTTTTTCAAAGTTATGATTTTTTTAAAAATACTAAAAAAACAAATTTTACATAATCCTAGTCCATAGAGGGATATATAAAAAAGGCCCACACCAAGTTTTAAGTTAATCGGTGAATTAGAACTTGAGATATCATGTTAACCGTTTTTGAAAAACTAGTTTCGAGAAAAATGCGTTTAAAGTTTTTAAATTAAGTTTCAGGCAGTCTAACTGACGACACTAAAATGGCTATAACTTTTAAAATAATTTGAATTTCGAAAAATTCTTTTCAGTAGATATTCTTGAATATAAATGTGGTCACAAGGAATAATGACTAAACTCAAAATATCGTAAAAAAGCGATATGGAATTTACTTTTTTGCCAATTTTTGGAAGTATGCAGATATCCATTTTTTGCCCAGAATTGATCATCACTTATGTATGCATGTATTTTGTTTGTAACGATTCATATATTTCAAAAAAATGGGTTGTAGTTCGTGCAATTAAAATATCGTTTTTTACGATACTTTGAGTTTAGTCGTTATTCCTTGTGACCACAGATATAAACTATCAAAAAATTTAAATTTCCTACACTAGAATACTGCCTTAAGGAATGAAATGTGGTGAAGAAATGAAATCGTGCATAAATTGAGTACTAAGAGCGCTAGAACACCGATTTCGGTAGTCCAGCTAATCCACGGTTTAGCTGGTCCTCAGTTCTAAAATTTGATTATTAGCGCCTTAATACTCGGCGAAGAAATGCATTTTCGCAGATACGCAGATATAAAAATTATTTTAATACTCTCGAATTTTTACCCTCTATGCCTAATAACTTCACTACTTCTCTTTCAGTATTACTATTTAGCTCACCTCTCACCAGTGCACAAAGATTTCGCACAAATGATTATTATTTTCACAACAGCGACTCCATAAACGAATTGGCTGAGACACTGGAAATGCTTGCGACATACACAAGCAAAGAACTACTAGATTGTTATAAAAGCAGCTTGTTGTCCTCAAATAAAATGCCAAGCCTACATTTAAGGAAGCATCAAGAAATCAAATTTAAGATTTGTTCCATTCTACCGAAATTTCGCAATAATCTACCGTTAGAAGCTAATCTCAATGATTCGGAAATCAATTTAATGCTGGAAAGCTCTGAAGCTAAGTCTGAACCAAATGTGCTTACTACTCAAGCGTCTGCTTCTGTGTGCAGCTCAAGGCCTTTACGTAAAGTTATACTCAAGCAGATGCTGCGTCTAAAATCTCAACGCATGCACCATAATTACAATTATGTGTTGCGCTATGTTGATGCTGCGCAAGGCACTCTATTTTATCATCCGGCACAGAGAATTAATGTAAATCCGGTCTGGATTTCCGGTCACACATATCAACAGTCGTACTTCAACTAAGTTGAGTGAGTGAGTCATGCAGAGATATTGAAAAACTACATTTTTTGTTTTTAAATGCTTCACACCTGAATGAAATATGGAGCGCATTAAGTTTTTAAATTTAAACAATTTTAAACAAGAAGATATAATATAAATTTAAGTCAAAACAATCAGTTCATGATTAAGTTTAAAATCGCCTGTTGCGCCACATTATGTCAAGCATCTATGTTCCTTAACTTTTACTTGATTATCCAAGAATCTTATAAAACTTGCTAGACTACTCACAGTCAAATATTACGTATAAAAATCTTTTATCTCTTTTTTTTTTTAAATGCTCCAAGAATTATGATTACTAAACTTTTTAAAGACTTATCACTGTACAGTTAAAAATACTGAATAATTATGAAAAAGTGAAAATAATTTTTGTATTAAGATAAAAAAATAAAGAACCTTTTTGAATGCACTTCAGTTTTAATTTATCCCAATTAAGTTTTCGAATAGAACAATTTAAGTTTTGTTGAAGCTAAGGTTTTGGCCAACAAGTTATGGATTATATCAGGAATACACTCGAAACATACAGACTTTGCCGTTGTTATAATAGTATGGATGAACACGGCTTGTATTAAAAAAGAGGATAGAAAATTATATGATTCTTAGCTATGTATATAAAAAATTTTCTAATGATTAGATCGATTATAGGAATTGTTGCATACTTTTATTCCTTTATACTTACCTTCTTCCATTCAATGGTACACGAAGAATACTCATGGTTATTAACGATTCTAGACCTAGATCTCGGTAGATCCTCTATACCTAGAGCCAGAAATTTAAGAGAACAAATTTGTCACAACTTCCAAGGAATAAAAAATTGTTTTTTTTTGAGTTAATTTTTGTAAAAGATTTTTTATTTTGAAGCGAATATTCTTTGTAATCTATTCCTAATACCTTGCAGTAGAGAAGAAAACAAGAAATTTTAAGATTAATAAAATTTTTATTTATTTTCATAATTAGTATTTTTATCTTAATTTTAAAAATAAGAAATTTCGAAATTTTTTTTTAATTTTTGTATTTGAAAATTTAATTTTAAATTTATGATCGCAAAATGAAAATGAATAAAGTAGAATGATATAAATATTTCGTTGCAGTGAGCTGCGCCACTTGAAACTTGGAGCCTCTTGAATCGTTTTGTGGCGCAGAACTGGTTTTAATGGTTATCTTATTTGCTTATTATTAATGAGCTTGAATGATAAAGAATTTCAAGATTAATTAAAAAAAGAATTTCACATACGACATACATATTGTTTGTTTGTTTTTTTTTTCGTAAAGTTAGCTCATTTTTTATGTTCCACATTTTGTTTAATTTATTATTACTTGTTGGTTTTTATTTTTAATTCAATAGTTTTTAAATTCAATCAAATTCCTCAGTGCTTGCAGTGCAAAAAATAAAGTATTATATATAATTTTACTTATGCTTAATTGTTTTGAAAAAAAAAGATTATATATCAGTTTTGCTTGCAAATTTTTCTGTTAACAAGAAATAAGTGGTAATTAATGACTTTTTGAAATATTTATAATTTTAACTATTTACAGTACAATTTCTTAGAATGAACTTATTAAGCTACATAATTCCTAACAGCAGTCAGACTTTTAAAAGTTTTATTCAAAGGATTTTGTTTTTATAATTGTTATGAAGTATGTGTGTTTATAATAAGGGAGAAGAAAGAAGGATCAAAAAAAGGGGTGAAAAAATATCGAGTTTTCGAAGTGACTGAAAAATGTTTCAACCGTTTCAAGGTTTTGACAACATGTTCAATAAGAAAGTGTCCTAAATAATTGTATCTATTCTACTTTAACCCTAAACCTATCGAACAGTTTTTGTAACACATCCCATCAGGGTCGAATTAAGGATAGGGCCGATGAGGCCGCGGCGTTGGGCCCCAACAAAATAACGAAAACATAAATACAATTTTTTCCATAATTCCCTAAAAAATTGGCGATTCCACAAGTTTTCGCGGCTTTCAGAATTTTTTATTTTATTCTAATAACTCAGTTGATATTATTTTAAATATCACTGTATTTGCCATATTCGATGTTTCCATTTTATTTTGACTTATATAATTAAGTTTCTGTTTAAAATCGTGTCACGAATAAAAAACGTGATTTCCATTTAGTAACACATGGTACACATTACATCGCAGTGTTAGCAAACAGAATCGAACAAGCGATTTATATCGAGAATATCGAGTGAACAAACGTAACAGTGAGCTGTCTCCTTATAAGCTATGGACAAAAATAGAAGGAGTCCTTTTATGATAATGGAATTTTGTATTCTTAATTTGTTTAAGCCAATTAAGAAAAATTGAAAAAATGGTCTAAATTGGTTTGACCCTAGGGGTACCTCCCTTGGACGTATATTAATATTTGACTTGATTTTGTATGGGAGGTACATAGAAAAGTTGGTTGATCTTAAAAAAAATTCGTCAGAATTGTAGTCAAATAAAGTTGTAGTTGTGTTCGGAAAATAATCGAAATCGGTTAAACCCTAAGGGTACCTCCCTTGGACCTATATTAATATTTTACTTGATTTTGTGTGGAAGGTACATAGAACAGTTGACCGATCTTAACAAAAATTCGTCAGAAGGGTAGTCAAAAAGTGTTATAGATGTATACTAAAAAAATTCGAAATAGGTTTAACCCTACGATTACCTTCTTTGGACCTATATAATATGCCTATTGTGTATGGCAACTTTACTCTCAGTTGAGTTGCGGTTGCCAAATTCTTATTATCGATGGCAACACTCAGAACAATTTATCAACTCGCCGCTTTCACAGTTGCTTGTGAAGTTTTTGTGTTATTACCGATAGCCACTGTTATTTGGTTTGGTTGCGGAACCTGTCAAAAGTCAGCAACTGCTAATTACTTGTTGCAAGCTGGTGGCGTTGTGCAAAAGCGAGAAATGGATGCATCGTAAGTTTTGGAAATTTATGTTATGTGGATTATTTATAGATTATTTATTTTCATAGAAACATAAAGATTACAAACAAGCAACAGTTCGATATTACTTTGAGTTTGAGAGTTCCAAAGGGTTGGATTTGTCTCTGATTTTCCTTCTTATACGCAACACATCAACATCACTGCATCCGTTTCCGTCATCAAAATATAAATCATTACTTATATCCATATTTATTTGTTTTCTTTCTATAAATGGCTTTTTCCAATTTTAAACTTATTGAATATATAAAATTTTTAACATAAGCCGTTTTCTTTTTGACAGCTCGCTATTGTTTTCTTTGGCAACTCGCTGAAAATAGCAACTTGAAATTGGTTGTGATACAAAATACCAGATGACAGTTCGGTTGCTTTAAAGTTGGGTTGCTTATTTGGCTACGCAACTCTGTTTGGTTGCCCTACGCAATAGGCCTATAATATTTTACTTGATTTTGTATGGGAGGTACATAGAAAAGTTGACAGATCTTAACAAAAATTCGTCAAAATAATAGTGATAGTGAAATTCAATAACAAATGTGTACTGAAAATACCCTAGTGGTATCTTTCTAGCTAGGACCTATATTTACTTGATTTTTTATGTAAATTTTTAATTTTTATCATTTTTTCTAACAAAAAAAAATATAATTGTAGGACGAAGTAGGAAAAGTTTTTTCATCTCCTAGTTGTATAGGGTTGGGTCCTTTTCACAGAATTTCAAATTCTTGAAAAAATATCTTGAAAACAAAATCTAAAAAAAAAATCTTGAAAAGAAAATCTTGAAACTCAAAATCTTGAAAAACCTTCGCATAGAATGTATTCTTTAATTCTATTCGTATTCTATTTCAAAAAGTGTCTAATTTCGAAAGAAGAATCAAATTTTTCAAATAATGTAAAATTTCGAAAATAAAAGTCAAAATAATGAATAATTGTCAAGTCACAGAATTTGTAAAATTTTTAAATAAATATAAAATTATCCAAAAAGTTTCAAATTTCAAAAAGTGTCAAATATCGAAAAAAGTAAAATTCGGAATAAGTGCCAAAATTCGAAAAAATTGTCAAATTTTGAATAAGTGTCAAATTTTGAAAGGTACAGGTTTTGTAAAAAATGTCATATTTAATTTTGAATAAGTGCCAAATTTCGAAAAGTGACAAATTTTGCAAAAAAATGTCAAATTTTAAAAAATATGAATTCAAAATTAATAATTAATGATTTTTTTTATGTTATGAAAACATTAGAGTTCATAAATGGACAAAAAAGCACCACGTCCTCATCATTTGTCTGGATGACGCTAAGTGTGGGACCATAAATATTTAAAAAATTTATATTTTTGCCAAAATTTGACATTTTTCTTTTCGAAATTAGACACTTTTCCGTTTTTTTTTTTCTCGAAATTATACATTTTATTCGAAAGAACAACATTTCTTAAAATTTAAAAATTTTTTCAAGATTTATGCATATTTTGTATCTTCTAGATTTTTTTTTCAAGATTTTCATTACCAGATTTTTTTTTTAAGATTTCGTTTTCAAGATTTTTTTTTCAAAATTATTTTTTTTCAAGATTTTGACCTTCAAGCATTCGGGCCGCTCCCAGTCGTATAATATATTTATTTTGATAATCCGAAAAAACGGCACTTATTTTTATAGGTTTGTTTTTTTTTTATCAAAATAGGCCAATTTTCATGATTTTTCATTCGAATTTATTAAATTTTAAACTTAAGTTTTAAATTTATTTTTTCGATAATATAATAAATTTTTTAAATAGGTCTATAATTTTTTATAACAATGAGCTTTGTTTGGCTTAGTTTCGTTCAAAAATGGATTTTTGGCAATTATTTATATAAAGCAACTCAAAAAGCTATGCTCAAACTCTGAGTGTGTTAAAAAAAAAATACTCAACTCTAAAGCGCTCCAGCGCAATTAAAACATGTATTTCAATTCAGCGCAATCAAAACAATTTCAAACTATCAAAAAACTAGCATTTGTACTTAAAATCAAGAATGATTTAAACTATCAAATATTTAGAATTTGTATTTAAATCATAGAAAATTAACATAACGAAACATGTATTATTGTTCTAATTTTTTGGATTATTAATAATGAAACAATTGCCTGTCGATTGATACCAAATTTGTACGATTTCGAGACACAACATTTATTGATTTTTGTTCACTGAACAGTTCACTGTGCGCCAGTTTAAACACCGAGGCTGTATTTCTTTATTCATTCTAGATGTTCGGAATGACTGTTTTTGTTTCTTTATTCAGTTGTGATTATCCGCAATATTCTTTTTGTATTTCTTTATTCTTACGGAATATTCCGAACGCGTTCTTTTTATACTATCAGCTAAGGTAGAATAAAAAGAATATTCCTTGTATGTGAGGTTATATTCGATTGTTTGAAGTAAAACTTCGTTAAATGAAAATGGAAATTTTTTTACATTAAATGTTTTAGATTGCTTTGTTGCATTTTTATTTTTATTTTTTATTTGGTGTATTTGTTGTCTTTAATTAAATACGAAAAAAATGTTTCTGGTTTTTATAAAAACTAAAGATTCTTTCTTTTCCAATACTGTTTCTTTATTCATTCTGTTCTGGATAAACAACAATCTATTCTATTCGTTCTCTCCTTTATCCGGAATGAATAAAGAAATACATCCTGAATTGAAATTTTTGAAAGGAGAATCTGTCTCAACTTGTTTTCTGTGTAAATTACTGTGAAATAAATATTTTTTTTTTCGGTACGAGGGCATGCATAGCTACCTACCAGCAGACCGTGTTTTTGGTAGACTGGAAAAATTAATAAACTCGCAGTTATAACAACCAAAGAGTGCTATTACAAAATTTTTGAAAGGCAAGGTGTTTTAAAACTATTAGGAAAGGACTGGTGTCTATAAGACATCAAAGGTCTAGAGGAACATTACAAGGAACTGGCAGACAACTAACCGTTGAAGCGGATAATACTTAAAAAGTCGCAGCGTGCTGGATGTTCCTTGTATTGTTACAAAAATTAAAAATATACAACTGGAAATGAGATGCATGAGATGAACATGGAAATGAAATGCCCTTAAGAAAGGTAAGAGGCATCCGGTCGCAATAAGACGAATACAATCTAAAAACAAAGGACTACTGGAGTGCAAAAAAAGGCTGTTATCAAAATGGGGTTGAAGATTCTTGGGGTTGCATTAGTATAAAAAGCTGCAACGCAAGCCGTGCGAGAAAATCATCGCGACAAGAGAAAGAGAGGTGCCTTTTCATACGCAAAAAAAGAGAGCAGGAAAAGCGTGAGCATGAAGAACTAGAGGTGTACCAGGGCAAGAAGGATGCATGAAAATTTTATCAACAAGTTAAGCATTTAACCCAAGGTTTCAAGCCCGGAGCATCCACTTGTAGAGATAAAAATGGAGATCTGGTTACGTATACGCAGTGTGTGCTGACATTGTGGAGACAGTACTTCTCCAATCTACTTACTGGCGAAGATTCCACCAATTCCGCCCAAGAAGAATACAGTGCAACACCAATCAATGATGACGGAGTGGCAGTACCACCACCTAGCCATGAAAAGGTTCTATCCAGCGACTCAAAAACAATAAGGCAGCGGGTGCTGACCGCCTCCCACCTGAATTGTATGAAACCGGCGGCGATTGATTGATAAGGCGCATGCATTAGGTCAACAGCAAAATATGGCTGGAGGAAAGCATGTCCGATGATTGGAATCTCAGCGTACTTTGCTGTTTACTTAAGAAAGGAGACATAACAATCTGCGTCAACTATCGAGGTATCAGTCTTATATCCATCGCATATAAGGTTCTTTTAAGCGTACTGTGCGAAAGATTAAAGCTGATTAACGCTGATTGGACCTTATCAGTGTGGCTTTCGACCTGGAAAATCTACAATAGACCAGATTTTCACACTACGACAAATACTGGAAAAACCTACGAAAACCAAATTGACACCCATCATTTCTTTGCCGATTATAAAGCTGCGTTCGATAGCCCGAGAAGGGATGTCGAACGCAACAATGTCTGAGTTCGGTATACATGCAAATTTGGTAACACTTTGCAGTATGACGTTGAGCAAGTCATGCAGCTCCGTCAAGGTAGGAAATGACCTCTCCAAAACCTTCAATACCGAAAGAGGTTTCAGAAAAGGCGATCCGTTATCTTGCGATCTCTTCAATATCATGGAGGGAATCGTACGAAAGGCCGGTGTGCATCGCAATGACACCATTTTCTACAAAAGTGTCCAGCTCCTTGCGTACGCTGATGATATTGATATTGTCGGCAGAACCAAGAGAGATGTCATCGCTGCTTTCAGCGCTATCAAAAAGGAATCAGCAAAAGTGGGTTTGACGATAAACGAGGGCAAAATAAAGTGTATGCTGTCTACAAGCAGGGGAGCGCGGCGTCTAGATTCCCACGTTTTATCCGGCAGCTATAACTTTGAAGTAGTCAAGGAGTTTATATACTTTGGCACAGCCATAAACTACAACAATAATGTCAGCCTAGAGATAAAACAAACAATAAAAATTGCTAATAGGTGCTACTACGGGCTCTTAGTTGCTTACTAAGTTCCAGAGCCCTCTCTCGATCGGCAAAACAAGCACTCTACAAGTCGCTCTTTCTACCTGTGCTTCTTTATGGCGCAGAAGAAAGGGTAGTCTCCCAGACTTACGCAGCTGCTCTGGGGGTGTTCGAGAGAAAAGTCCTTCGCAAAACCTTTGGTCCTGTTTGAGTTGGCGATGACTATCCCATCTGAATGAACCATGAGCTGTATGAGCTCTACGAAGACATTGACGTAGTTCAGCGTATAACTGTATAACTGCGTATAACGCTGGCTGGGTCATGTCCATCGTATGGACGAAGAAGCTTCAGCGAAAAAGGTGCTCGAGGCGAGGGTTGTTGGTTGACGATGAAGAGAGAGACCTTGTCTCCGAAGGATGGACCAGACCGAGGAAGCTATAACCGCATTTGGTGTATCCGATTGAAGAGGGCGCGCGCAAAGCAGAGGCGCCTGGCGAGAGCTGCCGAGGACGACAGAAACCCGAAAACGGGTTGTTATGGCCATCTAAGTAAGTAAGTAAGTACAGACGAAGAATGTGAATGTATTGAGCCTGACATAGGGCAGTTACGTATTTAGTTAATTTATTACAAGGTGCGAATTTTTGCTACCGTTAAGTTATCAACTGATGCAAGATTTTATGACAGTTTCGGAAAGACAATATACATTAGGGCGTAAACCTTTTTTACTTTTTTTTGAAAATTTGGGGGGCTAAAGCGGAATCCGGAAGCTCGTCACAAAAAACAATTTTGAGAATTTTTTCAGATTTTTTGAAAAAGGTTTAGAGGTCGCTCAAGATCGTTTTTCCACAAAAAATACTTTTTCAAAATAACACTTGTTATTATTACCCAGAAAGGGAGCCTAACTGAAAAATATACTGTTTCAAAGATCTTATTTGGAAGGAAAAATGTTCAAATTTTACTTTCGTGGGCTTGAAAGAGGAGTTACGACTGTTTTTCTGGACAGGACAGTCACAAAAAGGAGTTTTTTTTTTAAAAAAATTTGACTTTTTTTATTTCCACCTTAAATTTCTCAAAATTTTCGCTTTTGATAAAAAATCCTAGTATGCAGCTTCAAACAACACTTAATTTTAAGTAATTTAAAGAAAACAAATCAATAATTTATCTATCCTTTTACTAAAGTAATGCGCATTTAAGGTTTGGGAAAAAATTAATTTTTAAGTAAATTTATTAGTGTGAGCAAAGGTTTTACAAAAAACAGTTATAAGGGCTTTGGTATGAGGGTTACCATGTATCGCAAAATATTTTTTGCGGCCGTTCTCAACCACTTGGAGCAAATCATGAAAGCTCTACTCAGATTTGGTAAGATGTCGGTAACCATTTGCAGCAGCAACACCACGTTCAGTTATATCATTCACAACGAAGAAACATTTGATAATGTCCAAGGCTTGCAAATAAGAGGGGTTTTTTTTCTAAGTATCTGGGTCGCTTTTCAAAAAATCAGTGCCAATATTAGTGGAGTCAAAGAACTTTATGCTATTTGTGGTGATATAGCTGAACGTGGTGTTGCTGCTGCAAAAAACTCCTTTTTGTGACTGTCCTGTCCAGAAAAACAGTCTTAACTCCTCTTTCAAGCCCACGAAAGTAAAATTTGAACATTTTTCCTTCCAAATAAGATCTTTGAAACATTATATTTTTCAGTTTGGCTCCCTTTCTGGGTAAAAATAACAAGTGTTATTTTGAAAAACTATTTTTGTATTAAATATTCCGTTTCACTGATAACATTTTATGGGCGTTAAACAAATGAGAGTGGCACCTCCCAAATTTACGATATCGAATAGCTTTAGAGCTATAGGCTGCACAGCCTCGGAATCGGTATTCGACTACAATTTACACGTGGAGTTTTACTGATAACATTTTATGGCAGTTAGACAATGGGGCGTGGCACCTCCTATACAACCAAAATTTGCGATATCGAATAGCTTTGGAGTTACAGGCCGCACAGCTTCGGAATACAGTATTCAAACTAAATTTACACATTTCATGATAGGTTTATTGATAACTTTGTATGGCTTTGGACAAAGGGGCGTGGCACCTTCCATAAAACCAAAATTTGAGAAATTCAACAGCTTTTGAGCTACAATTTATATATACAGTTTCGCAGATAACATTTTATTCGCGTTTGGCAACGGTATAAAACTACGTGTATTTATCAAGTTAACACAAGGACTTAAATTTTTTGTTTCAATTTGTTCAAATTCACAATTTATTGAAAATAAATAAATTTAAAAAGTTACATATGGGTCATTCTTTTACAAACCGAACACCTTTTTGACCGCTAGATTTTTGATTTCCATAAAATTTTTTTACGGGTTCTATGTCGAAAAAAAGAGACACGTGTTCGAGGATTTTGTTTTTTTTTTTGATAATAGAGGGCGTTAAAAGTTTGAGATTTTCGTGATTTTTGCCTTGGAGACTAATTTTCAAAAATTCATAACTTCGGTTCTGTTTAAGCTAGAGACAACTTTTTTGTTTCATTTTGAAGATAATATATATTTTAAGAAATATATATTTTAAAAAGTATATTTTAAGAAAAAATAGTTTCAAAAAAATTTATAAAATATTTCATATTCTTATACGCAATTTAAATTTTTAAATAAATTTTAACCAATCTTATTTCATAGCATTCAAAGACTGGAGATAGGATTAACTACCACATGAGACAAACTAAGGTGTTCTGTGGAATGTATTGGACGTTGATACCGAATCTGGGTCATTAGCTCAAAAATTAAAATTGCGATCAGTGAACTCCCGAAATTTGAGTTAAAAAATCTTTTCTAATTCAAATTTTTTCTAAGCTTTCAAGTGCGCTGAGCATTGATTTAACCCTCTCAAGATTTTCGTACACATATGTGTACATAATTTTAAAAATGTTTGCTGATATGGATTTATATGGCAACGCCATAATTTTGATATTGTCGTCTCTGTTGTTTCTTTCACAATCTTTTGGTGCAAATTTTGGCGTTATCTAAGCATAAATGGCATAATTGTGTTGAATTGTGTGAGGCAACCTAGGGTTTTTTGTGCGTCTTCGGATATAAGAAATTTAAAAACATTAATTAAAATACTTTGTAATAAAAAAGTGGGTAAAAAAAATTGTTTGATATTGATATTATCTTTGTCTATCGATAGAATTAGATTTTGTGAAAAAACGAAGATTTTTGAATAACGGGTAAGTGTTTGACTTCATGTGCACATATATGTACATTCCGAACAATGGGGAAATATTTGCGACCGTACACATATGTGTACATTGTCATTTCGAAGGATTTACAGGAACTTTATTGCTTTCCTTAATTACTTTCCTTTAATTTTCTCCTCATAATATTTCATTGCGCATTCCTTACAACAAACTTTTACAAATACATAGTGCCAATATGACCAAAAAAAGACTGTCCTCAGTAGAATTGCGAGAATTAGTCGAGCAATCTGACGATGAATTGTATAGTGACGACGATTGCCTCGAAAATTTTGATTTGAGCGATGAAGAAGAGATTTTCGTTCAGGACATCGTCGAACCTGACGAAATAATTGCTGAGTTGGACATGAATAATCCAAATGAGCCTGTCAATATCGATTTGGAAGACGTGATTGTACCCTTGCCTGCTCTTGTTTGGTACCCGGATAAAGATAACGTCGGCTGTTCAGAATCGTTCAAAGGGCATAAAAAAGTATACTTGTCTGGAAAGACGCCATTGGAGTATTTTTTGGAATTTTTTGATAAAGGAATGCTGGCATTGATTGTTGAAGAAACAAATCGCTATGCATTGCAATAAAATGCTCACTATGTACAAATGTAGCCGAAATGAAAATATTCTTCGGCATCAATTTGCTCATGTCATACATAAAGTACCCTCGCATAAGGATGTATTGGGAAGCCAAGGCTGGCTTGCGTTGTGATGTTATTGCCAATAATATGCCTCTCCATCGCTTCGAGAAAATTCGGTCTTTTTTGCACTTCACAAATATCGATGAGATCCCTATTGAGAACAAAGACAAAGATATTTAGTGAATTGTTCTGTTTCAAAATACAAATGTAATTTTAATTTTCTACAGCATTTCGTATTCGACCGATCTTCAATCGCTTAAACTAAAATTTTAAGAAAGCTTGCGATCCGGGAGAGGCTTTGGCAGTGGATGAGATGCTCATTCCCTTCAAAGGCCGCTCGTCATTGAAAAGCTATTTACCAAAGAAACCAAAGAAATGGGGATTCAAAATGTGGTGTCTGGCCGGTATAAATGGTTACATCCATAAATTTGAGCTCTACCAAGGCACAAACGTTAACGAGGCGCAAATTCTTGGCATAAACAAATGTGGAAATGTGGTTGTTCGATTATGTTCTGATGTCTTGGGAAAGTTTCATAAAATCTACGCTGACAACTTGTTTACGAGTTTGCCGCTAGCTCTATATTTGAGACAGAACGATACATTTTATGTGGAAACTTTGCGTCCAAATCTTATGAATGAAGTGGCACGGAAGCTTAAAAGTGAGAAAGTTTTGAAGAAAGAAGGCCGTGGTTCATCAGCAATTGTCACTTCAAATAACAACGTGTCGGTGCTACGATAATAAATGTGTTCACTTGTTGTCCACGATGCTGGAATCGGACAACCAGAAAAAGTAAACCGCTATTGCCGCAAAACAAAATGCTTTATTGAAGTCCTCCGCCCGGAAATTGTTAAAGAGTACAATAAATCAATGGGAGGAGTTGATCTAATGGACTCACTTGTGGCACTCTATCGAAATTATTCAACGAACCGCAGATGGTACATGCGCATTTTCTACCATATGCTTAACGTTTCTGTTGTGAATGCTTGGATCCTATGGAAAGAGATGTTTCCGGAGGATAAAAAAGAACTCTTGGAATTCAAAAGTGAGATTGCCAACGCTTTAATTTTCTCTGGAACCATTAAAAAAAAGCAAACGAGGCAGGCCAAACGATAGATCCTCCGCAGAGAATGAGCCAAAGAAACGCCTGGTGGATGACACTGTTCGATACTCCGCAGGTAATCACTGGCCGAACCATAGTAGCAAGAATTTTGCAAGCATATGCCGCCGCAAGGGATGTAATCGCAGAACTCGCTATAAATGCATTGCATGCAATGTATCGCTCTGCCCTGAGTGGCTTCCGCCAGTTCCACACAAGCGAATAAATATAATTTTTACTTTTCCATTCATGTATTTCTTCTTACTCAGGTAAACTCCAGATAACTTTCTTTTAAATAAAGTTGAACAAAATTTAAATACTTTTTCGAAATTTGAATTAATTTAGGTATTCGACAAATACATGCATATTGCCTGGTGTCTTTACTAACGTCATAACGCAAAAAAACGAACAAGAATCGAGTCATAAGCAAATAAAAAAAGAATATAATAAAAAAACCAATAAAGTTCCACGAAATTTTTTCCGTTCACATATGTGTACATCGCCTAGGGATCAACTTGGGCAGGTAAAAATGAAAAAATATACTTTTTCGACTATTTGGAGGTCCCTGATCACGAAAATCTACATTTCGATTTTTTCCGATCACGGGAAGTACACTTTCTCCTGAGAGGGTTAAGGTCAAAAGTACAACTTAATTTTAAATGACAGAATTAGTATGATCGTTGTAGCAAAGAAGAAATACCGTAAAGAACACTATTCTTATTGAATACACCGCCAAGTTTTTTAAAAAGTCAGTTGAGTCTAAAAACTACATTGTCGTCGTAAGAAGGAGTGCAGAACATCTAGCCTGAAACTCAAAATTAATTTTGTTGTGTTTTTCTGATTACTCCACCCACTCTTTATCTCTATATCTATACTTCTGTAATATTGTATAAAAGGGTACTCACGTATGTTCGGGACCGCAAAGCTTGAGAACGGCAGGCGCTATTTCAATAATTGTTTTTCTGTTGGTTAGCTATGGTACCCAGTTGGGATATAGGCTATATAAATTTGCTAATCATTATTTAAATATTTAATTAAAATTAAAAGTGCATAAACATACAATTTTTTTTTATCTTATTCTCACCGAGAAAAAAAGCTTTCTGTTTTTAAGCTCAATTTGACCAACATAAAGGAGTGTGCAACGCTGCACGTGTTGTGCGCAATGAATAAATAACGAATAAATAATTGTAAAACTCATATTATGCTAACTTAATTTTGTTATATGAACCTACCCCTTGTCCATGAAACTATGAATTTTTATTGTAAAGTGTTTTGCTCAGCTCATTTTTAAAAACGTAAATGCTGCACTCTCTCTTACGACGGTGGAAGTAAAGTAAAATTGCGAAAACTAAAAGGGTATTCAAAAGGTGTGCTATCATGTCATAATGTCATATTGTCCTAAGTTTTTACACAAGTTTTAACATTTTATTGTTGCCTTCCATAAAAAAAGCACTAATATATTACAACTCTAAAAGCTATGTTTATTGAAGTGTCGTAATCAAACTGCTGTTTCTTATTTGCATTTATTTATCTTGTAAATTTTAGTTGCGCAATTTTAGGACAATATGACATGATAGCACGCCTTGTGAATACCCTATATATGTTATTATATTAGGCGCGTTTTTCCAACATCCAAATACGATTTCCATGCAAACAAAATTCTGCTATGGATTTAGATTTTGCAATGAAGCAAGTGATCAGAAAAAGCATTGCTGACATTCTCATGTTTGCATTCAACGCCATCTAGTTGTCATATACTTTTAATGAGCATCAAATCAAAATCCAAATCTAGACTTGGATGTTGGAAAAAACGCAGCTGTTATGTTAAATGAAAAAAAACATTTTGTTTTATATATTTTAATAATATTTAAGATTGAGTAATCTATATTATTTACAAAAAATTTTTACTTATTTTTAGTGTGAATGAATTGCTTTTATAGATTTTACAACAATAACTTATATATCTAAGAATCATAAGACTTTCGTTTCAGTGTATTTTTAAAATTTCAAGATTTTCTCTTTTATTTTTTATTCTCAGAATTATTTGAAAACCATTCTTTTTATGTTATTTAAAATATCTTTTTTTTTTAAGGTTTTCAATAAATGACAGCCTCTTTCAAATAGACTGTCAATACCAAAAATAATTCAAATTGATTTAATTAGAAAATTGTGGACAAATCTTTGAATACAGCACAAGATTGAAGCATTTTTTGTGGAATCAACGATTTCAAATTGTCCACGATAAAAAGATTTTCAGTGTCGCATTTTATTTGCTAGTGAATAGAGTTTTTTTGCATAATTGTTTAGTATATTCACTTTATATAATATTCATCAGTTCTTAAACTGTTATCGAGTGCACTTTAATAATTATTTTTGTTTTTTTTAATAGTTAATTTTTTGTAAAATATTTACATTAAGATACATACCTACATAAAGGCGCCTCACTCTCTGTGGTAGAAAAAAAGTTATCCCGGTCACCCCCTCAAAATATACTTTGGCTTATGTTATGATGATTTCCCAAATATTTCGGCTCTAGCGATAGCCGTCAGTTAGCGAGAATGGTTAGAAAAAAACTCTAAAAATCGCGTTTTGTAAGGATAATTTTTGTGCCATGATATTTTTAGTAAAAAAAAAAATTGTCCCAAATAGTGTAAATCAAACAATTACAGAGCTCTGCATAAAAATTTTTTGGGAAATGTGTCCTAACAAAAAATATATTTAGTTTTTTGCAGTGATTTTTTAATATTTTTTGTGCAATTTTTATTAAAATATGTATAACTTCTCCATCTTATGCCTGATTTTCCATTTCGAGGTATAATTGAAAAGGTGCTGACTGCTTCTTTTTCTTTCTGTCACTAATTTACCTTAAAGGACCTTTTTATGATGTCGTAAATTAGCCTGATTGACTAAATTTGTTCAAATTTAAAAATAAACGTATTGAAATCTTCATCTTTTCTTTCTTCTGCTATAATTTGGCATTTCAAAATATATTTAACACGAAAAAATTCACAAAAAGTTACCAAGAAACAAATAATATAAATTATTTATTATTAACAAATAAAAATTATGCTGATATCCAACAGCATTAAAAAGAGCCTATAAGGGTTAATTAGTGCCAGAAATAAAAAGCAGCAGTCAGCACTTTTCCAATGATGTGGGGAATCATCATAACATAAATCAAAGTTTATTTTGAGGGGTGACCCGGATAACTTTTTTGTGAGGCGCCTTAACATACATATATATTTGCAGCTCTAATAATGTTGCCATAATCGATTTTTCTAGTATTTTTAAAAGAGGTTTGCTTTATTTCTGTATTGTGATTGCTAGTAAATATTTATTTCACCTTAGTTTTTTTGCTTGGACCCGGTATTGCTCCGAACAAAATTGTTGACTTTGTTGCTACTGCGGTTTATATGTACAGATGCGGTTTGATATTTTTATCTATTTTATCAGTGTGCCAATCATGAAAACTCTCATTAGTTGCTTGGATACCAAAATGTGAAAAAATGCAGAATCTTCCCACAAGTTGAATTATTATTTTTTTCCCATATGCATGCTATGTGACTGGGAGTCCTATGAAGGCAGAATTTTGCTGAAGGAATCATTGTTATCCTTGATATTCGTATTGTATCTGCTGCTAGTTTTCATGATTGGTCAAAATATATCAATAAAATGCTGAAATTCTATGTAACCACCATTTTTCTCGCATGCGATAATTTTGAATGCTGCTGAATTAAATGTTACGCATACGTCGTGGTGTCAGCTAATGAATAGTTGCTGTATAGTCATTTGTTTTTTGACAATTATAATTGAAAATTTTACTTATATTTTTTTTTTCCTCTCATACGAGTACACTTAAAATGTATTGCAATTTCATAATGTATGTGTGAATTTATTGAAATACTAGCTACAAGTTGAAGAAAAATCTTAGTAATAATAGAAAAAAATTTTGAATTCTAGTTATTAATTAAGGATTGCTTTTTAGAGTGTGTTTTAATATTACATTTTTTTTTGTTATATATAACAATTGAATACTGCACTTTAATAAATAAAATGAAATAGTTGTTAGTTTAATTAAACGCAGCTAGCTAGTGGAAAGTAAACGAACTTCTGCATATTCGTTGTTCTTAAAATTGTGTTTGTTTTTACAACTAGTTGTTAGAAAATATTTTATGTTTATGTTTTTGCACCTACGTTTATATTTGATTAGATTGTCTGTTGCATTAGATAATGATTTTTTTTTGGTTCTTTTAGAAAGTTTAGCATTTGTGTTTTTGAATATAGTATAATTAAGTAATCTTCTCTTTCTTCTAGCTCTTTTAAATAATGTTGACAGTTTATTGCAAATTCAGGGGCATAAAAGAGCAATAAAATGTAACATTAATTATTTTCTCCCAACGCTTATTGTAAGAAATCCATTGGGGCCAAATTATTTCTACAAAGTTAGGTTTAATTTTACTTAATGCTTTGAATTAGCGTATTGCAAAAACTCAAGTAATTTAACTTAAGTACATCTTACTCTTCTTATAATACTTAAAAACACCTAAAAGCATGCACAGAAAAATCACTCAATCAAAAGAAATGTTGCTTATATGCCATCATGGTGTGTATCTCAAAGCTAAAATTAGTTCTTCAGAGTTTGGCATAAGTTATTTTTTCTTAATTTTGAGCACCAGCAAATGAGTGATTTTTCTGCGATGCTTTTTTTTTAAATTATCTTAATACTAGTTTGAATATTTTTTTTCGTAATTTCAAATAGCATGAATAATTTTTAAGTGGTAATTGGATAAGAAAAACACAAATTTTATGCCATAATCTAGGCTAGTTATAAATATTAATTGACATTTCATTGTTGCTCCTGGAAAAAAATTTAATTTTTCTAAAGTTTTCATAAGCTTGCTTGCTTTAAATTAATTAATATATAATTATTAAATTTAAATTTTATTCTCAAATTGTCTTTTCTTTTTCTCTGTTTTTGCTTAGTTTGCTTAGCAAAGAGTAGTTAAAATTTTATTTTTCATTATGTAATTGAAGTAATAATCATCTTTCTATTTACAGTAGTTTTGCTTGGATTGCTAAAGTCTTTTTTTTGTTTAATTTTTTTTTATTTATAGTTTAATTATGGTTAAAATTCTCGAATGTGTAAAAAAATATAGTACATTTTTGTATTTAGTTGCGCAACATAAACATATGAGTAAATGTTTACTTTTGCTTAGGTCTTTTTCCACATGATTTAAAGTTAAGCCTTATTTAAATATGCCAATTAATAATATTATCAAATGTTTAAAGTTTGTTTTTTCTTTTATTTTTTCTGCTTACGTTTTTTTCTGCTTGCTACGATGAATTTTGAAAAAAATTCGTTGAGTATTTTGAATTAGAATCGAGTTTGGAGTAAGAACTAGTTGTGGTTATACAGTTTTAATATAGAACGTTTTTAACTAAGTGCTAGCTTAGTTACTCATTTATGTACAGTGATAACACATACTTACATATATAAACATGGTTTATTTACACTGTTGTGCCGCAATAAACAAAAATATTTTTACATTTTAACACTATTAGTAGTGCCTTGAGTCTTTAAGCCTCATTTTGACTTTGATTTTGGGCTGTAATTTACCCAGTAGTAGTAGTAGGTTAAGCAAAAATTAACAAAAAATTGGTACATGTTGTTGTTGTTAACCCTTTTTTGTACTGCCTTGAGTCTTTGATACACATTTTGACTTTAATTTTTCGCCATAATTTCACTCAGTACTAATATTAATATCCAAAATTGGAGCTTTCTGCTCCATTTGCGTTGCTCATCGCTAAGCTGGTGCTCTCAAAATCTTACCAAATTTACAATAGCTGTAGACAAAGGGTATGTTCGGAAATGCATCATGATGCGCAAACTGCTGTTGCAGCACAAGTGAAATGTTCGAAAAAGGCCCTGCAAACGTCAAACCAGTTAAAATGTAATTTTTCTATCAAGCGTCACTCAACATTCGCATCAAAAAATTAACGCTTCAATTTGGACGCTTGAAAAATGTCAGTTGTGCGCATACTGCAAATCGTGATGCTTTTCTGAACATATCCAAACTATTGTTTTGTGTCATAAAAAAAGGATTCGTTTGTTTTTTTATGCTGTTGAAATGTGAAGTTTTAAACTTTTAAAGCAGCAAAAATAAGCTATGCATTTATTAATATATAATATAATAATAAACTGGCCATTTCAGCCCTTGGAAGGACTTTGACCTAGCTTCTATTGATCAATTGTGTTGTGCGTGTTATTAAATGTTTGATCACAAATGACCGAGAACTGGACCAACGTGTTTTATGCCGACTCCGAACGGCTTATGTTCTCAAGAAGCTTTACAACTTTCTGTCTGAGCTGGAATTGAACCCGGGCAACCGCAGTTCTTTAGCTTAGGGGCCACGCACTCTACCCACTAGGCTACGGCCGCCACTATTAATATATTCTTGACCAAATTCTTTACAGAAACATCCCGAAATTTGCTTAGTTGTTAAAAATGTAAGTACAAGGCCTTTTACACATGGAGCAATTGAAAAGTAATGCAACTACAACGCAATAGCTTAAAAAGTTGCAAGCTACTCCAATTGTACACTGAATTGCAACCTATGCTTTCAGATGAGGAAGTCCCGTCGCAACGCAACATTGAAAAATTGAAAAGACAAATACTTTTTAAATGAAACTATGTTAAATAGAAACAAAAAATTGAAGTAGTTAAAGCGATTCGAGTGATAAAGAAGTTATTTCAAATTTTCATATTCAAAGAACTCAACGTAAAAATAGAATTTGGGGGTATTCATATATAAGGAAAAATAATAACTGCAGATTATTCGTCGCAGCAAAAGAACGGCAGCAAACTGATGTCAAACAAAAAAAAATATGCAACACAAAATCGCCGATTAAAATTGTAGCAAGCTGTGTTGCATTAAACTGGTCGCAAACGTGTTGCCAACTTGTTGTGCTCACGTTGCTTCATACGAAAGCTTCGGTATAAATGCATTGGTTAGCAACTTTTGTTGCAGTTGCATTGCTTCATGTGTAAAAGGCCTGAAAGAGTTTTGCGTCCTACACTAAGATAAAAGTTACTCATACGCAGTGTTGCAGCAATTATTTCAAAAACAAATAGCTGAGCAACTTGAGAATATATAGTCTCGGATTTTAAATTTTTGAGAATACTAGCATAACTATTTAGCTAGTTGATCAAATTAACGTAATATCCAGAATATTATAATCGCACATTTGCGGCCTATAATATTAAAATTTACGACTAGACGTTATGAAATAAGCCAATAAAATGTTCTACTACTGCAACTTTTTTTTTAAACTTTAATCCAAGATTTGTACGATTTTCTTTGTTTGAAAAATGAATAGCTGATTAGTCATCAAGACCAATAAGTAATAAGCTAGGAAATGTAGCAAATTGAGATTACCTTGCTAGAATTTGAACCCAATAACCTTGGAAAGAGGGCAGGTAAGCTCGCTACAATCGGCATCGTCGAAATAGAGTTTGTACCGAAAGATTGGCGGATTTTATGTGTATTTTGCCAGAAATTTACGTATTGACACTCTGAAAACCTTTTTAATTGCACCTGAGACCCTTCATGCCCACTTTGTTACCAACATATTCACTAGAATTTAATTCAAGTTATGTTATAAGTTATGTACAGTAGAGGGGAGTAATTAATATGGGAAAAAAAATTCCGTCCTTTTGTGATATCTTTTTTCTGATTCTGTGTTCATTTCTAAGCAAAAAAGTCTACAACACCATTAAAAGTGGTAACATTTTTCAAGTTATTTTATGTAGGTACCATAATCACTGTTAGAAAGTTTGAATATCCTTCTAAAATTTTAGATTTCATTCAACAGATTCTGGTACACGTACGTACATACATATATAGGTGTTTAAAAGTTCACGTCTAAGTAATAACATATGAATTTTCCCACTAAAATTAGCAGTTTGCTTTACTAAAGAGTGACAAACAGTTAGTAAAACTTCAAGCTGAATATTTTTGTTAAATATTTTATCGCTCTAGTACTGTAGTTTTGTCGACCCTTTTTTAAAAGAAAGCAAAAAAAAAAAAGAAGTCGTAGATTCCCAGCAAACCAAAGTTTCCGAATTCGTAACGAATTCGTTACGAATTTTTCGAAATCATTCCGAGTTCGGCATCAGAATTCTTTCCGATTTCGTAACGAAGGGTTGACACAAATTCGTAAAGAATTGTCGTAGCGAATTCGAAAGGAATTTTAGTAACGAATTCGTAACAAATTCGTAAAGAATTGGAGTATCGTATTCGTAATGAATTCGTAACAAATTCGTAAATAATTGACGTATCGAATTCGTAACAAATTCGTAAAGAATTGAATTATCGTTTTCATAACGAATTCGTAACAAACTTATTACAATTTCTTATCGAATTGTAGCACCGAATTCGTAACGAAATTAACCATCAAATTCGCAACGATCTCTTAATGATTTTTGTACCGTATGTAATACAAAATTAAAAAACAATTTCGAATCAAAGTTTAGTTAATCGATCCGCTTAAGATGCCCCAGACTATATGTTTTGTACAAATGACATGCCAAAAATTGCAGATCCTTTGCAACTACTATTATGGATCATGCATAAATGTGAATTTGACATGTCGTTTGTATTTGCATCTGTAAAACTAAAATTAGAGCCATCTCTGGTATCATCTGTTTTAAAGAAAATGTTGTTTAAAACTAAATTATTTTACATATAGGGACCCTCAAACGATACTACATGTTGGACGTACGTGTAGTTCGATAAAGTAACGGGACTTATTTCATTTGCCCTCACACACATCGCACATGTCGGATGGACGTCGGATGGACTTCATTATTTTTTAGCTGCCGAAGAGTTAACATCAATTAAAAATATTAATATTAATTGTTTCCCAGCAAACCAAACGATATCGTTTCGATATCGAGATGATATCGTAAGGGTGATAATTTCTATTTATAAGGAAACACGAAACGATATCGTTATGATATCAAAAAAGTCCTGTTTTCGATACAAATTGACATATCGTAAACGATATTGAAAACGTATTAATTGCGATATCGAAACGATTTCGAAATTTCAATGTCGTTTCGATATCGAGATGATATCGTAAAGGTAATTATTTCTATTGATAACGAAACACGGGACGATATAGTTATGATATCGAAAAAGTCCTGTTTTCGATACAAATTGACATATCGTAAACGATATCGAAAACATATTTATTTCAAATTTCAATGTCGTTTCGATATCGAGATGAAATCGCAAAGGTGATAATTTCTATCGTTAACGCTTCACGAGATGATATCGTTATGATACCGAAAAAAGGCAGTTCTCAAAAAAAAAATGGACACATCATTGACGATATCGAAAGCATATTAATCCTTGATATCGAAATGATACTGCAAATAATAACTGGAGATTTGAACCTCGGCCTCGTGCGTGTAAGTCCATCAGCTTATCTATTCGACCATCGCAATTAAGAATGAAAGCTAGCCTTCGGTCGCAGGTTTAAACACTAAGCGGGACAAAAAAAAATGGTTCGTTTGGTTTTGCTGTTTTAAAATATAGTTCGATAGCAATGGTTCGAAATGTAATTTTTTTATCAATTTTTTTTTATTTAAAGACCAAAAATTGTATTTTGCTTAAAACATGCAATAATAACAGCAAACTTAAAATAAATGATTTATTTTTAGAAATTTTTTTTAAAAAAAGCTTACAAAGAAATGACAAACTGAATACGAAATATCGGACTCGTAATTGAGCTCGAAACGAACACGAGATTTCGGATCCATATAAAATTATATGAAAATACTTAGAATTTTTTCATATAAATTTCTACATAGGGAATGATATGAAAAGAATTAGAATTTTTCATATAAGAATTATAAAAAAGAAAATTTTTATTATATAATCTGAGAAAAAAAAAAATATTTAAAAGAAAAAGTTATTAAATTTTTAAGCCCCATTGTAACTTCTGGCCCACCCTATATAAGTTTTTAATTGTTTTTAGCTATTATACCACGTAAATTTTTAAGTGATTTGATAAGTTAAAGTGCTGTAAATTTACCTAATTTGCAATATGGGTCGCCGTACAAGCATTGAGCAGCGTAAACTGGTAATTAACCATTTTACGCAAGAGCAAAGTGTTCGAAAAGTTGCTGAAATGGTCAACTTGAGCGCTTCTACGGTCCAGTACATAATTCAGAGCTTCAAAAATGAGAATCGGGTACAAAACAGGGGCAGAAATGCACCGAATAAAGTTTTCAACGCCTCAGACGAGCGTTATATTGTAAGAAAAATCAAGGAAAATCCCAAATTATTCGCTCCAAAGTTGGCTGCAGAGTCTCACCAAGAATTAGGAAAGTCCTGCAGTGCTGAAACCATCCGTAGTGTGCTTCGCAGTGAAGGTTTGAACGGGCGAGTAGCACGAAAAAAAGCCATTTATCTCAAAGAAAAATATTCAAAGCCGATTTGCTTTTGCCAAAGAGCATTTTGCTAAGACTTCCAACTTTTGGAATACTGTTATTTATGCAGACGAGTCAAAGTTCAATATTTTTGGCTCCGACGGGATGTCATATGTCTGGCGCAAGGCAAATACCGAGCTAAACAAGGACAACCTCAAACCAACTGTGAAACACGGTGGTGACAGCGTGCTGGGTTGGGCCTGTTTGTCCGCTGCTTAAGTGGGAAATTTGATATTCATTGAGGGAATAATGGATAAAACAAAGTACCGCAATATGCTCAAAAACAATTTGCTTCAAAGTGCTGACAAACAAGGTTTGCGCGAAAAATTTCGGTTCTACCAAGATTACGATCCTAAGCATAAGTCCGGAATTATGCAAACCTGGCTTATTTGCAACTGTCCACACTTGATGTCACCACCGCAACAGTCATCTGATATGAACGTTATAGAGAATAGGCTGTTAGGCTGTTTTGGACAAGAACATTAGAAAACCACAAGATTTCGAATAAAGAAGACTTAAAGAAGATGTTGCTTGAGGAATGGCAGAAAATAACCCCAGATATTACACAAAAATTGGTTGACTCAATGCCAAATAAGCCCTTCTTAATGCTAAGGGTAATCATACTAAATATTAAAATGAATTACAACCTAATTCTGTAAATTGCCATTTAAACTGTATGCAATAAGCTGTGACATGGAATTTAAAATTTTTTTCGTTTTTAGTTTTTTACGGTGTTAAACACCAAGTTTTTTATTAAAAAAAGTTTCTTAAATAAAAGAAAAACCTTTCTTTTAAAAATGGCAACAAAAATTTTGTGTTATTGTTACTTAAGCATAGTACTCTGTTCAGTTTCATGTCAAATTCCACTCAAATCTCCATACAAAAAGTGACAGTTGCGAAACAAGCGTGGACATTTTCACAAAATGTTTGTCAGAGCAGTACTCTGTTCCGCTGCGTGAAATTATCGCAACATGTTTCTGAGCAACATTTTTTCACGACAATTTAATTGTACTCATTGGCGTCGGAAGCGGGGGGGCAAGGAGGGCAGTTGCCCCCCACTTTTTTAGCTAGATAAACAATTTAAAAGGAAAACTTCAAAAGTTATTCAAAATATCAGTTTTTCTTACAACGATAATATTTTTGTATGTGTTCCCCATCTTTCTCTCTTCTTCATAAGCATGCTTGCGGATAACCATTTCCTTTCTCTGTGTTTGCAAAAAGATAGAACAAAATGTAGAGTTTCTACTGCAAGCCTACTACTTCAGTTTAAAAGCACCCTTAAGTATGTAGCTTAATGCTTGTTAATTTTGCAACTCTGGTAAGAAAAAATTTGGCATGTTCTTAGGGGCTTTCCATATTGGACGACATGTTGTATGATAAGTTATATGGAAAACTAATAGGATCCAACTTGTAAAGCAACATCATTAATTGCAAGCTCTCGAGCAGAACACAGCCGGCTAATAGCTAAGCAACTTTTAGATGCCCTGAAAATTGAGCAGTAATTTTACATAGTTGCACAATATTGTACAATCGGCAGAAAAAAACCAAAAATTTCAACTATCGTTTTAGCTTACGCATGGTACTACATGTTGTACAATCTGCCATGTTGGTCCAATGTTTTGTACCATGCGAAAGCCCCTACTGTGAATTAGCGGATGAAAATCCACCTCGACGCTTTGAACAAACATCAAATCCGGTTCCTTCAGTACAGTTGCCATTATATGATCGGCTACGAAAAGATTATTTCGAAATTTTAGATCTTTTCTCAAATGAGATAATGGCTAGATTCGATCAAACAGGTTGATATTTTACTTTTGTTTTAATTTTGCATGTTTACACCAGCTTTACTCAACCGACTCACTTTGATTTAACATTCGGTGAGTCGGTTGAGTGAAGCTAGTGTAAACTGGCACTTTGTAAATCTTATTGTACATTTAAACAGATCTTGACACTCTAGAATCGTTGGAAAATATTGTAATCGAAGCCTTCAACGGAAAAGTGCCTTCTGAACAAAATCTAAAAACAAAACTAGATCTTTATGCAGATGACTTTTTTGCAGATGAAATTGCCGAAGCCATTGCCTGGCCAATCACCTTGTAGTGGCATTGTATCCCAATTTGCGAAAAATTCGGATCCTGTAAAAAAACTATTAAATGAAGTTGAAAAACTTATTGCTTTGCTTTTGACTGTGCCTGCATCAGCAGCTTCATCTGAGCGTTCTTTAAGTGCACTAAGACGACTTAAAACGTATCTTCGAGCAACTGTGACACAGAAACGACTCACTCATGCGGCACTTATACACATTCACAAAGATAAAACCGAAGAATTGAATTCGATGGAGGTGATGAAAGAGTTTGTTTCTCGCACAAGAAACATTTTGGAATAATTTAAATTGATATAACTTTTTGTACCTTATTGCATTTAAACCATGTAAAGATATACCTAGTCTTGCTTTATAAAAGCAAAAATTATTTCTTATATTTTCATACTACCATATGAAAGATCCTTTAAAGAATGATCTCTAATATTGAAATTGGAAGAACTTTTAAAAATAATGAAATTTTAATATTTTTTATATATTTTTTTATATTTTTTTTATTTTAAACTAAAATAAAGAATTTGTTTATTCACATTCATGTTTCTTTGAAGAAATTTTGGTGAACTTTTTTGCACCACCATTTGTACTGCCCCCCCCAGATGAAATTAGCTTCCGACGCGCTTGATTGTACTGCATATTTATTTTGAAGTGAAAAGAGAGATATCATATAAAATCTCCCAACTTATTCTCCGAGTCTCTCTGAGAAACGCTGCCATAGAAATTCCTCGCAACAAACTTTAAGCCAGAAATTTCACGCAAACGAACAGAACTGTCATATGGAGTTATTCCAGCCAAAACTAAAAATTTATTACTGTACGAAATAAGCTGGGAGCCACTGTCTATAAATTCTGGCTTCGATAAAAAGCTTTCAGTCTGCAGGCTTACTTATTGTAGCTTCAGTTTTATTTTTACATTTATCCATTTTTCCAATAGAAAAAAGGGTACTTTTGGCGAAATTACTCATTTGAATAAGCAAAATGCTACGAAAACGGTCAATCTATATTAAAAAAAAAAACATGGTTTTAATGAAATTTATCTCTAAACTGACTCTTCTTTTACTAAAGGGTGTTTTTTATAGAGTGATACAACTTTGAGTTGGCAGCATTGCTTTATTTGACCTCCCATTTAACAGCTGATTGTTGCTTCTTTTTTGGTTTGCTTCATAGAAGTAAAATATAAGGAAATGGTGTTTCTCTCACACACAGTGTATGTGTACTGCGGCTTTTTTTCTGACTGATTAGTATAGATTTTTGACAACTGCGATCTCACTGCAAAGCAAAACAAAGTGCTCAAAGAAAATTTTGAAAAAATGAAAAGCGATTGTTATTTCTAAAATTAATTAAGTTTATAAAATTAATACAATAAGAAACATTTTAATTATGCGCTGTGTGGTGAAAAATTGTTTAAGTGTCCAGAGACTGAAGGAAAAGCTGGTTTCATTTCACAAGTAAGTATTTTGCAAATGGTTGGATTTTTTTCAAGAAAATAACTTTATTTAAACTAAATTGGTTGCAGTGAAGTGTTTTTCAATTAGAATTTTACAAATTTCTAATCAGATATTAGAAAAAAGCAATTATTTATTTCAGTTAACTTCGCGCCATTTTCGCGAGATTGAAAACGTCAAAACACAAATTGTACTACAAGGGCGCATTCATTTTTCAAGGGTACATTAATTTTTCATGGTGGCATATATTTTTAGGGCGCCATTTTCTGAAATTGAAAATATTTTAGTATGAATTTATTTATTTTATTTTCAGATTCCCACATATGCTTGATATTAGACATAAATGGATCCGTGCCTTAGGGTTGGATCCCAATAAAGTTACAGTAAGAACTGTTGTATGCTCTAAACATTTCCTTGAAAATGATTTCATTGATTTTAATAAAACCAATCGGAGATTATATCCATCAGCAGTACCATATTTACATGATGCCAATGATAAGATGTAAGTAATTTTTTTAATTGTGTGAAGTTATTGTATATGAGTTCTATATGAAATAATTTTTTAGGCATATTGATCCAGATCCTATCTGCAGCAAAAGTTTGGTTGCAGAAATAAAATGTTCAAATAAAGAAAATTTAAAAATTTTACAAAATATTCAGATATTGCCACCTAGGGACAATGTATTAGAAATGGAGCAAAAACCGCTAGAATGTGTTGAAATTATTCCCCCTAGAAATGATAAAGAAAATGAGCCAAAGCCACAAAACAAGCTCACATTAAAAAGAATGTTGGAATCTGATGATGATTTGTCATCATCCCCAAGAAAAAAAGAAGCAAAAAATAAACTTCGGGCGCTTAGAAAAATAGTTTTGAAAAAAAATAGAAAAATTAAAACTTTGAATGAGAAAGTTAGACGCAGATCGCGCCGAATTGGAAGTTTGACTGAAATCATAGGGGCAATAAAAAGAAAAAACTTAATTAATGATGAAACCTCGGAAATTCTGCAGAATTTAGGAACAATGAACGCGGATCTCTTCGAGAGATAATTAAAAAAAGTACGAGGTTTACCAAACGCCAGAATGTATCGCCCAGAAATTCGATCGTTTGCGTTAAATTTGAACTTTTTATCACCAAAAGCGTACGAATATGTAAGAGAGAATTTCGACAATTGCTTACCACATTCTCGAACGCTCGCCAAATGGTACGAAGGAATTGATTGCTGCCCTGGATTTACTACAGAGTCCTTCGATGCAATCAAAGCAGCTATGGAAGAAGCAAATAAAGTATCGCAAAAAATAATATTAAATTTAATATTCGATGAAATGGCAGTTCGGAAGTAAGAATATTAGTGATATAAGCAGTTCTTTTGTTATTTTAACATTTTTTTCAGACATATCGACTGGAGCAGCAAAGGAGCTTTAGGATACACATTCGTTGGAGATGGTGATTGCAGCAGTACTGAGGCTACCCAAATACTCGTCTTCCTGGTGGTTTGTGTCAACAAAAGTTGGAAAATTCCAGTTGGATATTTTCCAATCACTAGCCTGGATGCCAGTCAAAAGGTAAATATGACAAAACATTGCTTGGAAACCCTTTTAGCCACAGGTGCGGAGGTAATTGGAGTTACCTTTTTTATTAAATGGCAATTTCTTCAAAAGCTTGTGGAGTTGCTAGAAAGAGAAGAATTGCATTTAGGAAATAAGCTAAGAAGTTCTCATATTTACTTTTCGGACCAGAAAATGAAGGTCAGGATTGCAGTACAGGCTCTTAGCAAATCTGTAGCTGATTCGTTAGATTTCTGTAGGGAGGTATTGTTATTGCCAGAGTGTGAAGGTTGCGAGGCTACAGTAAAATTTATTAGATAAATAAATAATGTTTTTGACGTTCTTAATAGTAGAAACTCGCATAAATTTGGATTTGAAAAAGCTTTATGTAAAGAAAATAAAGATAGTATTCTTAAATTTGAAAATGAATTCGTTCAATATTTGAGTGAGCTTCGCACCCTTAATGGACAATTGGTAATAAACCACCGTAGAAAGACAGGGTTTATTGGTATCATAGCTTGTGTAAGGAATATTAAAGTAATTTATGAAAGATTTATAGACAGTAATATTTTATCTTTTATACCTTTTTATAAGCTTAATCAGGACCACATAGAGTTATTTTTTAGTTCAGTTCGTTCTCATCTAGGTTACAATGATAATCCTTCCGTTAAGCAGTTTAAAGCTGCTTTTAGGAAACTAATTATCAGATGTAAAATTAGGGAAGGGGGCATTGGTAATTGCATACCATTAGAAAAAATTGAAATTTTAAGTTTAAGTAGTTCCAATCCCATTAAAAAGAACAATTTGAATTCATTCGACTCTAAGCAGAAACTAGGTTTAAGTATTGTAGATTATGAAGAAAATGAAAATAGTTTTTTAAATGAACACAATTATTTTGCAGACGCTAGTATTTTGACTGAATACACATCTTACGTAGTGAAGTATATTGCAGGGTTCGTTGTGTTCAAATTGCAATCTATTTTAAAGTGCAATGAATGCAAAAAAGATTTGGAAGGAGTTATGAACCCAGAGTCATTAGTTAAATTTAAATCGAAAGGATACTTAAAAATTCCATCGAAATCGGTTGAAGATGCTTGCATTATTGCGGAAAAAGAACTGCGTATTCAAACAAAATTATTAGATGAAAACAAGTCTATTTTGCATACAATGTACTTTAACCGTATTTTGTATAATACACAGATCTCACTTGTAGGAAAAAATATATTTGAGGGACACATTAAGTCTTCCGGACATTACAACATTGTAATAAAAGCTTTAATTGGAATATTTTTGAAAACCAGATATTTTTATATCACAACAAAAATTAATGAAAAGCCAACAATAAGACAAAAACTGCATAAAACTATTAATTTTAAGGGAATTTAAAATAAAAATGAAGAATGAAGCATGCTTTTATTTAATTCCTCTTTTATTTTAATGCATGCTCATATTATTAGTTATAATTTTATTAAAATATATTAAAAATCACGTCGCTTACACGTTGTGAAAAGCATCATGTATTATATTGTTTTTACTTTATCTACATATTCAATACTAATATTTTCTTTTTTTTTCGGGTGAAATAGGCCTACAGCGGAACCGGACACCCAAAAAAATCGGTAACGCGCCAATTTGTATACCTCAAGGGTGGTGTGGAAATACAAAAAAAAAATTAATTAAATAAGCTACTAATCTCTTTCGCTTCGTAGATATTCTTTTTTATGTTTATGCGTACGCTAAAAACTATTTTATTCCAATGAGAATGTATAAGTATGCAATTCCAACCAGAAATCAATAGCGCCTTATTTTGCGCTTGAACCGAATGCGGCCCTGAGTGAATGTTTCTGTATTGGTGTAAACATACACTAGTAAGAAAAATGCCGCACTTTTATTTCAGAACACCACTTCCTTATCTCTTATTTCTATGGTTTGCTTTGTCATTTTATTATGGATCGACTTACACCAGAGCAACGCGTGTAGATTGTGAAAATTTTTAATCAAAATAATGGTTCTGTTCGTCAAACTTATCGTGCACTTCGTCCATTTTATGGCGTACATAATCGTCCTTCAGAGCTGCTAATTCGAAGAACAATAGATCTTTTTCGGACCACATTTACTGTTACTGATAATGTGCATCCCGTGAGACGCCAAACAGTGCGCACTGAAAAATCTGTAGCCACTGTACAGGAAAGCATTGGAGATGATCCTAATCAATCAATTCGTCGCCGTTCTCAGCAACTGGGGTTATATCCTTCCGATTTATGGAAGATTTTACGAAAAGATCTTGGCTTAAAACCTTCCCAGATTCAACTTGTGCAGGAATTAAAGCCAAACGAACATCGTATGCGCCACCAATTCGGCGAATGGGCTGAAGCACAAATTGATATTGATTTTGAATTTCCATGGACAATTTTATTTTCCGATGAAGCCCATTTTTGGTTGAATGGGTACGTAAATAAACAGAATTGTCGTATTTGGAGTGATGAGAATCCACAGGCTTTTGTCGAAACACCATTACATCCACAGAAAATGACTGTTTGGTGCGCTTTATGGGCTGGCGGAGTCATTGGCCCATATGTCTTCAAAAACGATGATGGTCAGAATGTTACTGTCAATGGTGAACGGTATAGGAACATGATTCGAAATTTTTTCGTACCTCAATTAGTTGGCATTAATCTTGCTGATATGTGGTTCCAACAGGACGGAGCCACATGCCACATAGTGGGCGCTACAATTGATTTACTCAAGAAAGCTTTTGACGAAAAAATAATTTCACGAAATGGCCCAATTAATTGACCCCCAAGATCGTGTGATTTAACACCACTGGATTATTTTCTTTCTTATCGTCTACGTCGATAAACCACAAGCAATTGAACACCTGGAAATTAACATTCGAAGAGTTATCGGCGAGATACGGCCGCAAATGTTGCGAATAGTTTGTGAAAATTGGTGTTTCAGATTGCGCCTTGTACGCGCCAGCCGTGGTCAGCCACATGGCCAAAATCATATTTATACATTAATGTCATAAAATTTTCTATCCAATAAAGCCCGTTTCATTGATATTAAAAATATATAACTATGTTTTTTTTATAACTTCAATAAAATTTTCAATCAAAACAAACAAGTAGTGGAAAACGTAGTAGAAAAAGCAGTATCTTTGGGTATTTAGTACTACGAAAAGGTATGCTATTTAGGCAACTGAGCTGTATTTTATCATTTTATCAGCTGTATTTTTGCTCTACTCTTCAATTTTACGGGTGTATATCTTCATTTTTGTGAGAAAACGTCAAACGAATGGGCAACCCATGGCCATGGTAGAAGAATAGAGGTAGTCGCACGGCTGAGAGCGAACTACCATAACTGTCAAAAGGCAATTGACAGCTCATACAAAATCTGCAACCGATGAGAGTGCGATGAGAAAGGCAAAATTAAAAAGAATCTGTCATGGTTGAAACTATTTTGCTTTTTTAATTGTTTATTGATCAATCAATTAAAATAGGATTTTGTGCAGCTGTTGAAGTAATTTATATGATTGTTATTAAATTTGGATTGTGGTGGATGGCAAACTACGTTTTTGTGGAAGAGTTTATAGCAAACATGAGCATCTTTTTTAAAATTTTTGTAACATCGTTGTCTTCTAAGCTCGTCAGCTGGAACACAAAAACTCGGCCCATTTTCCTTGCGCAAATGTTTTTGGCACAACACGCACTTCATTTTAATTAAAAAAAAAAGAAGTAATTCACTTTTATTCAAGTTTTTAAACACAACACAAAAATATCCAATTGGAGTAATGTAATATTTCGCAGTTGTCTTTGTTTTCTTTAAAAAAAAAACGTATTTTGACAATTCTGGTAGTATTGTCAAAGAGATCACGATTAGCCACGAGACAACCTGTATTATTCTACCATGTACACTGATAGAACTGCAGCGCTGACTGTGCTCTCTTTCCATATTGCCATGTCTGTCAAATTCAGCTGTATGGCGAATGGAAACAAAAGAAAAGAAATAAAAAGTTTTGCTTCGTTTTGACATTTCCAGCAGTATGCTCTCATCTGGTGCATCTACCTGTATTCTTCTATTATTGGAAAACCTATAGTAATTAAATCATGGACATGACAAGACTTCATTTGATAAATTTAAGAATGAGCAAATCGTGAAGGAGGAATTACGTTGCTGCATTTCTTTTGTCATTTCTAAAGCTCTTTAATTTTTTTCTACCGAATCGCTACTAGGAATTGCTGCTCACTGAAGCTCCAAGCCTTTTTATTTTTATATTTCCTTTGTTTTGCCTTTTGAATTTTTATTATTGTTATTGTTTTTTTTTTAAATAATTAATCAGTTGTCATTGCCAATTGTCAATATGCAAATTTTGACAAAAGCTGAATAGTGCTGGATAGTGATGTATAACTTTTATTGCGTTTTATTAGATTTTGTAGAAATCACAAGATTTTAAAATCTTGAACATGTATAAAAAAACTAATACTAAAGCTGCGTTCCATTCGCTTCAAAATAATCCAGATTATTTTTTTACATGCAAAGCAAAAACAAAAAAAATAATCCTATAACAAATAGGATTATTTGTTATAGGACTATTTTTGCTATCCATATAAAATTGTGATATAGCCATTAAAAAATTTGAAACACAGGTGCCGCACCTGTATATTTTTATGAGCTGTCATTTCATTATTTGTTTGTTTGATACAATGACTATTAGGTAGCCATGACAGCTACCTATTTTCTCACGAGCTGCCACCATCGAATGTTAAACAAAAGAAAACAAAACAAACTGCGTGTGTCCCACTCATTGAACGCATTCAGCGGAGCCAACAATTGCACTTAAATTATTTATATAATTGCATTATATTAATAATTAAATTAAATAATTTACAATTTTTCTGACGTTTAGAGTAAAGCTTATTCAGAGAAAAACATCGTTCACTAAGGTATCGCTACCATAACAGTTCACATTTGTTTTGAACGACACACGTTCTCATGACACCTAATAGTTATTGTATCTTGATTGCTTGTTTGAATTTAATTTTGACTGCAACGGTAGTGCCCTCTACGAGTCGTTTTTTTTGCCGTTCCTTTGAGAAAATTTGTTATCGCGATCATATTAAGGCGAAAGGAACGCAGCTTATGTTTCCATCTGCTCGAAATCTTAAGATTGAAATAGTGTTTCAAAGTGTTTCCATCGGGCATGTCATGACAGCTAGATTTCATTTGACAATTAAGACTTCATTTGCTAAATTTAAGAATGAGCAAATCGTGAAGGCGCAATTGCGTTGTTGCATTTCTTTTGCCATTTTCGTAGTTCTTATATTTTTTTCTCCAAAATTGCCACTAGCAATTGCTCATTACTGAAGCTCCAAGCATATTTATTTTCATATTTCAAAACAAAGGCATTTTCAATTTTTATTGTTTTTTTTAAATAATTAATTAGAGGTCATTGCCAATTATCAATATGAAAAATTTGACATAAACTGAATAGTGCTGGATACTGATATAACTTTTCAGGGATACCGCATTGCATTTTATGAGATTTTGTATTAGATTTTGCTGAAATCACAAGATTTTGTATAGAAAACTTGATTTTTGTACTAAACTTGTATAGAAAACTCTGCTGATTTCAATATGGATTTCACGGAATATCACAAAAACTTAAGATTTTGAGTAGATGAAAACATAGTATAAGTCGATTTCAATATAGATTTTTCGAAATCTCAAGACTTCGAGGAGATGAAAACGTAGTATAAGGCTCATAAAAAATGAAAAACAAACATAAATAAATAAAAAACTATTAAGTTGAATTTATTTTATTAAATCGAATTGAATTGAATTGAATTGAATTGAATTGAATTGAATTGAATAGTTTCTGTTTTTGACAACAAATTTTTATGAATATTATGACTTTTGAGTTAAAAATACCTTATTAATTAGCTTTTTTAATTCAGCGCCATGAATTCATGTTTAAAGCTATAAAAGCACCAAAACTTAAAAAAAAAATTCATCAAACTAATTGTTTTTCATGTATTGCAGTTTTTTAGATAAAGCGCATTAAATTGTTCTAGAGCTAAAAGCATTGACTTATCAACACTGAATCCTTGCACTTTGCCACTAAGTTTTTTCCCAATTTTTGATGAGTTTTAGCATTTTTATCAAGTCCTTCGGATTGATGTATGTAAAGTATTTAAAGGTCATTCTGACACTTTCTCTGTTACCATGTGTTTTTTAGGGCAGCACAAAAGCTTTAATTTATCAAATTTTCAAAACACTTCTTTCCTCATTTATGATGAACTAAAGTGGTTCGGTCATGAAAGTGGGGCATGAAATTTTCATGCACATTTTTTCTTAATCTTCTTTTTGCTTAACGCTTGTCTTTATAGTGTAATTATATCACAAAGTATGTATGCATTAATTTAATATTTTGGTTTTTTTTTTGTAATTTTGTGTTATTTTATTAATTCTTTCATCACTAAACTTATACAAGATGTTTCTATTTTTTCATCATTTTGCTTCCTTAACTTTCTTAATACTGAGTTTTTTTACAAGCTAAAATATTATTGATTGAGTTTGGTTGAAATAAATTACTTTATAGCTGGTTTTAATGCTTACAAATTTATTAAATTTTATAATTAATGATTGAAAGATTTTGCACTTAAAAACTATGTTAATTTATTCATGTTGTTGCATTTTACATATATTTAAGAGTTTAAACCTTTGCTTGCATATCCATGTGCAAAAAACGCTCTTGGCCTTAAGTAGTAAATGGAATGTTTTTTTTGTGGTATAAATTCAATTAATTTTTAAAGTTAATTTAAAGTTTATTTTTAAAAATTAATGCGTTATTTTGTCCATTGCGTTGGTTTTTTTTGAAGATTTATTTTTGTATTATATGTGCGGTGTAAAAGTAGAAAAGAAAGAAAGTTGAGAGAGAGAGAGAGAGAGAGAGAGAGAGAGAGAGGGCAAAAAAGATAGAAAAAGAGATTACTTCAATGTTTTTACTACTACTTTAAGAGCTGCTTGTGATTGTTACGCTAACAACTACAAAAATGAGGTCATGACAAAATTGTTTTTGTTTTTTTTTTAATTTGTGATTTTTCACATGGACAAAGACGAACACACACACACACACACACATGCACGCACGCAGCCACACATACACACCACTTCATCGTTCTGAGGACAAAAATACTTGAGTGGTAAAAACAACAATATTCGAGATTTTTAAATAAAAAATACGTAGCATTAAATAAACACAAAATACGGACAAACACAGACATAACGAAACAATAACGACGCGTTAAGCGGTGGATAGCGGTAACACGGTAGAGTAACAACTTGTACAAATAACAGCCATGATGATGGTGATGGGCAAAAGCGGCATTAATTCAATTTTTCGTAGCATACTTTCGTGCGTTCTTAAGTGATTTTATGTATTTTTTGTCGGTTTGTGTTGTTTGTTTTATTTGCTTTTGTGTGTTTTGGCTGGGTTGTTTATTGCTTACTCTCCAGATAGGCCGCAATATCATTGGCATTCCGGTTAAAGGCCACCATCATCGGTGTGTTGCCAGAAAAGTCACGCGCCTGCAGATTGGCACCTGCTGCGACAAGCATGACGCTGATGTCGCGACACTGTTGTTCGGCGGCAATGTGCAAAGCTGTTTGACCTCTAAAAAAGGAAAGAAAGGAGAGAGATAGATTTAGTTAGCATGTCTCTGTTTGGTTTAGTCTGGCAGGTTGTCAGGCAGGCACGTTCGAACCAAGACCGTTCCTTCCTCACCTCTGCTTCTCTGCCATGTTGATCAGGCGGCGCGTTGCGCACAAAATGATGTACTTAACGATGTCCTTATGATTATATTTGCAAGCGAAATGTAAGGCTGTCTGTCCGATTTTGTTTACTGATTGCAGTGAGTATCCTTGTTCATGTAGTGCACGTAACTGCAAGTAGAAGGAGAGAGAGAGAAAGACGCAAAAATACCAAGATTAAAAATAATGCGACAAACTCAATTTTGTGACATAGAAAATGTATTACAACTGCTGTTTAACAAGTCGTAGTTATGCGGTGTGTTTTACAAACATGCAGGCAACAAACACGTACTTGACAACAAACAAGCCCATTAAATGCGCTACTAAATGTACGTATGCACAGAAAAAACAGAAAAAAAATCTTATAACTACTAAGTTTATGCTAACTACCAAATTCAGATCGCCACTCTGAGCCGCTAATAGTACGGCATCGGAAGTTTGTTCCAGAATAGGGCTAAAAGTATAAAAAAAAGTTAAAAAAAGCATTGGTTAAAAGTTCCAGCGTAGACAGGTAGATATATAGAATGGTCAAAGAAAAGAGCACAGTCAAAAGAGTTCAATTAAAGTTATCAGAAAAAAAAATAAACAAAAAATAGAAATTCATAAAAATATTATTTGCCCAGTGCTGCCAGGCGTCGATAAAAATAAATTTCCCTTTTTGCGCAAAAGAAAGTGTTTTTTCTCGTTTTTAACTTTTTGGTTTCCTCGTTTTTAAATTTAGGAATATTTGTAGAAAGCTTTTAGGGCCGTTTTATTCACTTTTTATAATTCGAGCTAACTTGAGCAGCTTCAATAACTTTTGTTAACTTGACTTTTCCTACAACTTGCGAAGTTAAATATTTTAATTTCTCAAGTTAAAATTTCATTTCATTCAGTTCAAGCTGAAATTTTATATGTTGAAGTTAAGTCAAGTTATAAATACTTAAGTTATAAAACATCCCAGGGAATTTTTTGATATTTGATGGGAAATGAGAAAAGAAATGACTTTTATAATTTATGAAATGGAAATTTGTTGATGTTGAAGGCAACACAATGTCAAAAAATATTTTGTTATTAAAATGTATGTGTGCAGAATAAAAACAAAGTGATTTCCAAATTATGGGGGTTTTCAGTTGACGGTGTTTCGAATTAAGATATGTTTTAATTCATTTCGTTAAATAACGACCCAGTAGCGGATGGAATATATTCCGAATATATGAAGCATCAATTACCTTGTAATGACCACTACTTCCGACTATATTACCTTACTATGCATAAAAGGCCTTACATTTAACATTGACTGAGACAGGAGGTAAGTGATCGCCTCCCTTCAGCATTACCTAGAAGTTGTAAGGACTAAAATTCCTACGTAATTTTATCCCCACATGACTTCTTACTTTTCTTTCCATTTTCAGTACACCTGTGAGCTCACGACTGGGTCGAGCATCGGTATACAAGAGAGCAAATGCAACCCCGTAGGGATTGTGACGGTTCAACGGCGTAATACGTCGAAGCATTACCCCAAGCACAAGCAAGTGTGGCGGGTGTGAACGACCTGAAACATATTTAAGTTAGGATTAAGGCCAATGAGATCAAAATACACCCTATATTTTCATTTTAAATATCATTTATCCTACCCCAAGGGTAGCAATATATATATAAGAATAAAATAACTGAGTAAACAAAAGTGAGTTTGCGGGTTTTATTTATAATAAATAGTGAAGGCATGGTGTCTTCCAAACAGCGGAGGCGAGTAGACCATCTACCAGTCGTTTGGTACATTAAGGTAGATATTCTAACCCGCCTGTGGAAGTAAATATAGGTAATAAAATTATAGAATAAAAGTTAATATTTTCTTATATTCAGTAGAATATATTTTACTATGGGATAGTTTTATACACCCAGATTTATTTAGTTTAAGCAACCAGCGATACTTGGCTAGAATGTCTTAGGTACTCCCAGTTAACGTGTAGATATTACACATAGGTTACTCAGGTCTGGTTCGGTGATAAGTTTTCCTACGACAGTCTACTCGTGTTAATGTGTTTTTATTTCTTTTCTTTGCATGTTTTGACGTAACGGCTCCAAGCTAACAATCATATATCGAGCTAACCAACGGCAACATCACGCGATGTTCTAGAATAAACCACGAGAGAGAGAAGCTACGAAGAAGACAAACAGTAACCTACGCGAGAGAGGAGGAGTATATAAGCCAGAACTTAGCTGGAATCGGGGAGTTTTGTTACAACTGTGAAAGGAAACAGACGTGCCGGTCTGCATAAGTGTGCACTAGTTTTCGTTGGTGGCAGACATAGTGCTGCCCACACCAACCGTCGACTTCAGCAGCAGCAAGGAAGAAAATAAATCGAAGCATCACCGTCGCTAAGCAAAACTTAGCATACATACGCCAACGAGCGGTAACGACGTCGACTTAAATACGTCTACAGCAGCGAGATAAGTCAACGTCGCTTAATACGTCGACATCGAATTAAATACGTCTACAGCAGCGAGATAAGTCAACTTCGCTCAATACGTCGACATCGAATTAAATACGTCAACGGCAGCAAGGTACGTCAACGTCGCTCAATACGTCCGCGTCGATCTAGGGCGTCAACGACAGCGAAGTACGTCGACGTCGCTTAGTACGTCCACGTCGATCGAATACGTCAACAGCAACAAGATACGCCAGCATCGCCTACAGACGTCTGCGTTGAGTTAGTACGCCGACTTCAGCCGAGAGCGTCGACAGTAACAGCGTTTCGACCGCCACAGCAGAGGCTGCAGCAGCAGCGAACGTCACGGATACTCCAGCAGCTCCGAGGACAGCCGGACAGCAACGTAACTAGTATCCCTTTCTATATTGTATTTTATTATTTCATTACCATATATTATTATGCTAATTTTACGCTGCGTATGTTTAAGAATTTAGTGAAGAATTTCCTATATAAATTGCGTTTCATATAACGTGGGTTTTGTTTAGAAATTAAATAAATTCAAATCCTATTAGATTAGCTAAACCAAACAGTTAATAATAATTTTGTAATAATTAAAAATAATAATCAGGAAGAGTGCCTCCTCCACCATTTAGGTCCATTAGCGATTCTTTAGTTGAGAATTCACATAGTTAGTTTTAGGAATTCACTAAATTAAAATTCTATTAGATTGCTTCAAATAAACATTTAATACCCTTTTCTTCTGCACATGCGGAGTGCCTCCTCACGTTATCGCGAAGCGTACTTTCAGAAAATGGCGGCGACCACCCTACTAAACCAGCAGATAGGTCAAAAGAGGTTGTGAAGAGTTCTAGGGTAACTTTGAGTCAAAAGCGGGCGATTCAGGGGGGCCTAACCCCAATCGCTTTTGAACTCCATTCTCCCATCTCGGGACTAGGCAGTATACTATAATAGTAGAGTCTCTAGGGCTAGGTACCTGGCGAGGAGCTTTGATCAAGGCCGGGCGAATGGGCCTAACCATACTCGGGTTTGGTCAAACGCTCTGCAAATTGAAATCGGGCGAATGGGCCTAGCCATACTCGATTTCGACTAGCCACCCCTTCAATCGGACCCGGGCGAATGGGCCTAACCATACTCGGGGTCGATTTCTGCGTGTCTCGATCGGAGTCGGGCGAATGGGCCTAACCATACTCGGTTTCCGACCAGCCACGTGACAACCTGAAGTCATTCCTTGGAATGCCCGTATAGGGAGTTGTACCTTAGGGCCGGGTAGTGTAGAGAATAGGACCTAAAGATATCAAGGGCACCAAGGGGTACCAACATAGCAGGGTTTAGCCGGATGAACTTAGTTTTTTTTTTTTTTTTTTCACCGCCAAGAAACGATGACACTATTGTAACATACAATATATAACGTGAGAAGGTCACTCTAGCCAAATAAAGAGATAAGGTTGTTCCTCACGGAATAAAACCGTCGAGAAAGTGGGTTAAGACTAGGTTTAGAAGAAGACATTAGGGAAATATTTAAACAATCATTCATATATTTTTCAGTCGAAATATATTATAATTATGTAAGATCATCATACATGAAATAACCAAGTATGGTCAACTAGGCGAATATTTATTAATTATACTAGATAATAAGCTCAACAATATACATTTGAAACTCGCCTTCAGCGAAGTCAAGTATTAGCAGATAAGTCATCTTGTAAATTAGATTTAAGCGTATTAGCGATTGTTAATAAACATCATTGAATTCTAATACTGCTGTCTTTTGATTTGGTGTCCGTTTATTTTATAAACGAACAAATATTTGCAACGGACCCTGGAGCCGGCGAGCGCATCCTCGGCCGGAATTTGGGTCGTTACAAAGTTATGGAGTTACATACTACTTGTATTAAGTTATAAAAATCACTGCATTACTTTTCCTTGTATGCTACATTACAGCTAATGAGGTATGAGTTAATTACTTCTGCTATATGCAGACGCATTACTTTTTGAAAAAAGTAATGCTTCCTTACCTGGTAATTTATTCTGTATTAGTTCTATGGTAGCCACTGGCAAATCCGCTGCTGGGATGCCTTATATGTAGTTTAATAAAAATATTTTTAAAAGACATGCGCTTTCATTAATATTTTAAATTAGCCTGTGTTACTATGGCGTGTTTTATATTTTTAGTTCTTATTTAAAACATTATATAGTTCTTTGACAATCGAAAAAAATGGTGTTTATAATTTTGTCTTTGTATTTTGATAACAGAGGAGGATAAATTTGATTCCTTCAAAATATGGTCGACGGTTAATCTGAGTTAATCGGCTGGACCAATTTTTAATTAGTTTGGTTTTATTTCGTTTATTAACATGCAAGCCATATATTCTATTTTTTTTTAAGAAATCGGCTTGGGCGCCCTTTAAAACCAATATTACAAAAAAAGTTTCTTTATGTTGACTACTAACTAAATTATGTTAAAATAAACCCAACTATGGTATATAATAAATAGCTTGAAAATAAATAGTTAAAAATTTAAATTTATTCCGCTTAAGGATCTAGAAACCTACTTTAAGCGCAACCTTTAAACGCATTTTTTTTGGAACGTTATTTTTTACGCGACATGCAATATAGTACTGTAGAGCTGTACTTGACATATCTCTTTTATTAGAAAACTGTTTTTAGCCGTTTTTTTATTTATAGAAGAATAAGTTGTTAAATAATGTTTTGTTTTATTTTATGTGTATTTTCGTCAAACTAATATTTACTAAATCGAACGAAAAAAAGTTCAATTTATGAGTAGAGATTTTTGATTTGCCAACATACAGAGTAAATAGAGCTATAGTATTTGGTTTGTTGAAATCCTTTCAATGATGCAAATTCAGTCACTAGAGCTGTTAAACATAAAAAGGCATACACAAAAATTAAATAACTGAAATTGAAAAGATTCATCCCAGATTACTCTCTATGCACAACTACTTTTTGAAAATCGAGTGACCACCAAACTGAAATTGGCAAGCTTCATATGATCTTTAACAAATGGCTCCAGCTGCACGTCGAAAATTCACATTGTGAACTAATGCATAAATGTAGGCACCGACTACTCATAATTGTACACATAATAACAGCACTTTCATATTACTACGCATCGAAGTTTCTTTTGACCAACTAATGATTGTAATCCTTGAAGCTGACATCAATCAGCGGAAAATAAACCAGGTCATTACGGATATAAAGTGCAATTCAAGCCCTTGCAAGGACTTTGATGGATCCTCTTTTGATTGTTTTGTGCGTGTTATTAAATGTTTGAACACAAATGATCAAGATCTAGATCTACAAGTAATGCCGACTCCGAACGGCTCGCGTTCTTAAGTAGCTTAACTTGGCAGTTATTACTCTCTGAGGTTTATTTAATAATAAATATTAATTGAATAGAATAAACAATCTGTGTAAGAAGTAAATTAAACCCCTGCCACCACGGTTCTTAGCATATCGCATTTTTAACGGTTAGCGGAACCTAAATCTTTAATATTGTGCATAAAAAAGTTGTAGTGATCGGTTCTGGTCATATAAAATAATACGTGCTTCAAATGTTTTTATAGTAACAATTTTGCTGTCACAGCACAAACGTGTCAAAGCAAAAGTTGTGAATGAAGCGAAAATCACAAGTTACACCAAATATCCCAAGTTAGAATTTATAACTGGTCCTATATTTGGAAGTTAGAGAAATCACAGTTGACAAAAGTTACCAAAACGAAAGTTATATCAAATCTTCAATATGCCAAAATATTTTTGAGAAATACAAGTGATTAAAATGGAATAACTTTTGAAATAGAATAAATCCCAAAGTTATTCCAACTTCTCAAGTTAAAAGAGTGAATAAAACGGCCCGTCTTGTCTTGTCAACCCTTTCTTGCAGAATCTTGACAAGTAAAAAGTTCTTTACAATGTGGTGCAAGCTGTTTGCTCAAGATAGTGTTGCATTTGCATTTACTGTGGTATTATCACTTTTCCTAAAAAATTCTATCATATTTTGATTTTAATCTTATGTTTATTTTGTGTGTTTTTGTTTATAACATAAAATTTCCATAAGTTTAAATACATATCGAGAGCTTAAACTCAATATGAACTATCTACATTTTCCACGAAAATGAGTTTTTTATGGCAAAGAAATCGTTGACTTATCTGCCACCTATGAGATTTATTTTAAATTAAAATTTTTAATACAAAAAAAAAAGAGTTTAGCAAAGTTTTTCCCCTTAAATGTTTGACTTATCTGCAATCAGAGCTGTGTTGTGATAAATCCTTTTTAATTCAATTCCACCTCAATTTATCCTCAATCCTTTTTAATTTAATTCCTTGGAATGAGGAATTGGTAATTGTACATTCAATTCCTCAGGAATGTAATTGGAAAAGCTTTTCAATTACATTACAGGAATTGTAATTGGTAATTGGACATCTCAATTCCTCAGGAATGGAATTGGAAAAAATTGTCAATTCCATAACAGAAATTATAATGAGTAATTGACTATTTCAATTCCTCAGGAATGGAATTGGAAAAAATTGTAAATTCTATTACAGGAATTATAATTGGTAATTTAACGCCTCATATGCTTTGGAATAGAATTGGAAAACATCGCTTTGTTAGCAGAAATTTTGTACAGGGATGTAGAAGTTGTGTACCAAGCACTTTGCAAAAAGTCGGCGGGATTGAACCAGCAGCTATATATTATGTTCTAACTCAAAATGTGGTATTAAATTAAAAAATTGGTATCTTCGATAATACATTTATTTCTAAATATTTCATTAACCGACTAACAGTGGGAGTCAAATAAAGTTTTCTTAGACATAATGAAGAAGTATTGAGTTAAGGAAAAAGTAATTAAAATTTTTGCTTCAAATTACATTTCCTGAAATAGAATTGATGATTTGTTCCAATTCCATTAATGAGGAATTGCAGTGTTCAATTACCAGTTACAATTCCTGTAATGGAATTGACAATTTTTTAATTCTATTCCAAGGAATTGAGGTGTTCAATAACAATTCCTGTAATGGAATTTTCCCCAATTCCATTCCTGAGGAATTGAGATGTTCATTACCAATTACAATTTCTGTAATGGAATTGACGATTTTTTCAACTACATTCCAAGGAATTGAGGTGTTCAGTTACCAATTAAAATTCCTGTAATGGAATTGACGATTTTTTCAATTACATTCCTGAGGAATGAGAGAATCAATTACCAATTTCTAATTCCAAGGATTTGGAATTGAATTGTAATGAGTACTTTTTGACGCAGCTCTGTCTACAATACAGTTTTTTGTTTGTGAATACGAAAAATTGTGTAGGTGAGTTCTTACACAATTTTTCGGTAACATTCAAGAAAATTGTAAAAAATTAGCGTTAGATTATAATGGCAGGGTAAAATAGAGAAGGAAATGTATTGAAAAGCATAGAAGTAGATTGTGTATCATCAGCGGGGGAAGATATTGGGAAAATAGCAGGTGCTTTTATAATAGAATGCAATTCTCTTAGAATATTAATAAATTTTAATGCAGATGCGGGCGATATCTCGACAATGGACCTTTTCCGCAGATGAAAGAGAAATCATGACTCTTATACTGCTCTGCTACTTATCAAGCAAAAAACGTGCAACCATTTCCAAGAATTCCATTATCAGAATATCAATATTTTTATAATAATGCTAGCAGGCCACGGACGTTTTTTTATCAATCTCCCTAACGCCTTAATGACAGGACAATTTTTTCACACATGTGCTTACTTTTAATTAATTTTAATTTTGACTAATTTTTATGTGATACGGTTAGTTTCGCGACATCCGACTTCATCGACTACACGCAGCATCATCGCCCTTATTGGGTTAAGACAATACATATAAAAAAAAAAATTAAAAATTGGTTTTTTTTTAAATTTCAAAAATTCACAACTGAAGTGAATTTATTACCTCATTTAGAAAAAGTTGCGGTACGAGTTCTGTAGCTCATAGCGTAAAGCGATTGATTTATAACCACAAGGTAGTGAGTTCGAGCCTCAATAATGTGAACAGATTTTTTTGTTTTTTTTTTTATGAAACAAATTCAAATTTTGAAAAAATCACCACTGATGGTGAAATTTTTTTTAATTATTATACAAGAAGGTTTGATTTATTGTTATTTAGAATATATTTCTTTGTGAGTTCTGCAGCTCAGAGCACAGGATGCCTGCTTTATAGCCGTAAGGTTGTGAGTTCGAGCCACAGCAATGTCTTGGTTGGATTATTCCGGTTTTTTTGTTTCATTTTTAATATTTATAGAACTATTTCGGTTTCTTGAACACATTTTTTTGTCACCTTCAGTGGTGAAGTTTTGAAAATTCAAATTTTTAAAGTTTTTGACAAAGACTAAAAATCAGAAAATAATTATTTAAGTAAAAACAAAAAATGTTTAATAAAACACGTTTTTAAAACGAAGTAAAAAGTATAAAATAATTTCTCCAAGAGTGGGACTTTTAGATCTCCTAAAGCGGTGGGGCGCATGCTACAGAGAATATTAACCCTGCATCACTAACCTTAGGGCGCGTTTATAGTGGCAACTTTTTGCTTTGCCGAACCGAACCGAGAGGGGAAGCTGAAAAACACTGCACTTACAATCATATGAAATAAGCTCAAAGTGCGTATAGTGCCAGCCGAACAAGCAGCTTAAAGCGTCTTGTGCGCTGGCATTCAGAGTGCCGATTGTTGCTTTCTCGCTCGCTCGCACGGTTTGCATGAGCTAAGTCTTATTTTACACGATGCTTACTTATTATTTTCTTTAAATAACATAAAAAAGAAAAAGCAACAAGGAAGATTTCAATAACATATGTACATACATCTAGTTATTTTTATTTTTGCTGTTGTTTTTGTCTTGGGATCAAAAGTAAGTGGTTGAAAAAAATGAAGCTTTTGATTCTGTCTAAATTTTCTCATTTGTTTTGGCAAACTAACAAGTAAAGTTTAATATACCAATAACGAATATGTTTTTATGTTGCGAGCTTGCTGATCGTTTGCTTTGGTTTTCTTGTGTGCAAAAGCAAGTGTGTAAATTGAGAGCGCACGATAACGCAGTTTTGTAATCCAATTGTATCTATCATTGTACCTATTGTATTGTATCTATTGTATCAGATGATCTTTTTCATTTGTTATTATTTGCGCTTTTCCGTTTGTAATCAGAAGACAAAAGGTCTTCTTGTCGAAAAATTCTTCATCGGATGAATTCATTTCGATTTTAAAGTCGTATTTGACCCACGCAAAAAGTACACGCTAAATACAATATATAAAGCACACTTGTGCTGCAAGATGTCGCGATCGATTGTGCGTGAAAAACAATCAGAGTATTACACGGTGAATCATTTTACATACATCAATCAGTTAAATGTTCTTACAAAATATCAAAATATGCATACAAACAAATATTTATTAACTTGTATAAATGGATGATGCCAAATGATTGACCAAGTAAGGTTTTGAAAATAATTCGAAATAGAAACGCAAAAACAAAAGAAAAGACAGTTGCAAAAAAGCGAAACAAGTAACTTTAAGTGACTTGCAGTAGCTTAAAGTGAGTTGCAGCTGAAGAATAGAATCGACTAATTTTGGGTCAGCAGTTCATGCACATTTTTTCAATGTGTGTTCTTTCTATGTACTTCGTTTTTGGAAAAAAATCTAAATACAAAAAACCCATCAACAAGGCAACAAAAAACAGCAGAAAACAGTTGCAAAAAAGTCGAAACAAGCTGGAGTACCAAGTTACTTACAGTAACTTAAAGCAACTAACAGTGACGTAAAGTGCGTTTCAGCACCGTTTTTTAGCATTTCCGTATTTTCACTTATCCGCTGGTTTGAGGTAAGCAAAAAGCACACATGAAATTAAGTGATTTTTTTAATGTTTCGATTGCAAAAAAAAAAAAAAAAAATAAAAACTGATATAGCACGCATTCCGTGTTGTTTACGGGGACATTTTTCAGTACATTAACGTATATTTTGGTGCATTTTAATGACAAAATGAATTTAAATTTATTTTTCCTATATCCAGTTTTGTTTAGTATATGTATATCATTAAATATAAATTTGGTTTAAACGATTTATTAAAACATTATCCTAAATATAAAATTTATAAAGCGTGTTTTTACAGAGTGATACAACTTTAAGTTGGCATCACTGCTTTATTTGATCACCCATTTAACAACTGATAGTTGCTTTTTGTTTAGTTTGCTTTAACATTTTATCATAGATTGACTTACACCAGAGCAACACGTGCAAATTGTGGAAATTTTTTAATCAAAATAATGGTTCTGTTCGTCAAACTCATCGTGCACTTCGTCCATTTTATGGCGTACATAATCGTCCTTCAGAACTGCTACTTCGAAGAACAATAGATCGTTTTCAGACCACATTTACTGTTACTGATAATGTGCATCCCGTGAGACGCCGAACAGTGCGCACTGAAGAATATGTAAATGAAAGAATATGAAAGCATTAAAGATGATCCTAAGCAATCAATTCGTTGCCGTTCTCAGCAATTGGGGTTGTGTCCTTCCACTTTATGGAAGATTTAACGAAAAAAATCTTGGCTTAAAACCTTTCGAGATTCAACTTGTGCAGGAATTAAAGCCAAACGACCATCGTATGCGCCGCCAATTCGGCGAATGGGCTGAAGCACGAATTGATATTGATTTTGAATTTCCATGGAAAATTTTATTTTCCGCTTCATCGGAAATTTTTGGTTGAATGGGTACGTAAATAAACAGAATTGACGTATTTGGAGTGAGGAGAATCCACAAGCCATTACATCCACAGAAAATGACTGTTTGGTGCGCTTTATGGGCTGGCGTAGTCATTGGCCCATATGTGTTCAAAAACGATGATGGTCAGAATGTTACTGTCAATGGTGAACGGTATAGGAACATGATTCGAAGTTTTTTCGTACCTCAATTAGCTGGCATTAATCTTGCTGATATGTGGTTCCCACAGGACGGAGCCACATGCCACCAGCGAGCGCTACAATTGATTTACTCAAGGAAACTTTTGACGAAAAACTAATTTCACGAAATGGCCCAATTAATTTAATTGACCCCCAAGATCGTGTGATTTAACCCCATTGGATAATTTTCTTTGAGGTTATGTAGAGTCACTTGTCTACGTCAATAAACCACAAGCAATTGAACACCTGGAAATTAACATTCGAAGAGTTATCGGCGAGATACGGCCGCAAATGCTGCGAAAAGTTTGTGAAAATTGGTGTTCCAGATTGCGCCTTGTACGCGTCAGCCGTAGTGGCCACATGGCCGAAATCATATTTAAACATTAATGTCATAAAATTTTCTATCCAGTAAGGCTCGTTTCATTGATATTAATAATATATTACTATGTTTTATTATGATTTAAACTTGTATCACTCTTTAAAAAACCCTTTACTAGGTTGCGTACGCAGGACACTAAAAATAGGGCAGTTTAGTTCATTTAAAAAAAGCAATAAATCAGCGAAATGCGAAAAAATGTACATTGTGAAGAGTTTCGCATTTGGACATCCCATCAAATCCCAGCATTGAAGTGTCCCCAGTACGCAACCAATAAAAGTAAAAAACTTACTTTTATGTGAAAAACTCTGATTGAATCAGGTAGAGCAACTCTGAAAATTTCATTCGCAAGCATTCTTCTTGATTTGTTTTAAGGAGGCTTTACACAATTTAAAAAAAATTGTCTTTTTGGTTGCGTACGATGGATAAAACTTTCCGTTTAATATTTTACGTCATATCTCAATTAATACACCTATTTGTTAATTACTGTTGCATTAATTTTATGTAACGTATTGTTGTCTTACTGTTGTCTTTGTGGCGGCCGTAGCCTAGTGGGTAGAGTGCGTGGCCCCTAAGCTAAAGAACCGCGATAGAACGGGTTCAATTCCAGCTCAGGCAGAAAGTTTTTTGAATTGAATTAATTTTTCTGTTCGGTCGTCACCTCTCTGCAGACAATGGCAAGCCTCAGAGAGTAAAAATTGCCATGTAAAGCTTCTTGAGAACATAAGCCGTTCGGAGTCGGCATAAAACACGTAGGTCCAGTTCTCGGTCATTTGTGATCAAACATTTAATAACACGCACAACACAATTGATCAATAGATGCTAGGTCAAAGTCCTTCCAAGGGCTGAAATGGCCAGTTTATTTTATTTATTGTTGTCTTACCACGGAAAATAAAAAAACAAACACGTGGCTTACAAAAAATTCGCTAACTGTGCTTTAATTCACACACTAAAATGCTAGAAAAGACCGTATTTTCGTGTATTCTCATTCCTTCGCCGCTCATCGCGAGTGTATGTGCTCAGACATGTTTTTGCTTTTATTTCTTGCAGCTGTCAGTATGTGCTGAAGTATGATACAAAAAATTTTAGTCTGCATAAAGTTGATTTTTTCACTTTGAGGTTTATTGTTTTACGGAATGCGTGATATACAAATACAAAATAGTAAAAAACCAACTGCAACAAGTCAGCGGCGGTAAGCGCGCACTACACGCACTATCAGCTGCTTTTAGCTTGACGCGCTTTCAGCTCGGCTCGGCAAAGCAACAAGTCGCCCTTATAAACGCGTCCTCAGAGTGGAATAAGCTCAGTCACTATTTCTATGCAAGATTTATAATGCAATACATGTATGACAAACTAAAAATCAAATGTAACAAATCAATTATTAGTTAGTAACCGAAATAGTACAAGATGCGGAGCCAGAACCTGATATATCCAGGCTGCTCACAGCAAAAATCTTAACGAATGCGCTTTCTTATTTTAAAAAGGGAATACAATTTCTTATGAAAGTCATGAAAGTTATGAATAGGGATCGGATTTTTATGCAAAATCATTTTTAAATCAAATTCTGTGTAAAGATAGGATAACAACGTTAATTGTTTATTTTTAAAATATTAATTATATACAAATAACTGATCTAAATGAGTTAAAATCTTGCAAAAAAATTTGCATAGTTTAGATTTTTGGCAGTAATTTTTTATACGTTTTGCATAAAAATCCGATCCCTAGTTATAAAAGTTATGAAAGTAAAAAGTTTTAAGACTTCCCTACCATTGATTAAGTCAAACCTATTAAAAAAAAATTTCAATTAAAAATGATAATTTAAAAAGATTATTTCAAAAATGAAAAAAGTCTCCGATATGATCACTGCCTCCCCCTCCAACCCATTTTAGTAAAAAAATGCTGAAAAACGGGGAAAGTCACGCCACCTGGCAGCTCTGCATTGTCGTTACTATAGTGTAAGTACCTGAATCCGGCGCCAAAGACGTCTTCGTTGAAACTGAACAATCTATCTTTATTGCTGCATGCATTTAGAGTTTGCAAAAGTTAAGAGTTTTTAGGAAAAAGTTTAAGAAAAAGTGGTGTCGTTTAGAAGCAGTAGTAATTAAAGTAAAGTTAGGACAAGAACAAAAAAAAAAAGTGCCAAGCTAGTAATTAAGCCAAATACTTTGTAAACTTACTACAGTTATATACATAAATGGAGAGTAAATTAAAATGAAAAATATAACTAACTCAAGTCACTTGAGCACCAACAAGAAAGTTCGTGATGCTAGCGCGGTTAAATGACAAATGTGTAAATTTAATTCATTTGACATTTTGTCGGTAAAGAGAGTAAATATTTTTATTTATACTCTTACACTTTTACTTACTTGGTACTTACAAATGTACCAAGATAATGAATTTGTTTGGTTTTGAGAACAATTTGCACATCGTATTTATTTACTAATATTGATATTGATATATGTTGCTATATTTCCGTCCGATAAAAAAGTCACTTTGACATGTCAAAAAAAGACCCTTAAAAATCTCCAGTAAATTTATGCATTTTAAAAATTCGCTGGGTGAAAGAAAGTTATATTTGAACATCTTTTTGTAGCTTTTTTTCAATATTCTTATGTTTTATTTTCACTCAATTATTTATTTAAAGTTTTTGAGAGTATCGAAAAACCATCAACATGTTTTTTTACGACTACCGATGGTCACTCAGCTCAGCTAACGGTTATTTTAAAAAAATTTTGTAAGTGCTTATAGTGAATTTAAAAAAAAAGTTTAATAAAATAAGTATATTAAAAAACAGCAGAGAAATTTGCATCAGCAGTCATATCATAAAATTGTTTGCATGTGTTTTCTCATCGTTACTACTGTGGACAATTTAAATATTTATTTTTGGTCTTAACCCATTATAAGACGGGGAGAATAAATATATTCCCCATCACTACACACTCTTTTTTAACATTAAAGGAAGCCGCTTTTTGGAGTAAAATGTTTAAAAACTAAATAAATAACTAAAAATTGTGCTATTTGTGTGACTAGTGTAAAATTTTGTGATGTTGAAATACTGACTAATGTTGTTGGCACAACAAGGAATCTAATTTTTAATGAGATGTCTTTTGAGATATTTTTTCAACGCGTGCTGCCAAGCCAGTGCTTTGATCTAATGCTTTAAGATGTTGCAATAAGATTTTTACGTTTTGTAAATAAAATAAAAATATGTAATTTCAAATATAAAAGACAAGAACAAAGGAAAAAATACAACGATTTTCGTATAAAGAATGAACGTATAAACATTTTTTTAAAAATATGATTTTTTCCTCTGCAAAATAATACCTTTTTAGGATGCAAATCCTAAGGAATCGCAAAATTACGAAGTTTCTACCAAGTTTCTATTTCTTATCATTAATTCATCATAATACATTTTAAACATTAACATAATTAAAGTTTTCTGTATAAGAAAAAAAAAATTGACAAATCGTCAATATTTATTCTAAAATATTCGAACAAGCTTTGAATGTGTACTTATGTATTTATGTTGTGTAACTATAAGAAAATGTATGTACAACAAAATACAAAACTCACTGAAAATCTCATTAGGAAAAACAAAATATTTACAAATGCCTAAAGGTATGCTTTGCTTTTGAGAGCATATAGCTTAGTATCAAACGGAATTGGTGAGTGAATAAAATTTTAAGCTATACAATAAATGCAAAGATAATTGGAGTGGGCTAAAATCGAAGCATATCTAGCGAAATAAAATACTTTTCAATATTTGAAAGAATGTATTTTTTTCTTTTTTTTTTGGAGCTCAAAATGTACCTTTTCCACTTCATGACTCGAACTGCTTTCGAGCCGATTTGTAGATCATCGTCTTCAGCGCAGATTTTTTTGTAAACAATATTCATGTACAGAGAATTTTCAAATTTTAAATTAAAGAATTCATAAAAAGAGAAAACAGTAAAAACAAACTTAAAGAAAACTTAGATAGAGAAGCAAGACACTAACTACGAAATGTTTTTTTCAAAGGAAATACATATATCATTTAATTATTGGACAAGGTGCTTTGCACCGTTTCAGTTCCAATTTTTGACCTCGGAATACGGTTTAGTCTTTGCTGTTAACATAAGATCGGGCTATGCAAGCTTTGGTTAATGTTGTCTGAGAAAAAAAAAATTGCCTAAATAAAATGTGGTACTTACATTGTAGGCGGCAAGGACTAAGCTGTATTCTGAAATCAACGCCGAAGAGGATATTTTTTTATACAAAATAAATTTGTAAACGAAAGAAGGGACTCAAATATATACAAATAGTTTATTGAGTAGACACATTTTACACTGTTAGAGTATTGGCTTTAAATAGATAAAAGTGAGTATTTAGTTAATTCTTGAGTAACAAGGCAAACATTGCAAAAGGTTTCATTTCATTTAACTAATGCATGCAGCTAGCTGTATGTCTAAAAAGCTTTATCGTTCAACAATGGCAAGCTAAAAAAAAAAAATTTTAAAAATAAAATTCAAGTCGAAAAAGAATCGTTCAGCGTGGCGTATGAGTTATTTTAATTCAATCAAATTAAATTAAAAAACAATTCTCACACACCAACGCATCAATTCTTTACCATACCAAGACTTAACCTTAAACTATGTAATAAGTTACTGTTATATTTGCAGTATTTCTACCACAACAGCCAGCAAGTAGACGGCCATACCCTCTAACACACCCCTTCATCCACTTAATAACATTACAATTGAAAAGTCTTTTTCTTAAAGTGAAAATTACAAAACATGCGTCTATGAATATAGGGCAATTGCATACCAGTGCTGCCAGATCGACCAGTCTGATCAATGTTACGTCTTTCATTCTGCGCTTGTCTTTGTGAAAATGCCGAAAAGGAGCGCTCCTGATCCGGTGTCTGTGGCATTGTCGCCGCTTCATGATCCAATATGTAGAGCTCATCGATGGCAATGTCACAAATGTAGTGCAAATGCTCCTGCGCACGATCAATGCGAAAATAGTGCTCCGCAGTACAGGCTGTCAAAAAAAGAGAGTAGTGAGGTGATAAACTTGTTTTTTGTATTTTGTCCTCCCCAAAGCGTTACTCACAATCAATAAAACACCAGTCCTGCGAAACCTTGGGATACGATATGGATTCCTCAAATTTAGCATTTAGCATATTTCGCACCTGCTCCAAATCACACTGAGATTCAATTTCAATTTTGCCCAATTTGTTGGCCAACTTCCGCAACATATCCTTGTCATAGTGATATTGCTCATATTGCTGCATCGTCACTCGCAGAATCGTAAGCTGCAACTTTTCCAATGGATTCACTCTAGAAATTTGAAAAAGAAAATTTATCAACTTTTGTAATAAATGACGCGCTCAGAGCAAAAAGGAAACGTAACAGTACAAGTACAAGTACAAGAACTGCACGTCAAATATAATAACAATTTTAGCAGAATATTACTGTAAGGAACAATGAAATTTTAAAAAACATCAGCCTTTAAAAATTTTATAACTTAAGTTCAGGGACCGTAGCGGTTATGATTTTTTTCAAAAAATTCAACAAATTATCGTCAGTTTTTGACAGATTATATTCCGATCAAAAATAAAAGTTTAAATTTGACTTTTATCTTATCGACTAAATATAACTGTTAAAACTGGACTTTTATTTGTTCGATCAAAAATAACAATTAAAATTTGACTTTTATTTTTTCGATTAAATATAACTGTTAAAACTTGACTTTTATTTTTTCGAAAATGGCTTTTTGACTTTTTTAACTTTTGATCGAAAAAGTAAAAGTTAAATTTTAACATTTATATTTGATCAAAAAAATTAAAGTAAAATTTTAACTTTTATTTTTGATCGCAATAAAAAATCGCATTGATTTTTTTTAAAAAATCAGAAAAATTAAAATCATTAAAGATTATTAGTCCTTAGCTAACAAGCATCACATTGCTATATTCAAATACCGACTAGACTTACTCTTTTTCCATTTGACTTTTTGAATAGAAATTTCGGAAATAACTGTTGTTTTCGGTCACTGCTAAAGTTTACCCATTCTTTTTTTAAGTCTACTAAGGTGGCGATTTGATATTGAGGGTAAAATTTTTCAAGTCTCGTCACGAAAAACTTTCGTCACAAAAAGTATTTCGAGTCTCGTCACGTTTTCGTGTACACGAGCAATGATATTTTCTCTTTTTTTGTGTTTTTTGTTTGGGAACCTCCAGAATGGTGCAAATAAAGAGTAGGTGTGCTTAGAAGAAATGTTGAGGGGGAAGAATTAATAGGTCCAGCTGTTACATCAAAGATTTTTTGATATAAACTAGAATAGCAGTATTCCCCAACTCATATAAAAATGCGTAAGGGGTATTGTAACATAGTCATTTCGTTTGTAATGCAAATAAGGAGGCATGGCGGGTATAGAAAAGTATATATATTCTTGATCAGCATCACCTCCTGAGTCGGTTAAGCCATGTACGTCTGTCCGTCTGTGATCACGATAACAGCCGAACTTTTAAAGTTATCGTAACGAAATCCAATGTATAAGCTTTGTTTTAACCCTCATCGGTTCCCTGTATGCGCACGCATACAATTTTGATCTTTAACCTTGAATAAAATAAAAATGGTTCAGCGGAATGACCCTGTATTTTGCAAAGTACAATTATTTTGTCTGAACAACCAAAAAAACCCGTTTTTGAATTTGTACCCTTACTGTATTTGCCTGTGCAGTTATAGTTACGAATCGGTCCCTGTGTATGTGCGCGCATACACATAAGCAGGTACCTGGAATTGCCGCTTATTTTTGTGTGTAGATTTAAAGCACGCTCTTATTTTTTCATTTTATGAAATTCAGTTTGTTCTGGAACACAAATAAGTGAAGTTTGTTTGCGCATTTATTTTAATTTTGGTTGTGTTTCGAAGTATTTGATAAAAAATGGATAGAGTTTTACGTGAAAGAAGGCAGCGAGATGAACTAGAAATGGATTTTGATTTGGAAAGCAAAGCGGGCGAATCTCCGTGCAATAGTTACGATGATTTTGCATTATCAGACGAGGAGAATGATGAAAGTGAAGTTAGCGTGCATTTGGATGAAGACGACATTGATCAAAATTTAGCAGAAGAAAATGCAGCAAATCCTGAAAATAAATATTTTTAAAAAAATAAGGAAATTGAATATTCATCGCAACAATTTGAAATAAATCGAAGAAATTCATTTCGACGTGCAGAAAATTTCACTTCAGGCAAAAACCTACCCTCTTTGTTATGGGTTCATGCTCATTATATGTTTCATTTTTGTTATAATTCAGGTCCAAAAGCATTAGCAGCTGCTACTATAGTTGATGTTTCGTCTGCATTTCACATGTTCCTTGAACCAGTTGAGAATATTATTTTGAACATGACGAATTTATATGGTGTGCGAAAGTACAAAGAAAATTCAATTGGGAAAACATTGATTTGGACACTCTGCACGCATACTTTGGATTGTTGCTGCTTTCTGGTGTGTATCGGTCATACGGTGAATGTGTCACTAAACTGTGGAATGACGAAACTGGTCGGCCAATATTTAGAGCAACAATGTCTTTGAAAATGTTCAAGCGTATCCATGGTTGCATTCGATTTGATGACCGCGAACAACGTATGGCCAACACTGCATCTACAAGTACTTCTGTACATGACAAATTGGCACCAATTTGAAATATATACGATAAATGGAATCATAATTTGAAAGTTGTATACACACCAGGAAAAAACATTACCGTAGATGAACAGTTAGTTCCGTATCGTGGGCGATGTCCGTTTCGTCAGTATATTCCATCCAAGCCGGCGAAATATGGCATCAAAATTTGGGTGCTATGTGACTCAAAAAGCTGGTATTCATACAACACACAAATTCATGTTGGTCGGAATCGTAATGCCACTCCTGAACGTAATCTCGGACGGCGTGTTATTTTGGATTTGGTGGAAGGACTTTCTGACAGAAATGTAACGTGTGACAACTTTTTCACTTCGTATGAATTGGCTGAAGATTTACATAAGAATCGCATAACTATTTTGGGAACAATAAGGAAAAATAGGACTGAAATTCCTTCAGTTCTACTCGACTTGCGTCAAAAGCCGATTTATCATACAGAAGTTGTATATGAATATAAATTGCAAGCAGTTATGTTGTCATGTGTTCCTCGCCGGTACCGATTTGTGACATTGCTCAGTACATACCACAATGTTGTTAGCATAAATGAGAATAGTGAAGACAAGAAACCCAACATCATTGAAGACTACAACAAAACCAAGAGTGGAGTTGATACTATGGATCAAATGGTGGCTACGTACACATGCAAACGAAAAGTCAATCGGTGGCCAATGGCGGTATTTTGTAACATGCTTGATGTTAGTGCGTTGAATGCATTCGTGACGTTCATTGCATTGTTCCTGAATTGAAAAAATTCTAAAACGAACCATAATATTCGTCGTCGCCTTTTTATCGAGGAGCTTGGATTGAATCTCGTTGAAAAACAGATCACTAAACGTAAAAAACAACCTCAAAGTAATCATGCTTCCAGTGTTATTCAAAGAATTCGGGAGATTCGCCATTTACCAAGTACATCAAAACGAAGCCGATGCTACATCTGCACATATAAAAATAACAAAAATCTTTTTGCTACACGCTGTGAAAAGTGTAGAAATTTAATTTGTGCTGAACATAATTTCAATTTATGCGAAAAATGTACAAATAATTGACAAAAGTTAAAAATTCAATTTTTTTTTTTTAAATATATGTAATATTCTAATTAATTTCATTCTAAATCTACCTTTATGAAGTTCAAATGTATTATTGGGGGTTGGAATTAATTTTAAAGGTTTTTTTTCGGTTTTTGAGCATTTATTTAGAAACAACGGTACAATGTATATTATTCAAAGTATTGTCCATCTTTAGCTACAACATTTTCCCATCTTTCTGGCAGCATATGGATTCCGCGCCGGAAGAACGATTCGTCTTTTGAGGCAATCCACGAATCGACCCATTTTTTGGTATCCTCGTAAGAAGTGAAGCGCTGCTCAGCCAAGCCATGCGTCATCGATCTGAATAGGTGGTAGTCGGAAGGGGCTATGTCTGGGCTATAAGGCGGGTGGGGTAGCACATCCCAATTCAGCGCCTCCAACGTTTCCTTGACGGTTCTTGCAACATGTGGCCGTGCGTTGTCATGTTGAAAAACCACCTTGTCGTGTCTTTTGGCATATTCCGGCCGTTTAACCTTTAATGCTCGGCTCAATTGCATCAATTGCTGTTGGTAGCGTTCCCCAGTGATGGTTTCGTTAGGTTTTAGCAGCTCATAGTACACGACACCCTTCTGATCCCACCAAATACACAGCATAAGCTTGGCGCCATGAATATTCGGCTTGGCCCTCGATGTTGATGCATGGCCGGGTGGTCCCCACGATTTTTTTCGCTTAGGATTATCGTAATGGATCCACTTTTCATCGCCAGTGACAATACGATGCAAAAAACTTTTCCTTTTATGCCGTTGAAGCAGTTGTTTGCACATGCAAAATCGCCGTTCAACGTCTCTCGGCTTCAACTGGTACGGCACCCAATTTCCTTGCTTTTGAATCATTCCCATGGCCTTCAAGCGTTTGCCGACCGTTGATAAGTCGACTCCCAATGATTCTGACAATTCTTGAAGGGTTTGACACGGGTCTTCATCGAGCAAAGCCTCCAATTCCTCATCTTCAAACTTTTTCGGCTGGCCCGGACGCTCTTTGTCTTCCGTATCAAAATCACCACTTTTAAACCGACGGAACCAGTACTCACAAGTAGAAATCGATGGAGCATAGTCCCCGTAAGCCTCAGTAAGCGTGCGTTGTGCTTCAACCGCTTTTTTCTTCAAATGGAAGCACAAAAGTAAACCTTCCCGCAAATTGCGTTTTGTTGGAACGAAAGTCGACATGTTCACAGAGAAAAAAATATATGTTGTTTACACTTCAGTGGAATGACACATACTGAAAAATGAAGCTTAGACAATGTGCTTTGAAATGAATATAGTCACAGGTGTGCCCGATGCGATCTATTGATAGTTACGCCATCTCTTAGAAAACCTTTAAAACTAATTCCAACCCCCAATAATATGATAGTAAACAATGTAATAAACATAAAAAATCACAAAAAATAAATGGTTGTTAATTTTTTTTAGCTTTTTTACAATTAAAAATAGATGTGTATGAGCGCACATACAATGGGACCGATTAAATGTATTTCTCGAGGGACCGATGAGGGTTAAAAAATACAGATCAAGTTCAAAAATAGGATAAAAACCATACACACCTCCCATACAAAGTGACTTTACCAAAATGGTAAAACCCCTTTAAATTCCACACAAATTAATTTTATCACTTTAAATTTTGCAAATAAGCTTCTATTTTTAATATGCACGTTGAGTATTAAATTTGTAAAAATCGCATGAAAAGCACGGCTACCTCCCAAACAAAGTGATTTTATGAAATCAGCTAATCTCCATAAATTCAACAAAAATAAGTACAACTAGTGATAGTCCTCCGAAAATCGGGTGGGTTGGGTATAAGCATTAGGGATCTTATCATTAGTATTATGACTGGTTTGAATTAAAACCATTCGATATACTCATTTTAAGACTCTAGAGCGTGGTTTCTGTGTAACAATCTAATTTTAGTAACTTTTCATGAATTAATATAAAATTAACCTCATATTGCGGGCTAGAGAACTCTAAAAACTTCGATAGAGCAAATGTAAGCAGCTAATCTTATTATATTTTCACAGCCAACATTTGATTTAAAACCACCCATCCTGTATTTGTCACCCAAGAAACCAATTTTTATCTCAAAGCTTATTCCCAAAATATGTTTAATTTTTTCTTTTTATAAATAAATAATTAATTATAAATAAATCGATAAATAAATAATTTTTATCGAAAAACAACTTGTTGCTGTATAAATGGTCAAAAATCAGTTGTGTATGACATTTCTATGTAAAGTTAATTTTAAGTCATTCCGTACATTTCAGTTAAAGCTTAGTATGCTGTTGAAGCGAAAAGAAATCTTCCGTAAGAAATGCATTGCGTTTTTGACAGCGAAAAGGTAGCGAAGTTTTTTTCGTTGGTTAGTACGCTGTTGAACCGAAAAATTCGTTCAATGCAGCCAAGTTCACAACCATGATTGCAGAGCTAAAATGTCAAAATTTCGCTCTCTTTTATATGTCTGCACATTTAATTGGCGTGGAAATTTGACACTGAATAATAATGTTCAACTAACACATTCAACAAACACGTTATGGTAAGTATGTGTAAGTGTTGAGTCTATACCAAAATTTCGCGTGTAGAATTAAATACCTAAAAATTTTCGTTCCTACAGCATACTAAGCTTAAGAAACTAAAAGGGATTTAAAAAAGTTCTTAAGCATTTTTGGACATGACCAAAAACATTTTATCAGATGACTACTCTACCAATTTATCTTTTTATCCATTTATTTTAAATTAAACTAAATCAAGTAAATAAGTACATACATTCTTTATTCATGTTATTCCCAACTTTTTAAGTTTTAAGAGTAACGAACCAGAAAATATAATCAGCAGAATAACTTCCGTAAATTGGCATAAGAATTTGCAAATTAGATGTTTTATCAAAAGAAAAAAAAAAAATACAGAAAAAAGTAGACATATCAAAAATTAGGATGTCCGCAATGTTTTTGCTTTTGCCACTAATGCAACAAAATTAAGCTACTTGTGAATTTTAACACACAAACAGGATTTACATAATTTGATCTTTGATCAAATACTGTTGGACATGGCTTGAAAAGGGATTAAAGCTCATCGTTACGCACAATTTATGTAGGATAACATACAGTGGCCGACAAAAGTCTACATACAGCATCGATTTTTTCACATTTTCTACTCTTTTGAGCTGAGTAGAGCTAGTTTCAATTTCCATCTGAGACAGAATGTTTTTTTAATTGAATTAATTCTTCTGTTTGGCCATCACCTCTCTGCAGACAAAGGCAAACCCCAGAATGCATTGAAACAGCCATGTAAGGATTTTTGAGCAAATGAAGCGTTTGAAGTCAGCATAAAACTCGTAGGTCCAGTTATCGATTATTTATGTTAAGGTATTTAATTACACATAACACACAAAAAATCAATAGAAGCTTGGTCAAAGCCTTTCGAGGGCTCAAATGATCTTGTCTTTTTTGAAGTGAAACTTTTTAGGCGCCGATTTAATATTGAGGTTAAATGTTTTTGAGTCTCGTCACGAAAAATGTTTTTAGTTTCGTCACGGGTTTGTGTACACAAGCAATGATATTTTCTATTTTTTGTTTTTTTATGCGGACCCTCAGAAGGGTGGCAGAGATAGTGATGGTGTGTTCAGAGGAGATGTTGATAGGACAAAATTAAGAGGACCAGCTCATATATTTGACCTTCTAGGGGTCATTGATTTTTTGATATAAATTATAAAGATATTTTTTTTTAAGTGAAACTTCATAATCATTGAGGGTAACTCTTTTTGAGTCTCGTTACGAAAAAATGTTCGAGTCTCGTTACGTGTTTGTGTATGAGAACCCCCAAAAGGATGGCAGATAGAGTGTAGGTGTGTTAAAAAAAATGCTGAGAGGAAAAAATATATAGTACCTGCTCATACATTTGACCCTCCTAAGCTTTCGAGTTTCATTCCGAACATTTTTTTGAGTCTCGTCATGAACTTGTTTGTGTATATTGAACTTGTATAATAAACATTTTTGAAGTAAAACTTCTTAGGTGGCAACTTAATATTGAGGGTAATTCTTTTTGAGGCTCGTCACCATTGGCGTCGGAAGCGGGGGGAAAGGTGGGCAGTTGCCCCCACTTTTTTAGCAAGATAAACAATTTAAAAGGAAAAGTTATTCAAAATATCAGTTTTTTTACAACGATAATATTTTTGTATTATATATTTTCCTCTTCTTTCTCTCTTCTTCATGTTTCATGTGAAGAAAATTTGGTGAACTTTTTTGCACCACCATTTGTACTGCCCCCCCAGATGAAATTCGCTTCCGACGCGATTGCTCGTCACGAAAAAATGTTCGAGTCTCGTTACGGGTTTGCGTGTTTTTTGTATGGGAACACCCAAAAGGGTGGCAGATAGAGTGTAGATGTGTTCAAAAGAAATGTGAGGAACAAATATAAAGTACCAGCTCATACATTTTACCCTCCTAGGGGTCATTGAATTTCTTATTTTATATATAATAGATATTTTTGAAATAAAACTTCTTAGGCGGTGATTTGAAATTGAGGGTAGAATTTTTCGAGCTTCGTCCCGAAATTGTTTTTGAGTCTCGTAACAAAAAATTGTTCGAGCCTCGTCACGTGTTTGAGTACACGAGCAATAATAATTTCTATATTTTGTGTTTTTTTTTGTATGGGGACTCCCAGAAGGGTGGCAGATAGAGTGCTGGTGTGTTCAGCAGAAATGTTGAGGGGGAAATTTTTTAAGATCAACTCATGCACTTGAATCCTCTAGGGGTCATGGATATTTTGATATGAACTGTAAAAACAAATTTTGTTTATTTTTTGTGTTTTTTTGTATGGGGACCCCCAGAAGGGTGGCAGATAGAGTATATACGTGCTTAAACGAAATGGTCAAGGGGAAAAATTAAAAGAACCAACTCATACATTTGATCCCTCTAGGATTTTTTGCTTGTCTTTTAAATGTCTTTTGAAAATAAACTTTTTTATATTTTTTTGTGTATGGGGTTCTTCACAATAGATCTGTTTACATTAGAAAATAGCAAATCGCGGACATATATCTCATATTTTAGTTATCATAAACCATTAAAATCAGTATTTCCAATTGAAGCACCAACCAATGGCTGTTTAAATGTTAAATAAGCAGAATATTTTGTATGCAAATTTTGTAACGCATTTCTTTTGAGGTGCTCTCTCTCTTTTCTCTTTCTTTCTGTCGTTTTCAAAAAATCTTTTATTCTTAATTTTAAGAAGTTGAATTTCTCTATACTCGCTTTCACTTCAGGGTCCCATTCCATAATAACTTAAAAAAGAACTTAAAACACAACCTTACAAATGTTAATATTTCGTAATCTAATACAAAGCACAACGCCTTGTATGTAGCCTTTGTTTTTAAAATTTTGGTGAATATTTTGTTGTGCTGCTATGGATAAAATTTGTTGCTGCATTTTTGCTACTTAATAATTTTCTCTAATAGAACTTCATACTCCGGTTTTCATTGTGATTCTTAAGTTTTGCAGACATCAAAAAATCGATGCTATACGTAGACTTTTGGCAGCCACTGCAAGTAGCAAATGTCAACAATTTTGTCGCTTATGTAAGGCTTCGGCTCAATGAATTATTGTTGGATGATTTTTATACAAAGAGACGCAGCTTGCTGGAGTATAATCGGAAATTTAATTTAATGTTACTCATACGCACTGAGGTACACACACACATAAATTGCCTGGCATAATAATAAGAACGCTCGAATGGATTTATGGCATTTTATTAGAAAATCAATTTACAAAGTAAAATAAATGGGCTTCGCTGTGCTAAGCAATGCTGTGTTGGGTGAAGAGTCATTTTGTAAGGCCACAAAAAAAAGTCCTCAACTTGGTATATTTAAATGTATTGCAGATCTTCGTTGCGCGTGCATTCTGAGCCCTTATGATTGATTTGTTCATTTTGATTTTTCATTAAATGCTTATTTGAGAACAATGCAAATATCTGATTTCAATTAATGTTTAGTTGAGTTGAAAATCCATTCAATAGTTTAAAGGAAATCAGTTTTTCTGCACTCCTGTTAAATTTTACCATGAAGGTATGTGTGCATGTACAAGTAGCGGATACGCGTTATTGCACGGTAACGACGAGATGATGTTTAATCCAGACAAAAGCCGCATCAAACATTGCCACAACTTTAATCAAAATGCAACTGAAAAAGTTATTTCAGTTAAACACTAACTCATGTTTAGAGGCGAACCTATTGACTGTGTCAAACAGCATGACGCCATTGCGGTAAACTCTATTGAGTTGCAAAGCAATCAAAATGTCTTAAAGTGTTACTCACACATACTCTCAGACACAAATGGCTACTTTATTGCTTCATCAATGCCGTTGAAGCTTAAATTAAAACTTCTTTTTCCGAGTTCATCGAGTGTTCAAGTGTTGCTCGGTTGGAAATAAAAAACCTAATAAATTGCCACTTTGGTGGAAAGCCAACAAGGACGGCAACAAGAACATCAATATTATACAACAACAACATTCTGACTTACTGCACATCACCACGTCCATGCTTGCGCTTGGCCAGCATGACAGCCTTGTTCAGCAGCACCATTTCAATAATTGATGGTTTCACACGGCAAGCTTCGCCATCAACCTGCATCGGTATGGTTTTCTTCGTAACGATACGTGCCGTTCGACATTGGCAGATACAGGTGCCATGCAGACCAGCCTGCAGCATAGGCAATTGATACGTTGTCAGGCCGACGACCTCGATGAGACCATCATCGATGGTGGGCTTCGATTGGCCAAACGAATCGTTCCATGGATGAGTGCCGCCACCATAGCTGTGGAAATAAATAAAATATAGAGTTATTTCTTCACATAAGTATAGTACATAGAAGCAACAGGCAATGTTTATGGTCTTAACTACACATTTATTAAATAACACTAGCTTAATGCAAAAAAAACCCCATTGAATCAACTGTTTTTTAACGGGTTGAGATCTTTAAGCAAAAAGTTGCATAAAAATATTGTATATAAAAAAATGCATAAGTAACTACATTATATTAATATTTATTTCTAATATTCACTATTGCTTAGCTGAAACAAAACTTGAATCGAAACTTTATATATCAGGGTAATTTTTTGTTTTTCATTATATATCGATGGTATCGAAAGTGATATATAAAGTAAAAAAATGGATTTTAATAGGAACGTAAATTTTACGAGGGACGTTTGATAATTCCGTGAAAAATGAAACAAGGAATGATTTTTACGGCAAAAACTTTTCATTTATCAATATAGTCTCCTCTTAGCTCGATACACATCGTCCAACGTTCCTCCAATTTTTGATCCCATCCGAAAAATACGTTTTCGGAAGGTCTTCAAAATATGCCTCTGTTTCGGTGATGAGCTCCTCTCTGGTGGTGAATCTCTTTCCACCAAGCCATTTATTTAGGTTAGGAAAGAGAAAATGGTCGTAGGAGGCCAAATCTGAAGAATTTGCTGGATGAGGAAGCAATTCGTACTTGAATACATGAAATTTTGTCATGAGAGCTGGGCATGTGGGAATGCACGCATTGTCTTGATGGAAAAACATTTTTCCTCGCCAAATAGAGACGTTTCTCTTTCAAAGCGTCGCTTAAACGGTCAAATTCGGCTGCATAGTATTCGTCATTGATCGTTCTTTTCGGTGAAAGGTAATCGATGTAGATTATACCGTGTTTATCCAATAATACTATCGCCATAACCTTTCCGGCCGATAGCACCGTCTTCGTCTTCTTCAGACCACGTTCGGTCGGTAAAGTCCGTAAAGTCTGTTTCGACTGTTCCTTTGTCTCTGGTGTATAGTGATTGATCCAAGTTTCGTCCACGGTTACTAATCGACGGAAAAAATTCTTCTTATCTTTGTTCAACATCGCCAAACACTTCTTTGAACCAGTCACACGATCGCGTTTATGGTCGAGAGTGAGCAAACGCAGCACCCATCTTGCGGATAATTTTTTCATATCCAAATGATTTTGAAAAATGTTCCACACCCATTCGTTTGAGATGCCTACGGCCTCAACAACCTCGCGCATTTTAACTTTGCGATCAGGAAACACGATATCGTGAATTTTAGTGCTCATTTCTGGTGTGGTGACCTCATTTGGGCGTCCAGAACGTTCGGCGTCACTTGTGCTTGTACGACCGCATTGCAATTCATTAAACCAATTGTGAATCATTTCAATCGAAGTTGCTGAGTTTTCATAATATTTACCAAGTATTTTTTTGGTTTACTAACTTTACTAAAATTTACTAACTTCTCAAATTGCCCTCGTATATTTCAATGAAAGAGAGAACTTAAGCAAATTGATTCTTAAATCTGATGACGACTACCACAAACGAAAAACTGATAATGATTTACGGATATGCACTGGGAATGTCCGAACTCTTAATTGGAAAGGTGCCTCTATCCAAATGACTGATGTCTTGGAAAGATACAAAGCTGATATCACTGCTATCAAAGAAATGCGATGGAAGGGACAGGGTTGCATTCGACATGCACCCTGTGATATCTAATACAGCGGCCATGCGAAGAAGCACGAGTTTGGATGCGGATTTGTATTTGGCAAGAGACTACGGCCCCACGTCCTGCAATTCACACCTGCGCAAGAACGACTTGCCAGTATCCGCATCAAGGTTAAATTTTTCAATATAAACCAGAAGACAAGGACGATGAGATCAAGGAAATTTTCTACGAGCGCCTTGAAAATGCTTACGAGCTCTGCCCCCGTCACGACGTAAAAATCGTGTTTGGTGACTTCAACGCTAAGGTGGGCAAGGAAAATATTTTTGGTCCAACAGTCGGAAAGTTCAGCCTCCACAACAACACCTCCGATAACGGAATGAGGCTGATTGACTTCGCCGCAGCACAAAACATGGTCATAAGTAGCACTAGATTCACCTGGAAGTCCCCTGATCAAAAAATCAAAAATCAAATTGATCACGTTTTGATCGATGGAAGGCACTCTTCCAATGTATTGGATGTACGCACGATCCGTGGTGCAAACATTGACTCGGATCACTGTCTTGTTGCAGCCAAGATCCGTACACGTCTGTGCGCAGCTAAGAATACACGCAACCCTACACAGAGAAAGCTAGACGTCGACAAGCTGCAATCGAAACAGACAGCCGATGCTTTCGCCACTCGACTCTCACTCCTGCCTCAAAGCACTCCTCCAATCGATGATATATGCGCGCAGTGGACACACATTTCCAACTCCATGCGTGCGGCTGCTGAAGAGGTGATTGGCTGCCACCACCCTCGCCGAAACCAGTGGTATGACCAGGAGTGCCGCGACGCCACTGCAGATAAAGACATCGCCTACAAAGCCACCCTGCAGTTGGTTGTAATGCGCGCTGCTAAGGAACGATACAAAGAAAAGAGGAGGAAAGAGAGACATATTTTCAGGCGGAAAAAAAGAGAGGCAGAAAAGCGCGAGCAGGAGAAGATTGAGATGTATGGTGACAGGAATGAGGCCCGAAAATTTTTAGAAAAAATAAGACGCCTTGCCGACGGTTTTAAAACCGGGGCCTCTTTCTGCAAGGATGAAAACGGGAATCTAGTGACAGATGTCCAGAGTACACTGACGTTATGGAGGGAACACTTCTCTAAGCTTCTAAATGCGACGCTGATAACAATCCCGCCAATAGAGATGATATTCCGGAAACCCCAATTTCGGATGACAGCGTCGAGGTTCCGCTGCCCGACTATGATGAAGTTCTGACAGCTATAGCTCGGCTTAAAAATAACAAAGCTGCGGGAGCTGATGGCTTACCTGCTGAGCTGTTTAAGAACGGAGGCGAAGCTCTACTTAAATGCATTCACTAGCTTCTATGCAGAATATGGTCGGAAGAATGCATTCCGAACGATTGGAATCTCAGTATGGTCTGCCCAATCCACAAGAAAGGCGATCCCACTATCTGTGCCAACTACCGTGGGATAAGCCTTCTTAATATCGCATATAAGGTCCTGTCGAGCATTTTATGTGAAAGATTGAAGCCCATTGTAAACGAACTGATCGGATCTTATCAGTGTGGCTTCAGACCTGTAAAGTCCACCATCGACCAGATTTTCACGCTACGACAAATCTTGGAGAAGACTCAAGAAAAACAAGTCGACACCCACCATCTTTTTGTCGAATACAAAGCCGCCGTCGACAGCCCAATAAGGAAGCACCTGTTCTCCACCATGTCTGAATTTGGAACTCCTGCAAAACTAATACGACTTTGCAGGATGACACTGAGCAACACCGGCAGCGCAGTTAAAATCGGGAAGGACCTCTCCCCACCATTTGTTACAAAACGAGGTTTCAGACAAGGTGATTCCTTATCGTGCGACTTTTTCAACCTTATGATGGAGAAGATCACCCGAGCTGCTGATCTGAGACGTAGTGGCATAATATTCAACAAGAGTGTTATGCTGCTTGCCTATGCTGATAACATCGATATCATTGGCCATAATACGCGCGAAGTCAGTGCAGCATTCTCCAGATTATAAAAAGAGTCAAGTCGAATGGATTTTGTAGTGAATCCAGATAAGACAAAATACTTGGTGTCAACAAACAAACAGCCGTAGCATCTTGGAACAGTTGACAATACCTTCTTCGAGGCTGTGAAGGACTTCGTATATCGGGGATAAAGTATTAACTCAACTAACGATATAAGAATTGAGATCAAACGAAGGATACCTCTTGCCAACATTTGGCTCAATAGGCAATTGAGAAGCAGAGCCCTCTCTCGACGAACAGAAATCTTTACTTTATGCATCATAAACCTGGACGCTGAGCAATTTAGATGGAAAGACTTTAGGAGCCTTCCAGAGAAAGAATCTACGTTAGATTTATGGATCAATCTGCGTCAATGGCGAGTACCGAAAACAGTGAAACGATGAACTGTACGAGTTATACGACAACAATGACATAGTCAAGCGCATTAAAATCGAGCGGCTTTGCTGGATATGTCGTTTAGCGTATGAAAGACGATGCTTCATTGAAGAAAATATTCGATTTGGTACCAGGTGGTCAACGCAAACTTAGCTTGTAATATCAAATTGTCGCCAGCAAGCGGGTACAGAAATAGCTGGCGCACCTTCTTAGATGAAGTAAAGATCGACCTACGGTTGATGCGCCAACTAAGAAAGTAAGCAAGTAAGTAAATGTTATGTTTATATAATTTTTTTTAAGAAAAAAATGGCTTCGAAGACTCCTTAAAACCTCGGTGGTTCAGTTCTTTTGTAAACTGATGTAATTAGTTAATACTCTTAATATATGAATATTATTTATACACCATGTAGCACTCACCTTGGAATGTTTAAAAAGAGTACCGCATGACAGCCGGCATCTCTAAGTTTGCCCGTATAATCTGTGCCATCGCACTCCAGTGTCACCCACTGCGAGAGGTTGCGATATTGACGCAATATCAAATCCTTGCCACCCATCTGACCGTAATACATCTTATTGCGCAGTCGTGAGTTGAAGCGTTCGGGATGCGCTTCACGTGCTTCATGGAATTCCAGCGCTATATGCGCATCAACACCAAATGAAAAATAATTATTTATCACATTCAATGGAACGTTATCCTTGCTGCGATCCACATGATCGTCCTCAACTTCACGATTGGGCGTGACATTCAGACGCCAGCGATCCATGAGCACGCATTGTGACATTCCAATTTCACGAAGAATTTTCCCAATCGGTTCATCGGTATAGCCCTTTTGAAGGAAACAACAGACATAATAAATGACCACAGTAAAGGCAGAGCAGTACTTACGCCTCCCCAGCCCAAGGCTCGGGCCAGATCATTGCCAGTGCCTAAGGGAAGTACACCGACCGCTGGTGCTGGTTGTATGGGTGGATTCAATATATCCAAGATAGAGAGCACCCAGCCGACAGTACCGTCACCACCACAGGCAAGGATGCGTAAATTCGGTGCCTTGCGAAACATTTCCAAGCTATGTTGTTTGTATGAAAATAATGCATGAGCATGAGCATGAGCATGAGCATGAGCATTACATAAATAATTAAAAGTCACCGGCGCATTTCCCTGCCTTAACTTACCCCATTTTCGGTCCACCCTGCGTTAAATCGAAAACTTGACGTGGATTGAGAAGATGCTGAAATTTGCCCAATAATTTTACTCCTTGATTGCCACCCGATTTCGGATTGATGAATACTATAACTGGTATGACTTCCGGTGATGGTATTGGTTTAATTATAAAGGCGCGTGGTTCTTTTTTCTCCTCCTTCTGCTTGTTTCGTTTGCTTTGCTGCTTCTTCTTATTGCTGCTCACACTGACGATAGTATTTTTATTGGTATTCGCGCGTATGGATGACTTAAAGTTACCCTTGGTGGGTAATTTTACGATCCAAGAAGGTGGCACAATGATGGGCGCATAATTACCTGCGGATAGGAAAGAAAGGGAATTATTTTTGTATGCGTTTTGTACGAATCAAATTGGAAATAATATTTTTGTTCAATTATTATTTTTCGACTCAAGAGGAACATATAATAGAAATAATTATTTAAGTACAAACAATATGTTAATTAACACGTTTTTAAAACGAACTAAAAAGTATAAAATAATACCTCCTAGAGTGGGGCTTTTAGTTCTCCTAAAAACATGGGGTGCATGCTTTAGAGAATAGTAAGGAGTGTTATTAACAATTGAAGTACTTTAGTGAACAAACAATTTCTTAACCCAGGTCCCTTGTTTGTCAGGACAGAAGTCCTTGCATGGATGGTAAATTCAAGTTTGCTAAGGTTAGTGATGCAGGGTTAATATTCTCTATAGCATGCGCCCCACGCTTTTGGGAGAACTAAAAGCCCACTCTAGGAGAGATAATTTTATACTTTTAAGTTAGCTTTAAAAACGTGTTATATTAAAACATTTTTTTTACTTAAATAATCTGTGTATTTTATATTAAATATATACTATTTTTGTTGTTGTTCGTTTTAAAAACGTGTTATATTAATTTTTTTTTTTATTAAATAACACTGTTTATTTTTTTTGTACTTTTTTCTTTAAAATAAAAGATTTTCTTTAAAATAATTTGTTTATTATTTTTAAAGGCGCTTTTTTGTACCTTTTTTCTCCGTATTTGATAACTTAAACGTTTTTCACTTCATTTTGCTATGAGGAATCTCGTGGTGACATTTGTTATACCACTTTACCGAACATTTTAGAACAAAATTTTCTTTTTTAAGATATATCAAAAATTACTCAAGATATGCACACAATTTCATGTTGATACAGGGTTGTTGATATTCGAAGCGCCCATTTTATTTTTAAATAAATCAAAGAAACCACAATTGTTTGTCTGTTCGTCATGAATATCATTTAATTGGGTTCCAGTAGATTTGCTTACATTATTTCTTGAATATGATATCTCGTAAATGGTTGCCATTGGCCTCTACGACATATTGTGCCCGTTTTGCAGCATTTTCCATGGTTTTCTTCAACATTTCGATGGGAATGGCGATTATTTCTTAACGGATGTTGGTTTTCAGCTCTTCTAGGGTCTTTGGCTTGTTGACGTAAACCTTTGATTTCAAATAACCCCACAAAAAGAAGTCTGGAGGCGTTAAATCTGGTGATCTTGGCGGCCAATCGAAATCACCATTTTTTGACATCAAACGGCCAGGGAACAATTGCTTCAAAAAATCGATTGTAGTGCGGCTTGTGTGTGGTGGCGCGCCGTCTTGTTGAAACCAGTAGTGCCTGATACGCTTTCGACGAACGATTGGTATGAAAAAATTGTTTATCATATCGCGATAACGCTCCTGATTGACAGTAACTCTGTGGCCATTATCATCTTCGAAAAAGAACGACCCAATGAGCATTTTAGCACAAACGCCGCATCAAACAGTGACTTTTGCATCGTGAAGAGGTACCTCTTGAATCTCTAGTGGATTTTTAGTGGCATAAATACGGCAATTTTGTTTGTTTACCGTTCCGTTCAACTGAAAATGAGCTTCATCGCTCATGATAATTTTATGCCAAAATTGCTCGTCTTCTTCAGCCATTTCGATGACTCTTTGGGCCCATTCCAATCGACGTGGCTTATCGGTAGGCAACAATTTGTTTACCAATTGAATTTTGTACGGAAACAAATTCAAATCAACACGTAAAATGCGTTGTAAAGTGGATCGGGGAATGCCGAGCTGCTGAGAACGGCGATTTTGGGATGTTGTTGGTGACTGCTCAATACTGGCTCGTACGGCTGCAATATTCTCATCCGATCGCCTTGGTCGCTTTTTATTTGGCCTCTTTGGGTTACCAAGAGTATTACCAGTTGTAAATCTTTCATACAAACGATAAATTGTTTTCTTGGAAGGCGCACTTTTCACTTCATTTATTTTTTTGAAAGCACGTTGAGTTTTCACTATTGACTTGTTTTGTTGAATGTAAATTTCAACAATTTTAGAGCGTTCGCGTGGCGTGTACTGTTACATTGTAAACATTTGCTTGGAATGACGCTTCAAACGCGGTATGTCATTAGTCGATTTGGCATCACAGCGGAAAGTTACAGTGTTGCCAGATGGGCGCTTCGAATAAGGGCTACCCTGTAGATCTTGAACCATTAGGATTTTCATTTTAGTTTCTTGTGCAAAGTTCTTTCTAAAATTCTGGCCAACAACTTTCCTGAATAAATAAATTTGAAAAAAATCGCTTCCAGTAGGTCTTATCGAGTGATTCTTACAAAAAGTCAAACGAAAAAAGTTCGAACAACATTGCGTATGAGTAACATTGCTTGCTTTGAAGCGTCGAAAGCGGGCAAGACATATGTAGCTTATTAAAGGTTCAAAGACAATTTCAAATGATTTTTCGTTATATATTTGTTCCACAAAGTTGTTGGCAAGAATAATAGTAATAACTTTGTTAAAGAAACCAAAATAAGAATCCTAATGGTTCAAGAGTTCTCAACACGCAAATGAGTGCATATCTGGACTAATTAAAAAAAAATTTTGCACTAAAGTCTTGGGTAAAGTGGAAAAACGGATGTTACCACGACATTTCTCATATTAAAATTAAGTGAAAAACGTTGAAATTATTAAATACAGATTTTCGTGCCGCACAGTGTACTTAATTTCTGATTTTTAGTTTTTTTTAAACATTTTAAAAATTCGAATTTTCAAAAATTCACCACTGAAAGTGACAAAAGAATTCTTAAATACAGTTCTATAAATATTAAAAAAGAAACACAAAAATAAACCGAAAAAAATCCATTGAAATTGTTGGGGCTCGAACTCACAACCTCACTATTATAAAGCAAGAGTCCTGTGCTCTGATCTTCAGAACTCACAAAGAAATATATTCTAAATAGCAATAAATCAAACTAATTTCTTAGTAAATAAATAAAAATTACATGAATTAAATAGCGAGCTTTAGATCAAGTAAGTTTTTTAAGAAGGCAACAACAACAACAACAACCACTCTGTATAGAGAGCTCGCAATTTAGTTCATGTAATAATTTAATAGATCAAAAAATTAGTTAAATAAATAAAATTTTTTATTTAAACTACTTTTTTACAATTTATTTTTCATAAAAAAAAACAAAAAATCCGTCCACATTGTTGAGGCTCAAACTCACTACCTTGTGGTTATAATTCCATCACCTTACGCTATGACCCAGTAAAAAAGTGCTTCCAAAAGAAGCTGGAGAGGAAGGAAAGTCTTGAATTCCATCCCTTCCACTTTCATACCCAGAAGGCATTCTTTTAACATATGCATGTCATTGGGAGGAATGCTTTCCTTAGTCTTCTCTAGAAGTGCTTGTAGGACTTTTTCAATGGAAGATTTATTTGAGCTTTTCAATCAAAGGATTCTAGTATAGGTGCTTTTCAGGAGAACTTTCAAAAGGAATTCAATGGAATGGAATGGTTTTTGTGGTTTGGAGGTTACAAAGTCCCTGGGAATATATCCTTTTCCGGAAATTTTAGCAATTTTAGTGTTGGAAATGAGAAGTGTTTGGGTTTTGTTGGGTGTTGCAAAAATATTGAACGTAAAATATTTCTAATTTTCAAAGCATTTTGGTGTTGGAAGTAGTAGGTTGTTGGGTTTCATTGGGGGTTTAAAAAATCCCACGGAAAACATCTAAAACATAAGTTATAATTATATATAATTTTTGTACTTTAATTGAATTTAAATGCCATTTGAATGTCTTCCAGAAGTAGTTTATAAAAATGCCTCTTGAAAGAACTTCTTTATAAGGCTAAGAAGATGCACAGTATGTTCTATAGAATGTCTTCTGGAAGCAGTGTCTCTAAAAATGCATGTCACATTTGCATCAAAAACTTTGCTGGGGAGCTACAGAACTTACACCAAAACTTTTTCTAAATGAGGTAATAAGTTAACTTCAGTTGTGAATTTTTGAATTTTAAAATGTCAATGAGTTATTATTTTTGTTTGATTTTTAATATGTATGTATAACTCTAGCTCATCGGAAAGTTGGTTAAAAATGGATTTCAAGCTCTGTACGGGACAAACATGAAGTTAAGCTAATAAAATGTCTTAATAAACAGTCAATATAATAAGACTTATAACGTATCTTATTAACAGTTGACCGCAAGATTCCTTTATCAATATTGATGGTATTTGTATTTTGACATGACAACTTCTTTCTCCTATCATTATAGAATGGTCTCATTCCATCAAAATTTGGTCGCATCATTTAGAAAAAAAGTGACAAAAATATGTGTAGTAAATTTTCCAATATTAGAGACAAGAAAATTTTTTGTTTTAGCCTTAGCCAGTGGTGCCACTCGCAACATGTTTTTAGCATTTTTTTGGGTTTTGACGTTTTATTTTAAATGTTTTCTCTTGGAGACACTCTAATTAATTTTGGCTGAAAATTACGCAGAAACCATGAGATAAATACCCCAAAATTGGCTTGAAGGTCAATTGTGTGGCCGCAACAGCTAAACAGTTAAGTATTCTTCTTTTCTGATTCAACGGATCAGAAAAAGGCAAGGAAATAATAAAGGGTCCGCCAAATAACTTTTTTTTTTTGAAAATTCTATAAAAAAAAATACTGGATATTTTCTCAAATTTCTTTTTTTATTTGAAAGTACAATCCTTCCGGTTAATAATGGAAAATAACTTCATTCAAATGGCTGCCTCGGCTGGCCATGCAGTAGCCTACACGATCGGTCCAATTTTTAAGCACATTATCGATTGTGTGCAGCTGTATTTCACCAATGGCTTCACGAATATTGTCCTTTAAAGCGTCAATTGTCTCTGGCTTTTCGGCGTAACACTTATCTTTGAGGGCACCCCACAAATAATAGTCCAACGGTGTCAAATCGCAGCTCCGAGGTGGCCAAACGACATCAGCTCTGCGGCTGATAATGCGATCTTCAAAAACAGGGCGCAAAACATCGAGTGTAGCTTCGGCTGTGTGGCACGTAGCGCCGTCCTGTTGCAACCAAATGTTGCCAATATCCTCCTCTTCAATTTTTGTGAACAAAAATTCGTTCCACACGGCCCGATAATGATCGCCATTGACTGTAACGGCCACTCCTTGCTCATTTTCGAAAAAAATGGCCCAATTATGCCTCTGGACCAAAATCCGCACCAAACAGTGACTCGTTTTGGGTGCAGCGGCTTTTCAATGTATGCGTGCGGGTTTTCTGTGCCCCAAATGCGACAATTTTGCTTGTTTAAATACCCGCCAAGATCAAAATGAGCTTCATCTGAAAAGATGATTTTTTGGCAAAATCGGCATCTTCTGTAAGTCGATCGCAGGCCCACTTAGCGAAGCGAGCTAACTTAACTTCTGAACCAATTGGACTTTGTATGGCGACACACCAAGGTTTTTATGCAAAATTCGTCTCAATGATGTCTTCGAAGTGTTCAATTGTTGAGAACGACGGTGAATTGATGTTGATGGCGCTTCACGCACACTTTCTGCCACAGCAGCAATATTCTCGGGTGTGCGCACTGCTTTTGGCTTTTCACGCTTTGGTTTATCGATGAGGATGCCAGTTTCTTTCACTTTTTTCACAAGATATCGAACATACGGAGCTGACGGTGCTTCTCTTCTTCCAAAATCCGTACGCAATTTTCGCACACATTCTGCAACATTACCATGATTTTCAAAGTAATGTCGCAATATTTCCCAGCGTTGTTCAAGCGTATACACAACCATATTCGTTTAGCGGAAGGATAAAACTAATTATCTGTCAAATCAGACATGAGCTAAGTGTTACCATTCACGAAATAAGCACTAGTTGAAAAAAAAACGTTAGATGGCGGACCCTGTATTTTAATAATTGCAATATATTTTTTCAACAACAATTATGAAGGAACGATGTTTTTTTTTATGAAGAATAAAATATCAGAATATGTTTTAACGTAACTCATGCATATATTTTTTACGCAAGTAGTCATTTTGTATTATTCGAAGTATTTGATAATTTTATCCTTCATATTTTGTGTATTTTGACAAAATGAAAAAAAATTTTATTGAGGCATTGGCTAAAGATAATGCAAAAATGTTTGAGACAAGGAAAGAAAACTATATTAAATTTGTGTTTTTATTACTAAATTACATAATTACTTAAATACCGAATTACTTAATTACCCAATTCAACTACAATGAAAATTCAAGTAACGTAACGACAGATCAAAAAGCCTATAAAAAAACCAGAGAAGATTTTTAAATTCGATCACTTACAAAATAAACTTATATTATTTCAAATCCTTCTAAAAAATTTTGTGTACAAAAAGTCCTGCCCAATTCAGAGAATTTTCCAAATTTTGTAATCTGAATCAAAAATCACTTCTGTTTTCGTTACATATATTTGCTTATATCATTAACTCCTTAAAGTCAATTGTTGTCATTGTTTTTACTTAATACAGTGCTACTTAATTACTATGCAAATATAAAAAACCTTTTTAAAAATTAAACATTTTCATTTTTTTTTTAATATTTATTCGTAAAAATCGTACTAAACGCCAATTTGAAAATGCCCACGTAAATTGAAAATGTTTTGAAATATTTAAATTTTTTTTTTAAATAAATTATTTTTTAATCTATAGAACATTGTAAAAAATTTAAAAACAACATTGTGAAAAAATTAATTTTCATCGAAAAAATCATTGGAGTTAGGCTTATGATTTTCGTTGATAGAAACTGTTTATTGAATTATGTGTCAAAATGAAACAATTTTTACAAAGTAATGAAATGTCATATGAAAGAGTGTGGAAAAAATTAAAAAAAAAATTTACAACAAAAACCACTTTTGGCCTATTTTTTGAGCAAAAATTTAATATTTTGGAGATTTTTTGAAAACAAGAAAAAACTTTGAATTGGTGGGGTAACGGTAAATCTTTTCTTATTTCTGCAAAGTCATTTAACTTAACTTTCAGACAAAGAAAATTTGATAAAAACCGATTATAAAAAAGCTAAGATGTTTGCTGACAAAATCAAAACTTAAAAATTTAATCGTTTTTCTTTAAGGAAATGCGTTGTACTGAGAAAATATACAGTTTTGCAGACATCGCAATAATTTTGATGTCACAATAATGGAATTTTTTCATAATATCCGTGAAAAATATTGCCAAGAAAGCTTTTGTATACCGTTACTTTGCTCAAACAACAACTTTTCTTACAAAAACCCATTTACTGAGAAAAGCTAAAGTTTTAGAGATATCGTCATAATTATTAATTTTGATTAATTAATTTTGATTCCAAGATTATGGATTTTTTCAAAATTAACTATTTGTAAGAAATTTCACCATGACAATAGCTGTGTTTTTAAACCGACTTTAAAAAGGAGGAGGTTCTTAAGTTGGTTGGTTTTTTTTTTGTAAATGTATGTATGTACATCGATAACTCTTAAAATACTAAGGGGCGTGGCAATAATAGAAAAACGCTGTTACTCGAATAATATTGACACTTGGATACTGAAATTAGGTACAGGGGTAGGAACAATTATTACAAATTAGTGTCAAAAAGTGAGGGTTATGTGATAAAGGGTGTGGCAATATTAGAAAAACACTGTAACTCGAATAATATTGACACTAGGACACTGAAATTAGGTACAGGGGTAGGTATAATTATGAAAATTCACGGTCAAGAAAGTGGGCGTTATTGGCCTGTGAATAAGGGCGTGGCAATATAAGAAAAATACTGTATCTCAGTTAATATTGACACTAGAGCACTGGAAATCGGTACAGGGGTAGGAGCAATTATTACAAATTACGGTCAAGAAAGTGGACGTTATTCGACAAAGGCGTGGCAACATTAGAAAAACGCTGTAACTCGAATAATATTGACACTAGGACACTAAATTTAGGTACAGGGATAGGAATAGTTATGAAAATTTACGTTCAAAAAAGTGGCGGTATTGGACAAAGGGCGTGGCAATATAAGAAAAACACTGTATCTCAGTTAATATTGACATTAGGGTACTAAAATTTACAACACAGAAAAAAAAAATTTAATGAACAGCATACGCTAAAATCAATTCATTGATTTTAATGAAAAAATCATTGAATTTTAATGAATTGCTCATAGTTTTTATCGTACTGTTCATTGAAATTAATGAAGTTATATTCATTAAAAATGTCTAAATAAATATCAATGATTTGTTTTCATTATTTTAATGGACTTTTCATTGATATCAATGAAAAGTACATTGATTCCAGTTGTAAATCAAATTTTAACGAACCATACATTGATTTTTAATGAACAGTTCATTGAATTCAATGTTTAGGTCATTAAATGCAATGTTTAGTTCATTAAATTCAATGAATAGGCCATTGAATTAAATGTATAGTTCATTAAATGCAATGTATAGTTCATTAAATTCAATGAATAGGCCATTGAATTCAATGTATAGTTCATTGAATTTAATGTATAGTTCATTGAATTTAATGTATAGTTCATTGAATTCAATGTATAGTTCATTAAATGCAATGTATAGTCCATTAAATTCAATGAATAGGCCATTGAATTCAATGTATAGTTCACTGAATTTAATGTATAGTTCATTGAATTCAATGTATTGTTCATTGATTTCAATGTATAATTCATTAAATTCAATGTATAGTTCATTAAATTCAATGCATAGTTCATTAAATTCAATGTATTCAGTTCATTAAATTCAATGTATACTAATTTATTCCCTTCCCAATTTTGTTTGAAGTGAAACGCGAAGTTGTGAAGACGTGTGGCAATTGTGTGTGTAAATTTTAGATAAAAGGTGATAATAAATTAAATTGAAAGTGAAGAAAATGTTGCGCTTTGAATGTAAAAGAAAATTTAAATCTGTTGAATTACTATTAGTATTAGTAAATAGTAGGAAATATACCTGGCATTTTAAGTGACTGCTGCTATCATTTTCAAAAAATGTTTACATTTTTAAAGGTTGAAAACCACATAAAAGATAAAGCTGTGCGGGCGAAGTTGGCAGAAATTGAAGATTTCACTAATTACAGTGGCAAGCTTAATTTTTCTCGATGCTAAATAAATAAATAGTTATTTTTTTCAATTAATATTTTTGCAGACAGTACTGCTATGAAGCATTTTTGGAGCCTTCATGGGTATTTGGTGCCCACTCAAAAAATATGCAGTAAGGACAAATTTGGAAGAAAAACTTTCCTAAAGCATACAATTACCAGTTCCCAAGAGGCATTCGTTTTTGTTGGAAGCAGCATCCAGGAAGTCGAGGAGCATATTGAGTTTTTAAAAACTAAAGGCGAAAATATTTAACCATTACTCCTTGCTGTTGGAGAGAAGAACTCCTCCTCATTCCAACAATTTTATGTGTTCATGGATATGTTCAAATTTCAATTCGCTAGTTTTATTAGAGCCGTAGATGTGTGCTTTCAAATTTTTCAATAATTTCAATTAAAATATCCTGCGGCATGCACTCTCGTGTGGGAGTTTATTGCCGTCTATTTTTTTATAAATTTAAAAACTATTCAAAATCTTCGAAAAGTTGTATATTAATTGATTCTTTAAAATAAAAAAATATTGTTTGATTTTTTTAGGCGTTATTTAGTAACCGAAAATTTTTTATTGTTTCTTTAAAAAAATATTTTTTTATTAAAAAACAGATAAATTTTAACAAATTTAAATTTTTAATTTGCCTAAATAACGCCTTAAAAAATCAAACAACTAAAATTAAAAAGTAACCATAAAATAAAAAAACCTAAATAAAAAAATATTGTTGAAATTGTAATTATTTCCTTATTTGAAAAATGTTTAGAGAAGGATTAACAAATAATTCGTTGAATTAAATGTATAGAGTCATTCATTCATTCCAATAAACTAAATAGATTAAATTTAATGAAATATACATGGAATTCAATGAACTGAATACATCAAATTTAATGAACTGTACATTGAATCGAATAAACTAAATAAATTAAATTCAATGAACTTAATACATTAAATTCAATGAAATAAACATTTAATTCAATGAACTATACATTAAATTCAATAAACTATACATTGAATTCCATGAACTATAAATTGAATTCAATGAACTATACATTGAATTCAATGAACTATACATTGAATTCAATGTAAGGTTCATTGAACTATACATTAAATTCAATGAACTATACATTGAATTTAATGAACTTTGCATTGAATTCAATGAACTTTACATTGAATTCAATGAACTTTACATTGAATTCAATGAACTTTACATTGAATTCAATGAACTTTTCATTAAATTCAATGAAAAATCATTAATTTTGGCATTTTTTTAATGAACGTGTTCATTGAATTCAATGAAGTGTTCATTGATATCCAAGGAACCATTCATTGAAAATCACTAAGTTTAATGAACTATTCATTAAAGTATGAAGAAAATTCATTGAAATCAATGACCACAGTTCGTTCATTGGACCAAAATCAATGAATAATTCATTGAAATTAATGCACCTTTTCATTAATATAATGTACCTTTTTGGTTCAGTGTACAGGGGTAGGTACAACTATTAAAAATTATGGTCAAATAAGTGGGCGTTATTTGACAAAGGACATGGAAATCTTAGAAAAACACTGTAACTTGTATAATATTGACACAAGGGTACGGAACTTCGATACAAGAATAGGTAGAATTATAACAAAACACAACCAAGAAAATAGGCGGAATTTTTCAAGGACGTGTCACTATAAGAAATAACTGCATCTCGAATATTGACACTAGGGTACCAAAATTCGTTCCAAGAGTGGGCAAAATTGCTGTCATAATCCCTAAAAAGGAAGAAATAAAAACTTTTAAATAAAAAAAAACCAACTTCAAAACCGCCACAAAGTAAAAAATAATTTTTATTAATTACTTTTCACATTAATTATTGGTTAAATTTGATAATTTATTTATAAATATTATTGAATTGGAAATCTTATTAATATAATTTTTTTTATTATGTATTATTATCATAAATATATTAATTTCTCCATGAATATGAAACCTTTAAAGTCGGCGCTAATATAATCAGACTTTTATAAAATTAACGCTCCGGCTTCAAAGGTTTTAATTCATGGAGAAATGAATATATTTATGATAATAATACAAAAAAGAAAAAAAAATTATAATAATAAGTTTTCCAATTTAATAATATATATAAATAAATTATCAAATTTAACCAAGAATTAATGTGATAAGTAATTAAAAATTATTTTTTACTTTGTAGTGGTTTTGAAGTTGGTTTTTTTTTGTTAAAAAGTTTAAATTTCTAAGCGAGTTGTAAAAAACGATAGCTTATTGTATGAAAAGTCGCTTCATACTCGCTTAAATAAGCGACTTTTAATACAATAAGCGGTCACTTTTTACAATTCGCTTAGATAAAAACAGCTAATATATGTTCACACATATTACATAACAAATGCTTATTGTAGGGTATCCTTTAGAGTAGGTTCTCATGAAACTAGATTTTTTTAATTTTTCGATAGCTCATACTTCAGGTGCTCAAAGGCCACAAAAATATTCGGTGGACTTCTTCTCCCAATTTTAATTTATTTAAAAAAAAATTGTACCAAAATCGGTTGAGAGCACGGGATAAAATTGTACCGAACTGTTTTGCTTACGTAAATTTATATATAGCACGGGTGGGCACAAGTGAGGCCATTGAGAGCACATAAAGAACATCAAGATTTTCAAAACCTTCCGTAGAGCCCCACCGTACTTAAAATAAATAAAAAACCAAAGAAATTTTATATATATATATAGGGTATTATCTGAATATATAAAAGGCAAGCACGCTGCTTCATGCCCAACACTATCGCTCAAACTGTTCAGTCTGAAAGTATGCACATCGTAATACATAAAAGGCAAGCATGCTGCTCCGCACACAGTATTTCTCAAACTGTAATTATTTTTTGACAGTACAGTACTTTTACAAGACACAGTTCTCAGAAATGTTTAGCCTGAAAGTATGCACAGCAAATAATTTTAATACTTATCAGTGACAATATTGCGTTTTTACAATAGTACGTTTTTGATCTAACTACCTCTTTTTCTCATCCTTTTATAAAAAAGTTATGATGAATTAAGCGAAATTCTTTTGATGGATTGTTCCAAAAAATATAATTGTATCAACCGTGAAACGACACCTGAGTTACTGCGTATATGATGGTTGCAAAGCCAGTTTGTAAAGTTGTGTATGCATATGATTGTTACCAAACTTGACTTTTTGCACTTTTACCCTTGAACAAATTTTTAACACTGCTTCAATACTTAAAGTGTTATTTAAAGAAGTGTATTTTGCAAAAATCAAGTGCATAAAAAAATCAAGCTTTAACTCTTTGAGGTACGGAAATTTAATTATAAAAAAACCCTTGAGGTACAAGAAAAAAAAGTCAAAAATATTTTTTTTATTATTATTTATTTTTATTATATTCATCATAATTATTTTTATTATATTTTGTTATAAGCATCAAATCTGAGTGGGTTGAGTTTTGTCCCAACAAAGGTTTATTTTTCAGTGGTTCAAATTTTGTCCCATGGTACTTCAAAGAGTTAAAAAGAGAAAAAGTGCTTTCGGCAAATGGCTCTAAAAAGGAAGTGTGCGGAGGGCCTGTCGTAGGACAGGCTTTTATACTTGTTATTATATAAAAATCAAAATTAGTTATAGTGATAAACATAACATACAGCCGTGCTCATAAGAACTAGGCACTCTATAAATTCACATGAAACAACCCAGTGGCGAACGAATGCATCCGTCTTCGAAGATATCTTTCATGACAGCACTAAGTCTTCGAGTACAGATCGCTCCAATTCTATAGCTGTGCTCGAAGACCATTTCGAACAAAATAGCAAAACGACTCGCAAGACTATACTTCGCCACGTCTTCGCAGACGCATGGGATCCACGTACTGCAAAAAGAACGCGTTCGCTTTGAACCAGTACATCTCTGCTTGTGTTTGCTCTATATGTGCGCCTCATCGTATTCTCCTTGCTTTATGGATCCCACTCTTTCCACTCTCCCTCATTCCCTTTATGGATTGATTCGTCTTGAAAGCCAGGTTTTCAACTTTTTAACTGAAAACATATTTTCAAAAAATTTTATTTGCATTTTTCCTGCAATTTGTATCCTGCATTTTTGGTTACAGGTCAGCAAAAAATCCGTATTGTTACTCCGTTGTCTTCAACGACGGCTTTAAAGACAACGTCTTCGAAGTCTAATTTTGCCACTGAGAAAGCACTTACTAAATTTTCATTATTTTTTCTATTTATACACTTAATAAAAGAGAAAAAACAGTTTTAAAATCGATTATAAAGCCATACGGCCTACTTTATGAGTTGTTGTTGTCGAAAGTGGTAAAGTATCAAATTTTTCCAAATTTAGTTTTCATTAGTTTACTTGGCGTTTAGTCAATATAAAAATGGAAAATTTAATCTATAGTAATAAAACTCATTTTCTGTTTGTTTGTTTGTTTGGCCTTTATACCAATCAAACGGCTGAACGGATTTCGCTCTAACTAGGTTTACATATTAAGTGCATCCCAACTTAAAATGTTACATACTTAGTTTTTGCCACGCCCCCTCTGAAATTTTTCAACTAAAGGTAATTTTGTTTATATTAAACTGTTTACCATCGAAGATTTTTGTGTATTGAATTTTAAAAATTGATTGTAATTTTGACATCAAAAACATTCACATCTCTTTAAAATTGAAAAAATTTTCAGTATAACGACTTTTTCATAAAACATCGTTGTCTAAGAATGAGAAAAAAATAACGACATGAAAATCAAAGTTTGGTCTTTCGATGCAAATATCTCCGCTGTCCATTAATATATTTCATTCAAATTTTTTTTGTTCAAAAGTTCAATAAAATCACTTCACAAAAATAGGTTGAACTGTACCGTTAAGTCAGTGTATATATGTTTTATGATTATGTCAAAAAACTTTTTACTCAAAAAATGACCCAAAAACTGTTTTTGTTGTAAAAATGAAATCAATTAAAAATTGCACATCTGGCGACCTTTAATATGACATATTTTTTATTTGCAAAATTCTTCCAGCTAAGCGCAAAAATTATTTCACTGTTTTTGTCATCAAAACAACAAGGGTACCCCCCTTTGATTTTCTTCGCGAAATTTATTTTTTCCAAAATGTTGTTTTTATATTTTTTACAAAAAAGTCAAGTCTCAAAAAGAATTTATGTGAAAAAATTACCCCAATATCTCTTTCAATCAAAATTTATGGCTAAAAATCTATTTTTTCATACAGTTGACTATCTATAGTAATAAAACTCATTTTCTGTTTGTTTGTTTGTTTGTTTGACCCTTATACAAATCTAAACGGTTCAACGGATTTCGTTCAAGCTAGGTACACATATTAAGTTTATCCTAACTTGAAATGTTACATACTCAGTTTTTGCCACGCCCCCTCTGAAATTTTTCAACTAACGGTAATTTTTTTATTATAAAACTTTTTAGTATCGGAGATTTTAGTGTATTTAATTTTAAAAATTTTTTGTTATTTTGACATGAAAAACACTCACATATCTTCAAAATTGGAGAAATTTTCAATATAACGACTTTTTCATAAAACATTGTTGCCTAAGAATGAGAAAAAAACGACATGAAAATCAAAGTTTGATCTTTCGATGCAAATATCTCTAATATAGGTTGAACTGTACCGTTAAGTCAGTGTATATATGTTTTATGATGATGTCAAAAAAGGTCCAAAATATTGACTTTTTACTCAAAAAATGACTCAAAAATGGTTTTTGTTGTAAAAATTGAATCAATTAAAATTGCACATCTGGATGAATTTCATATGACACAGCATTTATTTGCAAAAATTGTTCCAGCTAAGCGCTAAAATTATTTCACTGTTTTTGTCATCAAACAACGAGGGTTGATTTTTTTCGCGAAATTTATTTTTTCCAAAATGTTGTTTTTATATTTTTTACAAAAAATTCAAGTCTCAAAAATAATTTATGTGAAAAAATTACCCCTACATCTCTTTCCAATCAAAAGTTATGGCTAAAAGCCTATTTTTCCATACCAGACTATTAATAAAAGTGAGTTTTGTTTTAAAATTCTCTATATAATTTGAACGTCCCCATTAAAGGTCTGCAGCGAACCATCCGTTCTACTTGTACAAACAGATATAACAAGTAAAAACCTGATAATATTGGTACAAATACAACAAGGAGTAGAACAGAGCATATGCTTATATGCTTTGGAATGAGCAGAGAGCTTATCATCTTTTTCTCTGGTTCTCATTATAGTGTAAGCTTTTTTCTCTTTATCTGTTCCACTAAGTGGAGTATCTGTTTTAACCATGGCAGAATTAGAGAAGGTATATGCATTTTGGAGAGGGAGACTGCCGCAATTGTCAAAACGAAGTTGACAGCTCATACAAAATCTGAAAACGATGAGAATGCGATAAGAAAGCGAAAATAGGCAAGAATAGCAAAATGCTTGAGTTTGACAATTCTGGCTATGAGAAAGAGATCGCAGTCTGAAATGCATATACCTTCTCTAATTCTGCCATGGTTTTAACCCTTTTTTAAATGGATATATCCATTCAATATGGATATTCCAGATCGTTCTCTTTGTATTAATGTTGTGTTTTTCTATTCTACTAAAAGAAAGTAATGGTGAGTGTCTTTCTGTGAATGGACGTTTTTCGTATTTTTGGCAAATTTTAAACATAAAAAAGTACTTAAATGCATTGTACTTATATAAACTGTTTCTTTTTTGTTGTTTATTTCTCTCTTTATTCTTAATGCTTGCTACGTCACATACTCCAGATGTTCCAAATAAAGATAACAGTATTATCGATATATCTGTTTGTTCTGTATGTGCTCAAACTAGTATTTTTGATACTTGGTAATTTCACTCTCTCATACCTATTCCATCGTTATCTAAAAGAGAAATATTCCATGCATACTCAATGCTTAGAGAGCGAAACAGATACAAGTAGATATAAGAAAAAATAATAACACACAACTGGTGTACTTGGATGGTTCTTTGCAGAGCTTTAGTCCCCATTTATCTCTAAGAAAGCAGTTTTGTGTCTAGAGTAATTGTACGAACATTTTCGTTTATATTTATCTTCCTTGTAGTAATCTACTTAGTTTTTTGCGATTTTGGACTGAACACTCTGACTCTGGACTGAACAAGATTGGGAAAATGTCGTGTGGTCTGATGAGTCAAATTTCCAGGTGAGTTTTCTAAGGTTGTTAGCTAATGAAAAAAACTACTTTCATCACCTTAGAACACAGTTCCCATTAAAATTATACAAGCTAAAATAACGCTTATTTTTTGATTTTTCCAGATTTTTGGAACACCTGATGTTACCTATGTAAGGCATTGAGTAGGTGAAGAATATAATCCCGACTGCTTGGTACCTACTGTTAAGCACGGAGGAGGCAGTGTAATGGTCTGGGGTGGCATGGCTGCGATTGGAGTAGATGAAATGGTTGTCTGCGAGGGTCGTATGAATAGCGAACGGTACATAAATAGGCCCAAAAATGCACTAATACCATCTTTTACACGGATTTTTGGCAATACCAACATGAAAACGTTGTCTTCCAACAAGATAACGCACCTTGCCACAAGTCCGCTAAAGTTATGCGCTGCAAAACCACGTGCCGCTCCTGGATTGACCGTCGCCCAGTCACCGGACTCAAATCCCATCGAGCATTTGTGGTCACAATTAAAGCAGGCAATAAGGAAACACAGCATAGCATCCGAAGAAGGCCTTAAAAATGCTTTGAAAATAGAATGGGAAAACATAACTGAAGAACCTGCAAAAACTTATGGCGTTTTCGTTTCTCGAAAAAATGCTACATTTCTTTGGACTTTTTGGAAATTCTGCCCTCTCGAGAAAAAATATAGTGACCTCTAAAATTGTATAGTGTTCTTTTCTCGAAAATGTTTACAATTAAAGTAGAAAAAATTCTGAATTCCCAAAGATGGCAGAAAGGGGGCAGAAATAATGCAACATGTTTTCGAGAAACGAAAACGCCATTAGTTTGTAGTATGGTGCGTAGAGTAAAGGAGGTCATAAAAATGAGGGGGGACCAACAAGGTATTAATATTTTTTAGTAAATAATTGAAAACAAATATCTTTTGCGTTTTTAGTTTGGTCGAAAATTCACAAATCTATTTGTTTCAGGTGATTTTAAAGGGTGCCTAGTTCTTTTGAGCACGGCTATATGTGAGCAATAGCAGCCCTATTCTGGCAAATAAACAAATTGTTGACCAGTATTTTGAATATTTCCATGTGTTTGATATTACTTAAAACATCTGGATTTTTCTCCCAAAACTCCCAAACCATACATCCTACAAGGACAAATTATGCTCCAAAATGTTTCTAATACATGTGTACACAAGACTGCATTTTTAGAAATTTTTTTTTTCAAGAATCTTAGTTTTCTACGTCATTTTTGGTGATTTTCTATTTTTTTGGTTTTTTAGCCAAAACTCCCTAACCATACATCATAAAAGAACGATTTATGCACTAAAATGTTGATTTAGCTTCTGTTTACAAGACTGCATCCTTGGAAGACTTTTAAAAACTACATTTATTGTTCATTTCTAATGTCCTTTTTTATAAACTTTTTCTTTTTTTATTTTTTTTTGCCATGAATTCCCCCTAAAATCCAAACTAAATATCAGAAAAGGACAATTCATGCACTTAAATGACCACCATTGTGCCACAGATAATATAATAGAAAGATGTGCCACCGCCATACAAGCAAGTGGCACAATAAAATTTGAATGTGGATTTATCATAAATCCACAAAAAGCTTTATGAGAGTCAGCGAGCGAACGATTTAAAGCTTTTGAGAGCGAGAGAATAAGTAAGCGACAATGTGAGCAAATGTGAGCATAATATTGAAAAGCAATAGAAATGATATGTAAAGATTTGATGCACGAAACATCTGAATAAACGATGTAGCTGCCAACAAAATGTAGCAGAATTTCATTAGGTTTTACTTAAAAAATATGGGCAATTTTTTAACTAAACTACCCTACGAACATTATATAATTTAAAGTTATTATATTTTTTGCATTATCTCTTATCTTTTTGTTATGTTATTTCAAGAATATAATATCATATAAATAATCTAGGTATATTTTGTGTGTTGACTTGGTTTTTTTTGCCGTTTTGCCATATGATATTTTTAGTATTATATTATTGTAAGGGCGATTCCATCAGTTGAAGCCTAGCCGCGAATAATGTTGTAAACAATATTTTTTTAAGTTGTTTCATTGCGGAAAAGTTTTTATTTAGCTAATTTTATATATTTTTATTATATTATTGCAAATACATGCTTTACTATATGAAAAGTACTTAGAAATGCAATTTTCAATTGTTCTTATTTATACAACAAAAACATTTTTTTAAACATTTTTTTGAGTAAAAGTTCAATATTTTGGGCCGTTTTTGAAAAAAAAAATTCAAGAAATATATTCACTGACCTATCGCTACAGTTGAAACTATTTTTGTAAAGTGCTTTTACTAAAACTTTCATCAAAAAATATTTGAATTAAATATATTTAAAAATAGCGGATATATTTGCATCGAAAGTCAAACTTTTGATTTTCATGTCGTTTTTTCTCATTTTTAGGGAACGATGTTTAATGAAAAAGTCGTTGTACCAAAAATCCGTGAAATTCTAAAAATATGTGAATGTTTTTGGTATTAAAACTACTGAAAAATTTTCAATTTAATTTGCGAAAAAATTTGTTCAAGAAAGATTTTCAATATCAAAATTTGAAATGTAAGTGAAAATGGGTGGAATGAGCGTGATCAAAACTAAGTATGTTACAATCTAGTCTAGGATGCACACATATGTGTACTCAAATTGAGCGAAGTCCGTTAAGCCATTTAGATTTGTATAAATGTCAATTAAACAAACAAACCAGAAAATACATTTTGTTAATATAGACTTTGTGTTAAATTGTATGAGTATTATAGAACGAATGCAATTCGAAAAGAATTGAAGAATTTTCAAAGATTTTTTCGATTTTTTTAAGTTTTGGAAAATATGTCCTCAGTTATGATCCTATAACTTGAAAAGTATTTTTTCATATTAAAAAACTTATCGCTACCTTAATATAGAAAGGCCATCAACTTTTTCAAAAGCGATGTTTTTTTGAGATTTTTGCAAAAAAATTGTTACAGAAAAGAAATTGCTACAATAAAAGTTGCTAAAGCATTAAACTGGCCAGAGTCTTAAATAAAAAACCCCACTTAAAAAAATTTGCAGTTGCAAAATTTTCATTTTTATCAAGTTTTTTCCTTCTCCCGTAAAGTAAAAAAAATGAGTTAGGGCCTTTCTATATAAAGGTAGCTTTATACATGTTTGCATATATGACGTTTATGTCTTAATTTAAGCTATCAATTGTATTGATCTAACGATTTTTGTATAAATTTTCTAAATACTACATTTGTGAAAGAGTTTAAAAAATATAGTTAATACTAAAAAGTACCTCCTATACAGGCCAATGCGATATCAAATAGCTTTATCATTATATTTTTCAAAGCCTCAGAATTCGGTATTTGACCACAATTAATAGGTAGCGTTTCCCTGATAACATGTGATGGGCGTTGGGCAAGGGGACGTGGCACCTCCTACACCACCCAAATTTGCGATATCGAATTGCTTTGGAGTTATAGTCCGTATAGCCTCGGAATTCGGTATTCGACTGCAATTTACACGTTTCACTGATAACATTTTATCGGCGTTACTCCTCCCACACAACTGAAATTTTTGATATTGAATAGCTTTGGAGTTATAGGTGGCCGCACAGCCTCGGAATTCGGTACTCGACCACAATTTACTCGTGCCGTTTCACTAATAGCATGTTATGGGCGTTTGGCAACGGGGGCGCGGCAGAAACACACAGTGTTTCAGCTAGTTATTTATACCAGCGCGAAGATTTCGTTGTTTTGTTTTGATTTATTTTTGACGTATCTTTGCTTACGTTATTTCTGTTATTTTACTCATTTCAAAGAGTTTACAGTGTTGCAAATCCTATTATAACGTAAAATTGCCGTTTAAGGATTTTTAAATTTAGCTAAAAATGCTAAGAACATTGTTTGTAAACAAAATCTTTAGTTAAATATATTATAATTGGCTTTTTAAAGTCTGAAGAATTTGTTTAGTACGAACTCACCACGACGACTTTGATGCAAGTAATTTTGAGTATTTTTACTTAAACCGAAATACGGTAATATCCGTCCTACTACAATCATACTTTTTACCTTAATATTTTCGTTGAAATATTTTTTTAACAACAAAGTAAAAATAAAACCAAATTATATATCAAAGTCATATTTTTGCGCACTTTAAAAATTCAGAAAATGTCTACAAAAATCGTACAAATAATGGTATGAATAAAAGCTTAAATAAAAGGTATAAATGTCTCATTTGTAAATATTTATAAAACTTGTAAAATAAATGAATACTTTTGGAGTTAAAGGATCATAACTGGGGAAATATTTTTCAAAACTCAAAAAAGTCGAAAAATTCTTCTAAAAAAAATTCGAGCCAACCTGGAAGAGTCTTAATGATTTTTGTTATCTAGAAAAAATTATCAATCGAACTAGCAATGCCGTTTTCGTCGCGCAAACTTTTTTCAAATTGTTTACCACTGTTATTAATTTGTTACTCACTTTTAAATAGAAAATACAATGAATAAAAAATTTTGTTATTCACTACTATTTTATGAATAAAATGTTTGCTATTAATTTTTTTTTATTAATTTTTTATTCATTATTAATTTTTTTATTTATTATTAATTTTTTATTCATTATAAATTTCGTATTAATTTCTAATTTTTCATTCACTTTTGAATAATAAATAAAATGAAAAAATCTTGTTATTCACTTTTGAATAATGAATCAAATTAATAATAAATAAAAACTTAACAATGACTTTAAAATTCATAATGAATAACACATGAATAGGCAATGAATCAAAAATAATTATGTGCAAAAAATTAATTATTGAAAAATTTGAAATTCTTTTTGAATTGCCTTCTTTGTAAATAGCATTCATATGAATAAAAAATAATGAATTATTCAGAATAACGAAAAAAAAAAATAATTGAAATTAATTACTAATCAATTTTTTAAAAGTCAATGTGAAATAAAAATTTTATTTATAAACAATTTTGAATTCATTGGATGGATTTGTATGTCGTTGTTCAGTTTTCCTTAAAATTCTGAATAAATATGCAGATTTTACTACTCTGGCTGAGTCAATCAAAAATAGTCAATATTAATAGCAAGCAGTGAATAAAAAAAATCTGCTTCGCACAAAATAAGGAAATCATCATGAAAACACCACAAATATTGATCACATTATGTCTGATTCAAATATAGAAGATAAAGTTAATACTTTAATTGATAAAATAAACATAGCAGCGGGTAGTTTCAGTCTTAAAAAACGTTTTGACCCTAAAAATAACTGGTTTGATTCACAGCGTGAAAATGCACGTAAACGAATGCTTATAAAACTTAACAGTCTCAGAAAATCGAATTCTCAAATAAACAGACAATCTTATATTGAAAGTAGAACAAAATATTCAAAATTATGCCATGAGAAAAAACTAGCTTACAAAAACAAAAACATTGAACAACTTAATGCGGTGCGTAACACTAGCGAATGGTGGAAATAAGCGAACTCAATAAAGGGTTCTTCGCCTAGGATTGGTAACAATCTTAAAACTATTGATTTTTACAACTTTTTCAAGTCACTTTTGTCACAGGCAGAATCTGATCGAGCAATTTTATGGGCGTCACCTAACATCATAGATCCGTTTCTTGATTCTCCTTTTGAATTGCGTGAAATTATGTTAGCTCTTAAAACAGCAAAAGATAGAAAAGCCCCAGACCTAGATAGAATAAGCTATGAATTTTATAAATATGCGCCACAATGCTTTCTTAATGAAGTTGTCCAACTTTTAAATGCAATTTTTCTACGCCAAGACATACCAGCCTCTTTTCGCAGATCTATAATTATACCATTGTTCAAAAAAGGTAATGTTAATGTTGTGTCAAATTACAGGGGACTCTCACTTCTAGACACACTGTACAACATTTTCACAAGTATACTGCTCAACAGAATTAATAGTTGGATTGACTGTCATAACATTCTAATTGAATATCAAGCAGGATTTCGAAAGGGCTATTCCACTGTCGACAACATATATAATCTGAGTAGCATTATCCATTTGAACTTTAAGCTGAAAAAGAAAACATATGCCTTTTTTGTTGATTTTTCTTCTGCGTTTGACAATATTCCAAGAAACTCATTATTTTATAAGTTATCCAATGCTGGTTTGTCATCTAAAGTGGTAAAAATATTGCAATTATTATACAATGGTACAACAAGTCAAGTTTGGGATGGCAATTCTTTATCCGATAATTTTCCTGTTACACAGGGTGTAAGGCAGGGGTGCCTACTCAGTCCTGTCCTATTCGCAATGTATTTGAATGACTTGTATGATAATTTACCCGGCGGTATACGTGTGGCTGGCACGGTTATTAAAGTGTTACTTTACGCCGACGATATCGTTCTCTTGGCCGATTGTCCAACAGTACTCCAAACTATGATTGATGATCTGCACAACTATTGCATTCAATGGTGTCTAAAAATTAACCTCACGAAATCTAAAATCATGATATTTAGAACTTGTGCTAGAATAAGTAGAAATTTTAAATGGTCTTATGGTGATGACGACATTGAAATAGTTAATGAATACAAATACTTAGGAGTTAATCTCACTTACAATTTGTCGTTCAACAAGCACCTTGATGCTAAATTGGTATCGTCTAAAACTGCTATTAACGCATCGTGGCTAAGTTATTTACATCACCCTAAAATATCTCTATCTAACAAGCTTAAAATTTTTAACACTGCAGCAAAATCGATTATGTTTTATGGCGCAGAAGTTTGGGGTTTCAAACAGTATGAGCAAGTAGAGAAGTTACTACGTTATTTCCTGAAAAAAATGTTATATTTACCAGCAAATACTCCTAATTATATGCAACACATAGAAACAGGTCTGGCTTCTCAATTTGAAGAAACGCTTAAATTACATTTTAGTTATCTGAGAAAAATTCTTAATTATCCTTTAAACAGGCTTCCGCGAGTACTTGCTGAAGAAACAATCGTACAAAAAACTTTCTGGTTACCAAAATGGTTCGCTCTATGTAATGATCTTGGTTTTAGCCTTGATTTTGAGAGTTGGAGGCCTGATTTGCCGTTACACCATGATCGTATATTACAAGCATTGAGATTAAAAGTGTATGAGAAACACATTTGCAGAGCAAGAGAATCGAGGTTTCATGATTTGTATCGTCACGTTCGATTCGATGTGCCCTCCTACTTTGTCGATTCAAATTCGGCTCATCTTATAAGTTTGATATTTAGATGTAGAGGTGGTTTACTCAACTTTAATTTAAGCAGATTTGGTGAAAGTACTTTTAATGTGTGCACATTATGCAACTTGCAAGAATATGAAACTACACATCACCTTCTAGGTATTTGCCCGATATTTGCATACATTCGTTCATATTACCTTGGTAAAAGTTCACTCACGTTAGGCGAAGTTAACGAAGTTTTGAATGGCAAAAATTATTACCTTTTATATAAATATTTAATCAATTGTTTAAAATATAGAGAACTTATAATTTCTGAATTTAATTAAAAAAACCTTTTTGTAACATACTCTATCATAAATTTTTAAATTTAACATGATCCATGCCAATCTGACACACAACTTATTATATTATGTCAAATTTGATTTATATTAAAAAAATACTATTGTAATAATATTAATATTAAAATGTTTATACTAATGTAAGCCTTTATTTAAATAAATCACTCATTCATTCATTCATTCATGAAAATAATGCAAGCAAACAAAAACATGTTTCCAACAACAACAACGGACAAAAACAATTACAACATTAAATTTCACGACTCTCGCTAGCTATGAGAAACCATGCAGTGGTGATCTATGCTGTGAAGCATTGTGGAGTGAAAGAGCGTTGCAGAGAGAATGTGCATGTAAGGATTGGAAATTTTTCTCTCAAGACAGCTTTTTCATCGCGCTCACAAAAGCTTACGAATTGATCTGAAAAATATTTGTTATTTTTTAATGTTCTACGTGGCACATAGTTACAATACAGCCTGTAACCCTACCCACACCTAATAAATTATACCCCGATAGAATGTACTTTTCATAATTCCAAGTACACTCTACCGTACAATTCTTTAAAACCCATGTTTGCATTTTTATGACCCACTTGTGGCGTCGCAAATACTTAAAGCCACAACTTGTGTGGTTATATAATTTAAATTTAATTTCAATCTCTTCAATATAATTCTTCGAAAAACGCATGTTTGCATTTCCACTTGTTGTGTCGCAAATATGTCACATTATTTTAAAGTCACAACTTTTGTGGCAATAATAAATACATAATATTCTTTTGTGAATCCGATGCCCTATTAAAAAAAAAAAACTAGTGCTTAAAAAATTCCTCAAGCGAATTCTTCCGAATCCACTTGAGTAATCTAAAAACTAAAAAGCATTCTACTGCCCTAGCAGAATTCTATAGAAAGAAAAGTGAGCGTACACATAATTGTGCAAACGAACCAACGGTTGCACAACTATCCAATCGTTCACTACTGACCTAAAGAAAGAAGCGCAGGCAGAATTATGCAAGCAAAGCAGTTGCTTACTGACCTAATCCGCTAAGTGCAGGCAAGTTGTAAAAGTAAGCATACGCTGACCAATCATCGATTCACAACGAAAGATTTAATTTAGAACCAATAATAAATGAAAGAAAGTGTTATACGAATTTTGCGTCACTTTCTTTCTCAGCCAAAGAACTCTGCCAAAAGAGAGCACCAAATTATTCTGAGACATCGACGGCGTATAACAAATTATATTCTTTAAATACCAATGTTAAATTTTATATTAAGTCAGTCTTAAGATAGATTCAAAAAGAAAGTCAAAATAATAATAAAGAATTTAATCTAAGTTTTTTGTTTTATTTAAACTAAAACCAACTTAAACTAAGTTTTGTTATATTGAGACTAAAACTGCACATCTTTATACTATATAATCTTTGATTTTGCTCTATCTCTTGTAGTTTAGGAGTTGTAGAACACTTTTTGGAGCCAAACACATCTGGATTTTTCGCCATAACTCCCAAACCATATATTCGACAAGGACGATTTATGCTCCAAAACGTTTCTAATACATGTGTACACAAGACTGCATTTTTAGAATTTTTTTTTTTTCAAGAATCTTAGTTTCCTACGTCATTTTTGGTGATTTTCTAGTTTTTTTTTGTTTTTTGGCCATAACTCCCTAACCATACATCATAAAAGGACGATTTATACACTAAAATGTTCGTAAAGCTTCTGCCTACATGACTGCATCCTTGGAAGACTTTTAAAAATTACATTTCTTGTTCATTTCCAATGTCCTTTTTTATGTGTTCAGGGTTCCATACATTTTCTTAACATATTCCAGAAGCTTCCTGCGAGGTCAGATTCTGAATCCAGGATGAAATATTAGGTCGTGACGTAAAAAACATTCCGAAAAAATTTCAAACTGGATGGGCGCCGCTAAAAACCGTGAATTTGAACAGTATAAAATGGATGTTTCAAATCGAGTTTCCTGTTTACGTTTGAGTCATACAAAAACTTTTGACCATAACATATGCTATTGTAAAATTGTTCGTTTAATCCGAATATGCCATCAGATTTTTACAAAAATTAGTCCCTGGCCCCATATTGGCCTACTTTATTAAGAATTTCCTAAGTTTTTCTTTCAATTTTAAGCTCGAAACTTTATCTTCGCCTAGATAGTTTAAATTTTTGCAAATTTAAATGTTGCAGGATTGTTGGTCATTTTATGAAGTTTAAGAAAATTATCCAAATGGAATCATTTTTATGATAGAAAAACCTTTTTACTTTAAGCTGACTTTTGAGCAAGTATTAAATAATCGTTATTTTGAACAGCGATGATTTCACTACGATGGAAATACGTTTTTAAAAACATGTTCGTATTCTATCATACATTTAGAACTCTAAGGGCCATTTTGTTCACAGAGAGATAAATTTATCCCCGATTTAATTCCATGGTTTTTCCAGTTTTCCATTTGCTCACAGTGAGTTAAGCATTTAACTCTTCAAGCTGGAGATAAAAAGGGTGGTGAGATAGCTAACCCCAGAAATATTTAACTCGTGAAAATTGGTGAGTTAAGATTTTCAATTCGCTCTCATCACTCTCATTTTAATATTTTTTATTTACTTGGTGTCAAAATATGTAAACAGACACAGCTCTTTTAATTTTTCATTAAATTCTGAAAGAAGAGGTTTGACAAAAAGTTTTTAAAAAATAAATAAGAAAAAGTATAACAAAATGGATCTTTTGGTGCACTTTTGGGAGAACTGGAGCGACGAAGATGACGAAGTGGAAGTGACTTTGCGGGCCGAACGCAGGCAATATAAAATGCAGGAGCGCATTGGATTGGACAAGTGGGACGAGAATGACTTTGTCTATCGTTTTCGATTAAAGAAGGCCGCGGTCGCACGGGTGCTGCAATTAATTGAACCATCTCTGCGTCATACACGGTAAAAAAAATTTCTACACATAGGGCTGCCATCTAAAAATGTTTTATTTTCAGAATTTTAAATATGGTGAAATAGTATTGGGGGGGGGGTTACTGATTTCGAATCTGGCGTCAGAATTTTAAAATTCAAGATGTTCGATAAGGTTGCCACCTTAATTTTTTATTTTTAGGAATTCAGGGCTGGCGCGAACTGAAGGGTAAAAATGGGTCTACACATAGATTTGCCACCTAAAAATGTTTTATTTTAAGAATTTTAAACATGAGGGAACAGTATTGGGGGGTTACTGATTTCGAATTTGAACTCAAAATTTTTAAATTCAAGATGGTGGATAGGGTTGCCACCTTAATTTTTTAAATTTTTTCGAATTCGGGGCTGCCAAAAAAATGGTAGACCAAAAATGGGTCGCTGAATCCAAATCCGTGGCCAGAATTTCAAAATGATAAAGTTTTGAATAATAGGGTTGCCACCTAATAATATGTATTTTTTAGAATTTTAAACATCATTTAACAGTGTTAGGGAGTCACTGATTTCGAATCTGAAGTCAGAATTTTAAAATTCAAGATGGTGAATAGGGTTGCCGACCCATTGCGACCCATTTTTATCCCACCCAACTTATCCACCATTTTGAATTTTAAATTTCTGACATCAGATTAGAAATCAGTGACTCCCTGACACTGTTAAATAATGTTTAAAATTCTTAAAAATACATGTTATTAGGTGGCAACCCTATTATTTCAAAACTTTATAATTTTGAAATTCTGACCATGGATTCATATTCAGCGACTCATTTTTGGTGTGGCATTTTTTTTTTGCCAGCCACGAATTCATAAAAATTTAAAAAATTAAGGTGGCAACCCTATCCACTATCTGGAATTTAAAAATTTTGAGTTCAGATTCGAAATCAGTAATAATGTCAATCTGTTCCCAATACTGTTCCCTCATGTTTAAAATTCTTAAAGAAAACATTTTTAGGTGGCAACCCTATGTGTAGAAAAATTTTCGAATTTTGAAAGTTTGACAATGGATTCGAATTCAGCGACTCATTTTTACCCTTCAGTTCGTGCCAGCCCTGAATTCCTAAAAATAAAAAATTAAGGTGGCAACCATCTTGAATTTTAAAATTCTGACTTCAGATTCGAAATCCCCTGAATACTCTTTCCTCATGTTTAATATTCTTAAAATAAAACATTTTTAGGTGGCAGCCCTATGTGTAGAAAAATTGTCGAGTTTTGAAATTCTGACAACGGAATCAGTAACCCAATTTTACCTAGTATTTCTCCCAGAGTTGAATTCGCATCAATAAACAAGAAATTAGGTGGCAACTCTATCCGCCATTTTGAATTTTAAAATTCTGACACCAGATTCGAAAGAAGAAACCCCCAACACTGTTTCTTCATGTTTAAAATTCTAAAAAATATGTTTAGATGGCAGTCCTGTGTAGAAAAAATTTAAAAATTTTGAAATTCTGACATCAGATGCAAAATCAGCGATCCATTCTTACCTAGTGTTCACTCCAACCCCCAAATTCGCAAAAATAAACCAAAAATCCCCACACATTTTTTAATTCATGAGCAACACTCTAATATTCCAATGGAAATCGATATAAACTGAGAGCGAATTTATGCTCTAAGCATAAAGCCGGGATTAAATGTGAACAAAACCACTTTTTTACCTCCCGATTTATACGCTTGGTATAAAATTAACCTAGAGATAGTTATCCCCGAATTAAATCATATATATGCCCTTTGTGAACAAAATGGCCCTAACTAATCGACAATAGTTTTAATCCAATAGTATATTAAATAAATTTACCAATCAGTTCAAGATAGTCGTATACATTAAAAAAGTTCGAATAACATTTATTTACTTGGTGAGTTTTACATTATGACGAGTTTTTAGATTTAATTTAATACAATTTAATAACTCGATTCAATACAAATGTTACCAACTTAGAATCTGAAAAACAGTTGACTTTGCAACATAAAGAAAGAAATAATTTCAAATATGCAGAAAACAAAGAAAAGTAAATGTATTCAATAATAATTATTAGCCCAAAAATCAGCTCCACAATAAAATCATCTCCCTCTACTTCTGTAGCTCGTTCTTGTAACTCGTAACGATCGCAGTTACCGATCCATGTTACCGATTTGACGTCACTCTGACGTAATTGTCACCTACACTGTTTGTGTAATAATCTGAATCGATTTCTGTTCTATTCGTTTCTTCCAAATCGATTAGTTGTCACATGTTCCGATTTCACTTCAATAGAATCTTTACAAAAAGTGTTTGTGTAAGAAAAGTGAATCGATAAAACTTCATGTTTTTCTCACTCACTCTGCGGCAAGTGAGAATTCTACCGATCTGTATAAATGACAGTAATGTTGTGTATATATTAAATAACAAGTACTCGCAATTAATATTCTAAAACGGGTACTTTCGCTTAAGTTACATTTTTTTATTGTAATACTCCGATTTTACTATTGTTTTTGTTTTAAAACGTTTTAACTTTTAATGTAATGCGATTTAAAAAGAATGCTCATTTACATAAAAGAAGTAAATTTAAGAAACAAAATATTTGTTAGAGCAATGCAAGAGAACCCGGTTGCAAATATTTGCTAAGCTTATACTACACATCACTTATTGTCAAATTATCTACATTCATAATAGTTGATTATTTCCGCAAACATTATAACACATATAAATAATCAAATATTCACTTTTTAATAAAAAGACCATCACCTTTTTTTATAAAATTTTAGAGCACATAAAATAAAATAAATGCAAGTAGACAGCTGCTTAACATTTAATTCAATTTCGCAACGTTTCTTCTCGATTTGTGTTCTTTTTCATCACGGACCAAATTTTTACCGATTTCAACGTACACAAACATTAGTTGTCACGAAATCGGTAACTAGGGATCGATAACGCGTGACGTCACACAAATCGGTAACTTGCCGATTTTGTTACAGGAACGAGCTACTGATCAGCTTAACCTTACCGCATAATCGTTTACAACAACAATTTCACTGACCATTTCAAGTCAATTGAGTGCATCTTAAAATTAGGGTATTTTTTTGTTGGAAAAAAGGTCATAAATACGGAACTTGTCTTGAAACATTTTCGTTAAATTGACGCTAATCTTCCTTTATTAGTCGAAGATCATTCTTCAGAGCAACAGATGGCAAGTGACATTTAAAGCAATAACGCATATAGACGTTATAGATGATAAAAATTATGTTTTTAATGTCATTGTCAACACGCAGAATTTTATCCTAATTTTTTATTTATAATTTTTTTATTTATCCTAACTTCATAAAATGGCCAAAAATCCTGCAATATTTAAATTTGAAAAAATTTAAGCCATCTAGGCGAAGATAAAGTCTCTAGCACAAAATCGAAAGAAAAAAAATTTAGGACATTCTTAATAAAGTAGGCCAATATGGGGTCAAGGACTAATTTCTGTAAAAATCTGATGGCATATTCGGATTAAACGAACAACTTTACATTAGAATATGTTATGGTCAAAAGTTCTTGTATGGCTCAAATTTAAAGGCTTTTCTGGAATTTATTTGCGTCACGACCTTAAATTACACCCAGGATTCAGAATCTGGCCTTGCAGAAAGGTTCTGAAATACGTTTAGAAAATTAAACCATCTAATGTACACGGAATCAAAAAGAATGTCCAAAACGAAGAATTGCAATTCTTCAAAGATACAGCTGCTCTTTAATTAACAAAGAGCCGCATTTGCTCAAAGGCGGCAAACGTGACCGTTGACATATAGATATAATTTACTTATTTGTCTTTAGTAATTGTTTTGTTGTTAAAAAAAAAACAACCAACAAAATGTTCATCATACGCCACGATGCACAGTTTCACTGACTGCAGGTTATTGTGTATCGGTTGAATTTAAATATTTATACACGTGAGTTCATTGTGCATTATTTATTATGTTTAAAACTGCGCTTCATTAACGCATGTCAACACAGTGAATCCTGCAACACAAACACACTCAGACTCACACTCACAGAGGCTGTCATTAGCACAATAGCATTAAAACACAGTAATAAATATCATATGAAAATTAAAATATAGCACTACAACAAAAAAAAAAACACACACACACACATCAACGACTTATTTATTCCAGTGGTTTTAAGAATTTATTAACGTCAACTGACTGAGCTGCAAATCACTATTAATTCGGAGTGTCATCAAAGTGACAGCTCAAGACGGCTTAGTTTAAGTGAGAATGATTAAGTATGTGTGTGTGTATGTAAAAGTGAGTGTTTGGGTACGATTATTGCTCGCATGAAAGCAATGAATTGCTTTGTATGTATCATTGTTACTTGCAAAATTCCAACAGGATTTCGTTAAAACTTGCTGATAAATTATGAATTGAGTTCATCATGGCGTATGATTAAAAATAACTAGCTATTTTGGAATATTTTAAATATATTATGATATCATTAACATCATTCCGTATTTATTATTCTGCTCATTCAGAAATAAATATTCAAATTTAAAGAGCCCACTTTACTTGACAGCTTAACACCGTTTTTAAATGACAGCATAAAATAGCAACACGAATACAAATAAAATCAACGTGAGACAATAAACATAAAGCTTGAAATGAAACAGGAAACCATTAACAACAATTATCAGCAGAAAACAATGAAAATAAAATAATTATCAGGCAATTTAAATAGAGCAAGTGTTTTCCCACACAAAAGCAATCATTTAAGAGAGCCAACAAAAACACAACAGAAAGCTGAACGTTCAAAAGCGAAATATTTGTACAAATTGTGCTGAATTTTATCCTTTTATCATGATTAAAGTATGCAATAATATATAATGTCAACCTGCATAATTAAGCGCAATTATGCAAAATAATGAAAATTACAACAACAACAAAAAAAAAAAAAAAGAAAGAGAGAAGGTAAAAATTGTTAACATTTTGTAAAGGCATTAAATGGAAAATTAAAGTCAGGTATGCAAACATGTTTCACTTCGATATGTAGTTATGTTTTAAATATTCATGAATCGAGCAGGAACAAAATTAAGGCTTTATGCTACAGTCAAAGCCACAAAATAAACCAATTTTTTGACACTTTTTTTTTGAGCAGGAAAAGACTTATCCCAGCAAACCATATTTCGATAGTTAAATTTTACGATAGTCTATCGATATCGTTTCGATATCTTTACACAGAAATACGCGATATCGTCCCGATAGTACTGTTAACGATGGCATTTCGATATCATAACGATATCTATATTAACAAAATATTAATTAATTTTTCTACGAACGGACATATATTAATTTATTCGTGCAATGCTATGGTTCCAATTGCTTCTTAAATTTAATTCCATCAATCAACTTTTTTTTGTTGTTATTACAGCAAAAAATCTTTCAAATGCATTATTTTGATTTATCAATTATTTCGATTGTTTTGATTTGCTTGTTACCATCAATAGTTACCATCACTATATAAACAGTTGTGCGCGCGTTTACGAAATTTTTCAAACTGAAGTTAATTTTTGTTCTCTTACAATCAAGTAAGCAGTTTGCTTTATGTTAAGTATAAAATTTGTCAAAGTGTTCAAAATTCGGCAAGGGAACTTGTGAAAATTTAGAAAATTAGATGAAACAATGAAACGCTCTCACATTCATAACAAATCACAAACTTTTTCCCGCAACTTAACTCAATCACCACATTTGACTAAAAAGAAGCGCACACAACGCCTTTCGTCCGTTGATTTTAACAAACTAATTGAAGATGGTAACTTAAACAAAGTTCCAAACGAAACAGGTACACATTTTTTTAACATATTTACTTAGTGACATTTAACTTATTTTTTACAGCTGACTCTCCAGATGGATTTGATTATCTCTCTGAGCAATTGAAAAAAATTGATGAAAAACTTGACAAGACAATAAAACTTCTTGGCAGGGTCACTGAAGAAGTTCTTCAGTTAAAAAAAAAATGTTAAGAAAATGCCAACCACCACACAAGAAAAGCAAAGAAATATCATTCCAGAATCAGCTTTTGTTGATTTCAACGATTTTATTAAATTTGAAGATCAGCTTAAAGATATCGAAAATTTTCAATGCCTTGTAAGTTTTAGTTTGTTATTTATAAACTGCTCAAATTTCTTCTTCAACGCCAAAATCATTTTTTGTACCATTTGTGTTATAGGTTCAAAATTTTGCATTAATAAATGCAAAGTTCAACAAAGAGTTTGTAAGCAAATGCTGGCATGCATTTTAACGGATGAAGCTGCAAAGCATTTTTGTTGGCAAGGAACGACAGCAAAAAAGTCAGTACAAAAACTTGCAACAACATCAGCAATAGAAAGTATATCTTTAATTTTTGATTTATATATCAACATTTTTAATTTTACAATTTTTTTGTTAGGTGCCTTTAGAAACAAGTACCCGAACTATCCAGCTCAAGTTTTTGAAGAAAAAACAAAGAAATTTTTTTTGTATGCGAGCGACAGGCAAATGAAAATGAACAAATACCACTTAAATGCTAAAGATAAAACTGAGATTACTCAGTAATTTTTACTAAAAAATCTTGGATTCATGAAGTGATCAATTTTCATAGTTTAATATAAATTTATGTCATTATTTAATGCTAATTAAAAACTTTCAGTATTAATAGCAAATTTATTTTCAGAATTAAAAAAATCAAATAAAATTTTAAAAATAAGCACTTTTTAAATGAACTAGAATACGAAAAAATTGAGTTAAAATAGTAAGAACTTTCATTTTAATAATTTTCATGTTATTTTTTTTTTAATTATCATCGAAAAATGTTCTTTGACTGACAATGAATCTCAATATTAAAACTATGTTTTATATAAAATAAGTTTGTAATTTTAAAGCAATTGAATAAGAACTTTTTAAAATCAACAAAATACGAACTTTTAATTTTCATGGTATTTTTTCTTAATATTAATCGAAAAATGTCCTTTGTCGATAAATCTAAACATATCGCATAACAAAATTATTTTTGAAAAAATATGGTATGAAAACAATATTATAACATTTACGATATCATCTCGATATTGAAATGATGTTGATATTTCAATATCGTTACGGTATCTCATTTATCTCGTTTTTATCGAAAACAGCACTTTCTCCATATCATAACGATATCGTCTCGTGTATCGTTATCGATAGAAATACTCACCTTAACGATATCATCTCGACATCAAAACGATATCATTTGGTTTGCTGGGATATTTAAAAATGTTACACTACCTTATGCTTATGTTATTCATAGTTTTAACATTTAAGTCAATATTTATTGCTGATAAATCATATTCGTTACTTTGAAAATGAGGTTTCATTTATCAAAGCTAAATTAAACCAAATTAAAATTCATAAAATTTTTCATTTATAAAATATCGTCCTTTTTAATTTTATATCAAAATTATTTGTTGAATAGCATAAGACGCAGAGTTTGTATTATTTCTTTAACATATTCATAAACTCACCTAAACGACATTCTTCTCCAATTTTGCCCTGGTTGAAGCAGGATTCCTTATTATGGTACACTTCATGACACCAAGCACAGGATAAAGCCACGATTTCCTTAGAACCAAAAAGTTTACCTTGCACAGCCTATAAAAAAAGAGAAAATAATATTTATTATTGAAAAGTTATTTGTCAGACAGGTTTGAGCTTTTAAATAAATCACTGTTTTCCTACCGCAAGCTTTTCCAAAATCTGGCCACTATCATTCCCATAGCAAAAAGTTGCAAAAAGGTTGCCAGTAAGCTCGGCGATTTTTGAGCAATAAGCTTGTTGTCCTCATTGTCAAAGGTTTGCAAGAGTCTTATAGCTAGGCTTGCCATACGTCAGGACTAGGGTTTTCAATCCCGGGAACCCGAAATCCCGGGATCGCAAACCAATTTCTAGTCCCGGAATCCCTAGATTATTTTTGTATTTTAAAATTTAGTAAATAAAAAAAAAATCGTCATACCATAATCGTTATTTTCTGATATAATTTTTTTTCGATCTGGTTTAATCAGGAGTGGTATATTTTTCAGTCATAAAATGAACAATTTTTTCCCCTATAAATACAAAATGAAATTTCAGAATTCAACTTTTTATTCCAGTAATTGTTGAATTTTCCCCCTTATTTTCGTCTATATTCATTACAACTGTTTTGTGACCCTTGTCTGCATTATTAAATATGATTTCGACTTTGTGATGTCTTATAAACTTTCGAGTGCTATTGAATATTTTAAGCGTGAATAAGAATTAAGTTTGGATTTCTATTTAAAAAAAAAAAAAAATTAAAAAAAATAAAAATATTTTAAAAATAAGAGAAAGAGTTTTTAACGGTCCCTGCTTTTAATACAGCAAAATGTCATTATTTTAAAATTTTTGCATTTCGGGATCCCGAAAAATCCCTAGATCCCGGGATTATGAATTTCAAATTCCGAAATCCCGGGATTTTCCAAAGCACTTTGGGAGTGAAAGCCCTAGTCAGGATGTAGTCCGAATTGCCCGGACTTTGTCCGGACTTGGGCCCAATCAATTAAAAAATAATTAGAATATCTCTTTCCTAGGAAAAAAGTTCTCATGTCAGCACAATCTAGGGAGGGAGCCTACTTTTAACGAACTGGACTCTGCCTCTTATTCAATTACGCATTAGGGCGTATCGAACTACAATTTTTTTGAATTTCACATTCTAAGAGGTCTCAAAAGATGCAAAGGGAGGTCAAGATCTCAAAAATCTAGAAAAAAATAAGGATCTCTTCCTCTCCCGCAAGAACAAAGTTGCTTTTGAGAAAAACAGTAAAAAATCACGATCTCAAAACGCTTTAATTTTTGTAAGAAAAACTGCATATGTCTTAAAGCAAAAGTAAATATAGACTTTAACTAACCCACTTACCCACAGTGTCCAGTGTGAAAGATATTAGAATCTAAAGGTACACTCGAGATAGCACAGAACTTTTCATTGTTATCTGATTGTCTAAATTTTGGTGATATTGATTACAGTGTTAACGTTTTCCTTAAATTTGGCGAACTAATAATTTGCATATGTTTGCATATGCATTTTCCGTTTTGGAGAAATGTATACTTGAATGCAATTTTTTAACTTTTACAAAAAAATGAATATAAGCTTTTATATCTCGGGCACCAGAAGTGATACCGAAGATATTATTTTTCCTTCATTTTTTTTTTGAGAGATCTTGACCACCCTATGCAACTTTTGAGACCTCTTAGAATACAATTTAGGCTGGCAAAAATCCTCTACCTAACCCTCCATGTGGGTCCCGGCTGGTAATAACCGCTACAGTGTTCTTAATCCTAAGACGGCGGTTAGCAGAGGGGGGGGTTCTTCCTACCGTATTCTGACTCTTCAATAGTCTCGTATGGCATGGTAAGAATCCTCCCCATCGGTAGGGGTGTGGGCTGAATCAAGGTGTAATGCGACCCGTGCTGAGGATTTGCTAGGCTGGAAGCCCATGTAATAAAGTCCAGTCTTTAACGGAGCCTCTCTGATACCTGGCCGCCTCAGAGTGTAACTGTGGCCTTACCGCGGCATTGGGGTTAGGGCGCGGTCGACATCTTTTTCCCCTCTCTATTTTTTGATCACTCTACTGACAGACTCTGAGCTAAATCTCGGGTTGGATCGGGGCTGCACACGGGGATCTTTCATTCCCTGAATGCGGACCCGATCCCGTTCGAGGAGTGGTCTCAGAGCCTGTCGGTTTAACTCTCTTCATCTTGGTGGGGAGGGGGTGGTCGCACGACCAAGATGAATACAAATAATAATAAAAAACAGACAGAACAGAGCCTACAGCTACACCAGACACGCGGTCTTTAAACGCTCCTTATGGCCAACAGCCTGCAGACGCGCAGTCTCTAAATGCTTCTGCTGCGGACGCTAGTGCAGTGGTTATCAAACCAGGCACATGTGGAAGTAGCAACAAGGGCCCGGCTACAAAGACGACATCCACCAAAAGGACAGGCCGTGATTCTCGGAAATCAGCGCTAAGGGTAAGGGATCGCATTGCGAAAATTCCCGAGAACCAGCGTACCGAGGCTCAGTGGAAGTCCTGGAAGTGGGCGGTAGGTACCTTGGAGGAGCCACAAGCTTCTCAACAACCCAAACCGGTGCCTACTAAGCGTCAGTGATCTCTAGAGGAGGTCCCTATGCCGGGCGCCAAGAAAATTTGTGGTAACACAGCCACTCCTAAACTATTTAGTGAAATCGCGGCTGGACAAATTACCATTGCGGTGATTGACAGAAGCGACCCAGACGGCAGCATCACGCCTGAAAAATGGAGGAAGGTAGTGGGAAAACTGGCCACTATCTTCATTCCGATTATGAAGGAGTTTCCCGGCAGAGGACCTTCTTGTCGCGACAGTGGATCGCATCAAGGCCATGTGAAGCTGATCGCATGTGCTGACCAAAGGTCTCTAGATCTGTATAAGATCGCAATCTCAAGGATTGGTGAGGTATGGCCGGGCGCGAATCTCGCGGTCATTGATAGGGATCTGATCCCAAACAGACCAAGGGCGCGTTCCCGGACACTCTGACCCTCAAATAATCCTTGAGACAATAAGGTTGGGAAATCATGGCCTACCAACAGCAAACTGGAAGGTGACACGGGTTGATGAGCCGAAGGGGGACTTTAGGTCGGTAACATTTGTTATCAACCAGGAGTCCCTGGCTCTCTTGTCATCCAAAGGTTTCGTGGTAGACTATGGTTTCTCATCCATAGAACTAAGGGTCTACAAAAAAGATGAGGCGTTATTGGAGGAAGAACAGGCTTGCAAAGCAATTAAAAACGCACCATCTTCTCAAACCTGCCCCCCTGTGCTAGAACCGGAGGGCGTAAGCTCCGTGATGGAACTGGCACGCACATTTCGGCTATCCTCATTGGAGGATAGCCTTCTTAAATCAGACGAGGACTCTGACACAACTGTGGTGGAGGTTGATTTAGCTACTAGAAGCTCAAATGCTGAAGATAGTTCAAATTAACCTACACCACTCCAAGGCTGCGTCCGCCAGCCTGATAATCCGTCTCAGCAAAGATGGAGATGACATCGTCCTGATCCAGGAGCCATGGGTAGTCTGTGGCCTGGTATGCGGACTCAGAACTCCAGCATACATGCTTGTGTATACTTAATCACAAGGTAATCCAAGAGCGTGTATTTTAATTAAGAAAAACCTGAGTGTATTTACTCTCTCTAATTTCAGTAACAAAGACACCGTGGCTATAAGCGTCGAGATGGGCCAGAACAGCTTGTGGCTCGTCTCAGCATACCTCGCGCACGACCACGAAGTCCTCCCAGAAGACAACTTTAAAAATTTAGTTTCCAATGCAGCATCAAAAGCAAAGGGCCTTATTATCGGGTGCGATGCAAATGCTCATCATGTGATCTGGGGTAGCTCAGACACCAACAAACGGGGTGAGTTTCTATTTGACTTCATCCTCACAACTAATCTTAATATATGCAATATAGGTAATGAACCCACCTTCATTATAAGTAATAGACAGGAGGTTCTGGATATTACCCTTGCCTCTGTCCATATATCTAGTAGGGTAAAAAACTGGAGAGTTTCTAATGAACACTCCTTCTCAGACCATAGATATATTCTCTTTGATGTTGATAACTTTGACTCGAGATCATGCGAATTTCGCAATCTTAAACAAACCAATTGGGATCTTTATATAAATTCCTTAAATACAGATCTCTCAATTGGACCAACTAATCGGCTTTCGAATAAACAATCTTTAGACAACTTAGTTAATAGTCTCACTAAATCGCTAAATAAAGCTCTAGATACTGCTTGTGCGCTAAAAACATTGAGGGGGAAGCAAAAGCCTCCTTGGTGGAATAAGGGACTAGAAGATCTCCGAAAAAAGACCAGAAAACTTTTCAACAGGGCAAAGACCACAAGATCTACAGATACGTGGTCATATTATTAAATAGCCCTCAAGGAATATAAAAATGAACTACGAAAAGCACAAAGACAGTCCTGGAGGACCTTCTGTGAAAATATATCACAGACCTCTGAGGCGTCAAGGCTCAGGAAAATTCTAGCTAAGGCTCCCTCCAATCCAAGCTTCATGAAAAAAGAAGATGGTACTTGGACCACAAGCAGTGAAGAATCTCTGAACGTTTTAGTAGAAACCCACTTTCCGGGATGTTCAGAGATATACAACGATCCAATCCAGGTATATCAGTTACCACCTGTGAACAGATCTCTAGAAATACTCTCGCAAACAAAGCTCGAATGGGCAATCAGCAGCTTCAAACCATTTAAGTCACTAGGACCAGATGGTATAGCCCCCATTGAAATCCAAAAGTCGTATGACATCATTAAGGAGCGGCTTTTGCTGATCTACCAAAGCTGCCTTGACCTAAACCACATTCCCCAGCTATGGCGTAATGTGAAGGTTATCTTTATACCTAAGGCAGGAAAAAGCTCACACGTAAACCCAAAAGACCTTCGACCAATTAGTCTCTCATCTTTTCTTCTAAAAATCCTCGAGAGATTAATTGATATTCACTTGAGATCCATGATAGAAAAGAAGCCATTATCTCTAGCTCAACATGCTTACACCAAAGGCAAATCAGTGGAAACAGCTCTCCACTCCATAATCTCCATCATTAAAAAAGCCCTCTATCTGAAGGAATATACAATGATAGCTTTTATTGATATAGAAGGAGCCTTTAATAACGTCGAGGCAGGGGCCATCACCAGTGCGCTGACGTAGCTTGGGGTGGATGCCACGCTGATAGCACTATAAGTGCAAAATTTGGAGCGGCATCCACGCTAAGATCTGTACCAAGAGGAACCCCTCAGGGAGGGGTTCTATCGCCTCTACTCTGGAATTTAGCAGTGAATGAACTGCTAGGCAAACTAGAACTAGAGGGGTGCAGGGTGATAGCTTATGCCGATGACGTTGCTATTGTTACCTCTGGAAAATATATATCTACTCTCCGAGACATTATGCAAAACTGCCTAAATACTCTTGTCAACTGGACTATCAGCTGTGGGCTCAGCGATAATCCTAATAAAACTGAGTTAGTAGTTTTCACAAGAAAACACAATGTACCTCAAATTAGCCCTCCAAAACTGGGAAATACAAGTCTTATCTTCTCAGATCAAGCAAAATACCTGGGCCTTATACTGGATAGGAAACTAAACTGGAAGCCCAATCTGCTCGAAAGAGCCAAAAAAGCGAACATTGCCCTATACTCTTGCAAAAAGGCGGTGGGTAGCAAATGGGGTTTACAGCCAAGTGTTACTCACTGGCTTTATACAGCAGTTGTAAGGCCAATATTGCTATATGGTGCTATTGTCTGGTGGCATGCACTCGAAAAACAGACTCACCATAACCTTCTCCGTAAAGTTCAAAGATCAGCTGAACTGTGCATTAGCGGAGCCCTAAGAACCACTCCGACAGACGCATTAGACACAATGCTCCATCTTACACCACTTGATATCCTAGCTAAACAGATGGCCGCTAATACAGCCATCCGCCTAGTAGCCACCTCCCAGTGGAAAGAAGGTACACTAGGACATTCTTGTATCAGAAAATTTCTCCCTCCTTTACCTAGGTCCATTGACTACATCACACAAAAACTACTCTTTGAGAGGAAGTTCGATGTATCCATTCCCTCTCGAGAAGAGTGGGAACAAGAAAACCGTTCACCTCACAATGTCATTGAGATCTTTACGGATGGATCAAAACTAGATGGCAAAGTAGGTGGAGGAGTCTACTCAGAAACATGAAACATCAATATAGCCTTCAGGCTCCCTGACCATTGCAGTGTATTTCAAGCTGAAATCGCTGCTATACATGAAGCGTTAACTTGGCTTCAGAAAAATGATATATCTTCCATGGATATATGCATACTTTCTGACAGTCAAGCCGCTCTGAAAGCCCTAGGAACTGTTGAAATAACATCTGAAACAGTTTTCAACTGCCGCAGATCTCTAAACGAGATGGCAGAGCAGCTTAAAATTATCCTATGCTGGATTCCTGGACATAGGGATTTTCTAGGTAACTGCAGAGCAGATGAACTCGCTCGCACAGGTACTACCAAACAACTATCTTCAGACAAGACAAACCTTGGTATTCCTCTCACCACATGTAAACTCCTTACACATGAGTTATCCTGTATTAACACCAACAAAAGATGGTCAGCAGGTAACACTTGTAATATAGCACGTCAAATTTGGCCCAAACTCAATCTGAAGCGTTCAAAAGAACTCATATCTCTTAGTAGAGATCACATTGGCACCATGATAGGGATCCTGACAGGGCACTGCCTTATTGGCAGGCACGCTCAAAGATTAAACATACCCCACAAGGACTTCTGCAGAAGCTGTAGAGATGAGGAGGAGGTGGAATCTACAGAACACCTTCTCTGCACCTGCCCAGCGCTGGCTCAAAAACGTTTTCTTCACCTAAACAACTGGTTTTTCAGAGACCTCGAAGAACTCTCGGAAATATCGATATACCGAATCCTAAGCTTTGTGAACAGCTCAAGCTGGTTTGAATATAGAAGGGAGATCAACCCCTGTGGTACCACAATGGGCCTTATTGGCCTAAGTGCGTCTCAATTTGAGGCAGCCACTTTAACCTAACCTAACCTAGAATACAATCTAAATTTTTCAATAAGCCCTATTACGCATATTTTGGAGTTGTTTCCTGACAGTGAGATCGTTGTAGCAGGCAATTGCAATGTCCACAACCCGGCATGGTTACGTCACTCGGCAGCCATTGACACCTGTTTGGCAATATGTTGAGTGATTTGCTGAATCGAACCAATTGATGCAACTAGTGAAGGAACCCACTTTTTCCGTCAAAGTGATATGCATAGCCATAATAGCCTTGACTTTTTCTGACTTCGCATTATGAAAAATATGATAAAAGAGGCAACGAACCTCTTGGTAACTCGGATCATTGTAGCATCTCCGCTGTTTTTCTATAATCCAACCCCTGCACCTCTTTGCCTAAGGCCCCGAAGAGGACTGTATGGTTTTATGGAAAGGCAAATTAGACAGCGTTAAATAATTTTTACTGTAACTTCAATTGGAAATAATGTATTGTATTTGTATTTGTATTTATTTCTTACAATATGTTGACATTTAAGACTTAGTCTTTTACATGCCTCATTTATGTTTCGCTAATAGAAATGTGAATGCCTCTGCTGTCATGGTACCAGAAATTGTTTTATTGGGTATGCGGTCTTTCATTCCCAATAAGATGAGAAGCATTACTCTAAAAGCTCGCTAATGGTTTAATGAAACTTGCAGGATTGCAGTCAGGTCCAAAGAGGAAACCTTTCAGAATTGGCGTTCTAACAAGAATACTGATACTAAAAGACTTCGCATCGAGGCAAGGAATTGCTGTAATGCAATTTTAAAACTCGAAAAGTTTTTGCACGGAGCTCGCATTCGAGAACCCCAATGGGAGCATAAATGTTTGGTCATTTGTTAAAAGAGTGAAGAATCAGACATCGTCATCGATTACAACTCTTTTAAAAGATGACCAAATCTTCACTGACCCGGCTGATAAGGCTTCACTTTACCTATTGGCTAGATTGTTTGCACATAATTCCACTCTCTCGGATAGCAATCAGCCACTGCCCTTTGTTGAGGGTGAATCTTCAGCAATGTAGGAACGATTTACTTTCGAACGAGAGCAGTTAGAAGGGTCCTAACAAATCTCAACATAAACAAAGCCTCTGGTCCTGATGGCTTACCGCCAATTGTGCTTAAAGTGTGTGCTTCTTTGCTGGCTCTGCCTTTGCGCAACCTTTTAAACATCTTCAACAGAACAGGAATATTTCCATCTTGTTGGAAAGTGGCAAATGTCCAGCCGTTACCTTAAAAGGGCGATGCCACTAACCCTGCAAATTACCGACCCATTGAGATATGCTCTACGCTTTGCGAAGTTATGGAAAGCATAATTAACTTAAACATCATGAACTATCTAGAGCTCAACCAACTGCTTCGTGATCGACAATACGGTTTCCGTAGGGCCAGCTCTCCTGGTGATCTAATTTCATTTCTAACCGAGAAATGGAATCAATGCGTTAAATTTTTCGCTGAGAGCAGGGTTATTGATCTATATATTTCGAAGGCGTTTGACCGAGTGTGGCATAAAGCACTCGTGTCAAAACTAATTGCATACGGTGTTGGTGCTAACTTTGCTCGATAGATCACGTGCTTCCTCAAGGACAGAACGATTCGTGTCGTAGTTGAGGGTATTTCGTCCGAGAAGCACGCCATCAACGTAGGACTATCGCAGGGTTAAGTTCTATTGTCAACTTTGTTTCTGGTTTTTATTAACGACCTTCTGTCGATGACTCCAAAACCAATTCATTCGTTTGCGGACGACAGTAGCATTTGTCATTCATACTCATTTAAAATACTCCCAGGCGATATGGAGATTTAGAGAAAGAGGCAATATATGAATGATAAACTACTTAATGATCACAAAAAAAAAATTCCGAGTGGGGTCTTGCTAATAGAGTAGAGTTTACTGCAAGTTAGACCCAGTGTTGTCTTTGAACCCACAAGCGAATGGATTGTCCATTAGCTCCCTTCATTATGAATGGTGTGGATCAGAGATCTGCAAGCGATGGCATTTTCGCTACTTGCAATCTACCCTCAACAAATACAGTGACAGTATGACCTCACTACGCAAGTGCTGCGATTGTTGCGTCGAACATACTTACAACATTGAGGCCAACTGTGTATGAGCGTATCGTAAGACCGAATATGCATGTTCGAGTTGTTGGTTTGATAACCAGCGCAGGGTCTTTTCAACTTCTGGTATGCAATGGTAAATATGGTCATTTACAAGCAACAAAACAAAGACATAAAGCGTTACTCCTGCATAAAAAACCAGCGCTTAATTTGTTCTCCGAACACAAAGTATTTGCAGTAACATTGCAGTAACATTGCAGTAACATTGCAGTTACACTGCGTGACTTTTGAGAGCTTATAGCTCATAAACTAATGGTTTAATTGAGCTGAGTTATTTTTTAAAATAAATTCTAAAGTTTAATTGAGTGAGCAATACAGTTTGTTTAGTAAATTTTTAAAGATATTTATTAAATTTAGTTTCTTAAAAAATTATATCAGACGCCATTTTAGTATAAAACACCCTTTATTACTGATTTTGATAAGAATTTGTATGCATGCAGATCTTTGATAAAGCAACAACTTTTGTTCAAGTCAATTGTTTTGTTTGAGTCATTTTCAATATGGGCGCTGTTTGAAAAATGGTCTGCATAGCTCTTTGAGGTCTAAATTCGTCATTAGCAGGGCTAGGATTTCGATGACATGTCATCTTTTTTCTGCTGCTTCTAAGACATTTCATGGTTCTTTGGAAAATTTATTTATGTTTCCTAAATTCCAAATACGAAAAGTTTTTAGGTAATTTTTTCGTCATTTTTCATTCTTTTTTTATTTATTTAATTTTTTTTATTGTCATTTTTGGACATTTTCAATTTTAGTGTGATTTTAATATACTAGTTATTCGTTTTTTTTCGAATTGAAAAATTAAAAAGTGCAAATTTTTAAACATATTTTTCAACAATAGAGTCCCTTCAATCAAAAACATTGCCTAACCCCAAAAAAGGGGTAGCTTTTTTGTATAGACCTCGATGAAAAAATTAGAAGTGCGTGTGGTGAAACAGACGAAAGGGTTTGTAGAAAGATATAGAAGCGAGTACAGTGAGCACAAATGGGCTAAGACCATTCAAGTCCATTCAACGTACCTTCTTAATAGTGTAATAGTTGTAATTAAAAACCCTAACAAATTATTGGTTTGAAAAGTATCTTCCAATCTGCATCAAAAAAATTGTAAATGTTTCCAACAAGACTAAAAATACCATCGAATCTGGATATAGTGAACTAATTTTTGCAAGGCCTGTTCATTGTATCCAGACTGTTCGCATTTCTTAAATCTTAAAACTTAATTTTTTTTACTTGTTTTCTTCTGATTCTTTGAAATGTCTGTTTCTAAAGCATTCACTCTTTCGAGCTGTTCATAACTTGTGTCCAGATTTTACTGTAGTTCTGTTTTTCATGCACATTTTTGATATTTTTTGTATTATATTCGTACAAAAACTTTCAAAATTCAAATAATATAATTTTTTGTTTCTTACAGTTTTTTTTTTAGTAGGCACTTATTTTATAATTAATATTTTAGTTTAAAAATCCATCAATTTAAGCAATTCTAACCAGTCATCAATGCAAGCACCCAAAACTTTTCCCACGATATTTAGAAAGTTAGGTAGGATGGCATTATAAATAATTAAATTTTTTTAATTTTAGTGAAAAAACTTCAAAGAATTAAAAAATTCACTAAACACAGCCTTATTTTAAGTCCGAATGCAAAAATTTGCCATTTGTTGATGCAGATTTGAAGAAGTTTACCATAAATATTATTTCTGGACGTTTGTTTTCTTAAAACTACCGCACCAGTTAATATTTTTACAAAAAACTCTATTTTTAGTGGTTATTTCAAACCATTACAGCTCACGATGGCTATCGCTAGAGTCAAAATATTGAGGGAATTATCATAACATAAGCCAATGATTACTTTGAGGAACCGATCCGAACAACTTTTTTGGTGAGGCACCTTAATGTGCATATCAAATAAATAACTTTTTTTTGCAAAATTTTTTTAGATATAAAATTTCTAAATATTTTAAAATATTTATCAATTTGCACATTTTTATTTAAATTGAATGGAAACTGAGATAAACATTCGATAGCATGCTATGCGACAGCCTGAAATATGTTAACAGCCCTTATAAAAACCATTTGCTCTATTCATACTGAAGTAATCTACCAACACTTGAGTAAAAATGCAGTGTACGCGCTGATTTCATCGTTCGTAAGCTTACTTTTGTATCACTGCTTAGCCGAAGTTGAAATCAACTTGCAAAGATACACGAGGCAGTAACTCAAAATAATGCATTATTATAACGATTGCCGTTCGTGCGCTGTTTATACACATAATTATTTTATGCAAATATCCATATGTTCCACTGAAGTGGAAGCACACATCACACAGTGTTGGACTTTGGTACGATCGGCTAATGCAACATGCTTGATGTTTTAAGTTAGTTCTATGGCATAGAATATGTTGCATGGTATTAATGATATTGATGTCATACAAAAACCAAGTATGTACTGAGTGTAAAAGCAGTTGCAGTTCATCGCTGCAGGTCTCTGGTGTGGATCTTGCAGAATCAGCCGCTCTTGACGTTCTGAACATATCGACCCAATCTGATCTACGTTGGAATGATCATATCTTCGATGTGTCAAAAGAAGCGGCCAAGTACCTAGGTTTTATGCAACGGTGCAAAAATATTTCACTCCAGCTGATCTCATATATCAGGCCGAAAATGACGTACAATGCGCACCAGAGAACAGCTTGAGTGCATTCAAATGGCGTTTCGATTGTCTCGTCAATAAACGAGCACCGAATGTGCTTCCTGCATTTAAATTAATGCGCAAATGCATGTACCAATCGCTATTGATACGAATGCTTAGAGTGTGAGCGCTAGCGATTACGAACGTCTGCGACACAAGAATGTCAAACAAGGCAAGACATGAGGAACAATCGCCAAAAGCAAGGAAAATCCATGCTTTTATGCTCATTCGCACAAAGGAAAAATATTAGTTGCAGTGTTGCATTTTTTTATTCTGCGAATGTTGTTACCAGACACAAAAAATTGCAATATTATATAATAAGATTTTAATTAGAGTTATTATCGCACACGTTGGCGAAAAAATATGTCAACAATCAACTTCTATGCTAATTCGACTGGTGGATAGCAGGAATTGAAAACGATTAATGTGAAAATTACTTTTATTAATATAGCCAATGGTATAAAAAAATTTTTGTTTGAAGCCATAACCTTTGATTGGAAAGAGATATTGGGTTTATTTTTTTATGTAAATTATTTTTGAGACATTAAATATAATAACAACATTTTGGTATAAATAAATTTGCACAAAAAAATCATAGAGCAAAAGAAAAAGACAAAAACAGTTGAACAATTTTTGCGCAAAACTGGACGATTTTTTGCAAAAGAATGCTATGTCATAAAAAGGTAGTCAGGAATTTTATATAATAGTATAGATGATTACCCAAATATTTCGGCTGTAGCGATAGCCATTCGTGAGCTGATTTTAAATTAAATGAAACTTGATTTTAATTAAATGTTTAATTTTTTACAAGATCCGCTGGATGATTCCAGCATTATCTCTTTTGCCAATGATAAATGTGTTAATTCCAGTGATCTGTGTTTTAATCGTGTCCATGCTAATAATTGTCTAATAATACACCAAAACATCAGAAGTATGAGAAAAAATTTTGACAATTTTCTTTTGCAACTTGAATCTTTTACTAATAAGCCTTATTATATCTTTTTGACAGAAATTTGGATTTTTGATGAGGAAGTATCTCTTTTTAACATTAATGGTTACAAATGTATGTTTAATTGTAATAATGAGTATGCCTCTGGTGATGTTGCAGCTTTTGTACATAAATCGATTGAGTGTAATGCTGCTAGTTTCAAGTTGAGAAGTTGTGATGCTCTAAAATTGGAATGTTTTTTAAACATAAAGTTTACTTTGCTTTGTATTTACAGATTTAATGGGGTTTCTGCGAATGATGTGTTTTTAACGGAAATTGAAAACCTTCTCCTGAATAATGTTAACATGAATTCAAACTTAGTACTCTTGGTGATATTAATATGAACTTGTTGTTTGATAATTTAATGACAGACAGATACTTGTTTCTTCTTTCATCTCTTGGGCTTGAGTCTTGCATTAATCAGCCAACTCGCATTGTGTCTTCCTCTGGTTCGTGGTATTGACCATATATTTTTGCGTCTTCAAAGTGCTGAATGCTTTGATTTTTTAATTTCTGTTATGGATTTTCAGATAACAGATCATTGCACGACAGCTTTAAGTCTTGTTAATTTGAAACCACATTGCACTAATTCTCTCCCACCGGTAAATTCTATCTTAAAAACTGATTTTGTTGAGTTGAAAAATTCCCTCTGTTTTGAACTTTGGGATAATGTTTATTCGGAAAGTAATCCTTCTATTGCATATGAACAATTCTTAAAAACTTTAAATAGTCATATCAATAGCTGCTCTAGATATGTGAGCAAAAATGCAAAACCTAAAAGATTAAAGCCTTGGATGTCTAACTTTCTACTTGATAAAATAAAAATGAAAAAAAAATTCTTCAAGAAAAAAAAGAAATTCCCTAATAATGATCTTTTGCGCAAAGTTATAAAAATTTATGTAAAGAGATTTCAAGTGATGTACTGGCTTGTAAAAATGATTACTATCTACGTGAGTTTTATAAAGTAAGAGGTGATATTAAAGGTGAGTGGAAATTAGTAAATAATATTTTAAATAAGAATTGTAATAAAGATCAGATATCTAGCATCTCAATTGACAATAGTACTATTTCTAATGCTCAGGATATTGCTAATAGATTTAATAGTTTTTTTTCCAGAATAGGTAAAGAAGTAGTTGCTGAAAGCTGTGTAAATGGTCAACAGTGTAACTGTTTATCAAATGAAGCTTCAAATCAAGCTACTTTTGTTTTTAAACCTATCAGCTCTTTTGAAGTTTTCAAAACCATTTTATCATTAAAATCTTCAGATTCTACTACTTGTAGTTGCGTATCTAATAATTTTTTAAAAAAGATAGTTTACTTCATTAGTGACATTTTAAGCTTTATTTACAACTTAAGCGTTACCTGTGGTATATTTCCAGATGGTTTAAAAGTAGTACAGGTTTTACCTTTGTTTAAAAAAGGAGATAGGTCCATGGTTATAAACTACAGACCCATTTCACTTCTTCCGGTATTTTCTAAAATATTTGAAAAATTAATGAAAGCTCGAATTGTGCTCTTTTTGGAGAAATATAATTGTTTCAGTAAACTCCAGTTTGGTTTCAGATCTGGCCTAGCAACAGAAGACGCATTATTGAATTTCTGTACAAACATTTACTCCAGCCTTAATAATAAACGGCTCTTTTTGTTGATATCACTAAAGCATTTGACACAGTTTACCATACAATTTTGCTTGATAAAATTTATAAGACTGGCTTTAGGGGATTTATCTTTTCCTTTACCCCAATATCTCTTTCCAATCAAATGTTATGACTGAAACTATCGTTTTATGGGATCGGAATTCATTATTCGACCTCAATTTCTACACACAGTTTCCCTGATAATATTTTATGGGCGTTGGACAAAGGGGTGTGGCTGGGTTTCTACTAGTATATAACCGAAAAAATATATTTTTATTTATTTATTTGATATTCAATATTAGTATTATAAGAACATGTTCTTTTAAAATACAAAGGTAGTAAACTAACAATAATATTATATTCAGATTCAACGATTATGACATTATAACATAGTCAATAAATTTTATTAATGGATTTATTATAATTAATGGATTTATTATTATTGTTTATTATTCATACTTATTCATAACAATTACATTTTTCATAAAGTTAAAAAAAAAAGAGCATTGACTCAAGATCCGCGGGTTCGTCAAACCCGACACTCCAAAAGGGAATGCCTTGCATAGTTAAAAAAAAAAATTTAGAAAACTTATTATTTAATAATATAGTATAATAAGAAGATAGTAAGAAATAGCATGAAATATAGTAAGAATTAAAGTAAGAAATAGATCGTAAAACGTTAATCCTGAGCTAGAAATAGAAATCTGGTTATTTTATTTTATATTAAGATAACTGCAATCAAGCAAAATGATTTAAAACGGCTTGCCTAAAGCTTCTTTCATTTCTAATAGATTTAAGGTGACTGGGTAATGCATTCCATAATCTAATGTAAAAAATTAAAAGGGGTTTTATTCGCTTCACCAGCATTTTCTAATAGAATGAGGATAAAAATTAAGATCTGCATCAAAAGACTCGTATCCTTAGTGGAAAATAGCCACACAGTTTTCAATTGAACCATACAAAAACTGTCTTAAAATTGCATAAAAATAGCTCAAATAATTTTTGCCCTGTAACTTTTTTAAAAAGAGTAGAGGTTTTTAATGGACTGTCAGTGTATTTTTTTTTATGTAGGTGTGTTTTTGATGATCAAACTTAATTTTTACTCAATTTTTATATTCTATTTTTGTTCAAAAAATTCCTAAAAATTATAGAAAAATCAGCGAGCTGGCAGCATAACATCATCATAAAGGGAATTAAATTAGTTTTAAGAAATTCATTACTTTTCATTATCTTTTTTCTGTTTCACTCATGAGCTTACGCATAAAAAGTAATTTAATTATTTTTATTTTTGTTTCATTCACTAGAAATATTTCAAATTTAAACAAAGTACAGTGATCCTCACTTAATTGCGTCAGCTAAAATACTTGATTTTAAACGCATTTAGCCCGGAATTTCGGGAACTCAATTACGAAAATCCCGCTTGATTGCGTTGCTGACCAAATTAAGAAAATCCCGCTTTACTGTATTGAAAACTCAATAAAGCGTGTTTTTTGTTACAAAAATTGTAGTTAAAATTAAATTATAATATTGATATAAAACATACGTTTTATTAAAAAAAAAAAAAAATTAACAAAAAAAGGAAACATATCAGATTCGGTTATTATTTAAAGTAACATAATTCACACACACACAAAAAAAATTTATATGGGATTTTTATTTTATTTATTTGCTTTTTTAACCGGGGTTTTTCATGTATGAATTTTACAAAGGACTTAAAATTTACCAGCGCAATTATCCGGAAAACCTAATTAAGCGGGGTTCATTACGGAAAAGGTTATGTGCCTGTCCTTTAAAATATTAAGTTTGCTTACTTTTCAGCTCAGTTAAATGTGGAACCCAATTAAGCGGGGCACAATGAACCGGAGACCATTGTACTTGTTTTACTCACCTTTATCATTGGTAATGATCCATTTATATGTAGTTAGAGCGTTTGGACTGAGTTTCAATTATATTTAACTCATACGATTCGTTAATAAAAAATATTAAATGTTTTTGTTTTTTCAAGGTGGATTTAAATTAGTTGAGCTTGTTGGGCCCCAATTTGTCAAGCAAAAGGAAATTGATAATTCATCTCGTATGAACTTCCTTTAAGTTCTATGAGGCAGAATGAGACAACAATTTTGTTACCTCCAAAGTTGTCAAATCTTTAAATGAAAACCGGGTGGCTATTTTCCACTACCAACCAATACCAATCTTATGATGGTATATGCAATAGCATAATTTTGCTGGTTCATTTGCACGGAGTCGTGCATAATGCTAATATTTCTCTTGACAGGTGCACAGTTTTTGGTCGTAATATCAAACAAAATTTAACGTACTAAGTTGCTTATTTAAAGCATGCTAAAAATATACTGTCAATTTTCGTCAGAGAAAAAAAGCGTGTTTGTGTTAGTGAAAAGAAGCGAAAAGAAAAATCAAACTAGAAGGAACAAAATTTCTGTGGCACATAATAAATACCTTCTCAACAATGTCCCAAGATAATAAACGAAGAAGAAAATTAAATGCGTTATCAGAGAGAAAAAAAAAGTAACAAACCTGATGCATCAAAAACATGTGCTGAATAGTAAAAAGGATGCGCATCAGCTAACCAATACAGTTGTTCATGTGTTTGTATTAACACATGTAAGCACAGTAGTTAAAAAACATAGATACTATATAGTTTACCAACGTCAAGTAAAAATTGCAGATAAAAGTTGGAATTTTTAAAGCTAAGCTTAAAAATTAAGCAAAGAACGTGTGAGAATGTTGTGTAAAAATGCAAGACACCGTTAGATAGCAAAGCATAAAGAGATAGAAAATGAAAGAACCAAATCCCCGATGACGATGACAGAAAAAATGAGAACGGAGGCAGACACACCCACACTCACACCAACTGCCATATTAGCACATCGACAGCCATAAAAATGGAAAAACTTTCTTGGCATTCAGTTCACAACACTGCCAGAGTTGCCATATCAATATGGCACGCCGGATATCCTGAACAAGTTTGGCGCTATGCATTTACTAAAACAGTTTTTTACGCTTTTTAAGCCAAACATGTAGATGTTTTTGTTTTCGGTTGTTCTATTTTTTGCTGCTCTTGTTGCTGTTGTTACTGCTTCCACAGCTGTTTCTTTAGCTTTTCTATGAACGTGTTTGAAATGGTAAATATCTTCTAAAAATTTTCTATCTATTCTTTGTTGTCAGATATCCTGCGGGAATATCTTGGTTTTAATTAATACGTCAAGAAGAAGAATTAAAGCACTTTTCACGTTCTTGTTGGTGTTTTTAGTGTTGACGAAGCTGACAACAAAATGTTGCAGCAACATTATAGCAATAGTAAGTTGCTGTAGGAAAACGTGTCTGCGGCTCTATATTAGAATAGAGCAGGAATGCGCATAAGTACGCTCAATTGTGCTGCATGTGTTTGCATCCTGCTGCAACTTATCAGTCGTAAAGTGGTTTTATTGCCGTTCTTTTGCTGTCACTAACATTTTCTTATGCTTTTAATTTGGCCATCCAAAAACTACTTAAGATCTTATCTATTAACAACATCAAGGATATTCCTTGGCTCGTTCATAGTTGCACTGTTTGTTTGGTTGTATCTTTGCGGCTTTTGCTGCTGTTGCTGCAACTGCTGTCAGCAACATAATAAATATTGTAACATAATTAAAATGCTGCTGCGCTCACGAACGCGTTTCATTCACTATCTGCACAAGCACGTGACTTCAGTCTCGAATGGCGTCGAAAAATTTCTACCACTTCATGACAAAAAATTAAATTGAAACTTTGTGCAGGTGGAAAATTTATATGGATCATAAATAATACTGCATTGTTTCAGTTTTAATTGGAAAACTTTAATGAAGCTAGAGCAGATTCAATATTTTTGCAGTTGGAGCTATTTTTTCTAAAGAGTAGACACTGATTTATAGAGTAAAACAAGTTTGCGGAATACTTAAGAGAAATAATAATGCCTCTGTTTTGCACTTAGCACTTGAAAAGAAATTGAGTTTGAACACTAACAATAACATTAATATTAACAATAACATAAACACAAACACAAACATGAACATGAACATGAACATGAACATGAACATAAAAATTAACATTAGCATTAACATTAACAATTACATTAACATTTACATTAACATTACCATTACCATTACCATTACCATTACCATTACCATTAACATTATTATTAACATATCCTTTAATATTAACATTGGCATTAGGATTGGCATTAACTTTAACATTTACATTAACATTAACATTAACATAAAAATTAACGTTAACATTAAAATTAAAATTTACATTTACATTAACATTAACATTAAAACTAACATAAATATTAACATTAACATTAAAATTAAGATTTACATATACTAAAACATTAATATAAATATTAATATTAACATTAATATAAATGTAAATGTAAATGTAAATGTTAATGTTAATGTTAATGTTCATTTTCATGTTCATGTTCATGTTTATGCTAACGCTAATGTTAATTGTAATGTTAATGTTAATGTTCATGTTCATGTTAATTTTAATGTGGATGTTAATTTTAATAATAACTTTAATGTTAATGTAAATGTTAATTCTTAATTAATGTTAACATTAATGTTAACATTAATATTAACACTATCATAAGAATTAACATTTACATTAACATTAAAGTTATTATTAAAATTAACATCCACATTAAAATTAACATGAACATGAACATGAACATTAACATTAACATTACAATTAACATTAGCGTTAGCATAAACATGAACATGAACATGAAAATGAACATTAACATTAACATTTACATTTACATTAACATTAACATTAACATTAACATTAACATTAACATTAACATTAACATTAACATTAACATTAACATTAACATTAACATTAACATTAACATTAACATTTACATTTACATTACAATAACAATAACATAGCGTTAAAGTAGCGTTAACATTAACATAAACATGAACATGGACTTTACATTAACATTAACATTAACATTAATATTAACATTCACTTTCTTTGTTCTTTACTACATTTAAGAAATATGGAAAACTAAAAATCCACAAATAAATTGTGAAAAATGTGGAATTAAAGGACAGGAACAACACTAAGGGCTGGAAATGATTGCCGAGGTTAAAGCATAGCACTAGTCTCGGTTAAAAGCAATTCAAATTGTCATTCACGGTTATTTCGCCTAATCAAAAATTCACGTATGGTTCCAATCAATTCCTCTAAATAATCGATCCCTTTCCTTTCAGGTCAAAGACCAAACCTTGTTTGCATAAGGCGCATGCCTTGGTTCTTTGATATTTTTAAAAAATAAAAATAAAAAAAGGACCACTAACATTAACATTAACATGAACATTAAAATTGAAATAACTATTAACGTTAAAATTAACATTAAAATTTACATTAACATAACCATTTACATTAACACGAACATTAACGTTAACATTAACATCAACTCAACATCATCATTAACATCAATATTAACATTAGCACTACCACTAACATTTACATTCACGTTAACATTAAAATTAAAATTTACATTTACATGAACATAAACATTTACATTAAAAAAACGACAACAGCGCTAGCGCAACATATTTTAGAGACTGGTCACACAGCTGATTTTGTTGATACGAAAATAATAGACAAAGAGAGAAGAGAAATGAGACGATATATTTTGGAAAGCTTGCACATTCAAAACAAAGCGACAATAACAATGAACACAAAAGAAGACACAGACAACATTAGCTCCAACTACAGCATTGCCTTAAAGAAGGCCTTATATTAAAAAAAACTACACATGTATTTATGTTCGTTATTATTTTCAGTTTGTTTAAAAAATTTTTCCTGTCAGTTGTTGTTTATTGAGTTTAAATGTTAATCGTTTTTCAGTGCTTGTTATATTGTTCTAAAGATAAATTTAAATTACTTGCTATGTAAAAATAAGGAAATGTAAGAATTTTCATTAGACTTTTTGTTATATGTTTAAAATTTGTTTTTTTAATAGTTTTTAATAAATTGACATCCCCTGAAGATGTAGGAAACTACCTACGAAACGTTGGGAAAAACAATGTAAATTTTTTTTTAAAATTTTTATCATTTAAAAACATATTGATCAATACAGCCCAAACACGCAAAGATATCGAAAGATTTAGAAAGAATTGGTCGACAGATTATTTTCATTTACATTAACATAAACATAAACATAAACATAAACATTAAAATTAAAATAAATATTAACATTAACATTAACATAAACATTAAAATGAACATTAACATTAATATTAACATCAACGTTAACGTTAACGTTAACATTAAAATTAACATTTACATTAACATTAATATTGACATTAAAATTATCATTAATATGAACATGAACGTGAACATGAACATGAACATGAACATTGACAATAACATTAACATTAATATTAACATTATTACATTAATGTTATTACATTAACATTAATATTAACATTAACATTAACACTAACACTAACACTAACACTACCACTAACATTAACATTAACATGAACATGAACATGAACATTAACAGTAACATTAACATTAACATTAACATGAACATGAACATGAACATTAACATTAACATTAACATTAATATTAACATTAACATAAACATAAACATAAACATAAACATAAACATTAACATTAACATTAACATCAACATCAACATTAACATTAACATTAACATTAACATTTACATTAACATTAACATTAAAATTGACATTAATATTAACATTAATATTAATATTAACATTAACATTAACATTAACATTAACATTAACATTAACATTAACATTAACATTAACATCAACATCAACATCAACATCAACATCAACATCAACATTAATGTTAACATTAACATAAACATTAACATTAATATGTTAAATTTATTAAATTATTAATTTATTATTTATTAATTTAACATACTAACATTAACATGTTAATATTAACATTAAAATTAACGTTAACATTTAAATTTACTTTAACATTAACATAAACATTAACTTTAACATTAATATTAATATTAATATTAATATTAATATTAATATTAACATTACCATTACCATTACCATTACCATTACCATTACCATTACCATTACTATTACCATTACCATTACCATTACCATTACCATTACCATTACCATTACCATTACCATTACCATTAACATTAACATTAACATTAACATTAACATTAACATTAACATTAACATTAACATTAACATTAACATTAACATTAACATTAACATTAACATTAACATTAATATTAATATTAACATTAACATTAACATTAACATTAACATTAACATTAACATTAATATTAATATTAATATTAATATTAACATTAGCATTAACATTAACATTAACATTAACATCAACATCAACATCAACATCAACATCAACATCAACATCAACATCAACATCAACATCAACATACACATCAACATCAACATCAACATCAACATCAACATACACATCAACATCAACAACAACAACAACATTAACATTAACATTAACATTAACATTAACATTAACATTAACATTAACATTAACATTAACTTTAACTTTAACTTTAACTTAAACATTAACATAAAAATTAAAATTAAAATCAACATAACCATTAATATTCATTGTCATATTTATTCATTCCTTTTCTAAGTTCAGCAGTTTTTGAGAAAATTTTGTTGTCAGTTTTTGATGAAGTTTATAAACTTATTTTAATTTACCTTTCCACAGTGTTTGCACTTTCCCTTCTCCATCTTGCGATGCACCCAGTGATGATGGGTCGTTGTTTGTTCCCGATATTGTCTTATTCCTACGTCACGATATGTTGGCTTACAAGCTAATTGAGTCTTTTCGTTGGCCAATGGAATGCAGTTCTGATGGGCAATCAGCTGGCAGGCAGAGCACTTCATGCGTTGTCCACTTTTCTACAAGAAGAAGGAGATACAAATGTATATTTTTGCTATATAAACGGTAAGGCGCCTCACGAAAAAAAGTTGTTCGGCACAGTTGCTCAAGATAATTCTTGGTTTATATTATGATTCCCAAATTTTTCGACTTTAACGATAGCCATCCGTGAGCTGGAATGGTTTGAAATAACCTCAAAAAATCAATTTTTTTTAAACCATATTGACTTGTGTAAGAAGCTTTAAAAATAAACTGTCAGAAATTACAACCCGAAAAAAGCTCTTCTAATCCGCATCAAAAAATTCAAATTTTTGCATTCGGATTAAAGATAATGCTGTTTTTAAAAATGTATTTACAGTAAAATTAAAAAAACTTAATTACTTCTAATGCGATTCTCCCTTTCAAGACATCGTTGGAAAGATTTTGAGTGTTCGCATTGATTCCTAGTCAGAATCCTTAAATTGATATATATTAAAACTAAACTATTAATTATAAAATAAACACCTTCAGAAAAAATATTGTAAGAAATCATTAAATTATTTAAATTTTGAAGGTTTTTGTGTGGAAATAAAATAAAAAAATTTCAAAAATATTCATGAAAAACAGCGTTATCTCTAATCTGATTGCAAACATTTACAATTTTTTGATACAGATTGGAAGAGCTTTTTCCGGCTTATAATTTCTGGCAGTTAATTTTTTTACAACTATTACACCAGCCAATATTTGTACAAATTCAATTTTTAGAAATTATTTCAAACCATTCCAGCTAGAGTCAAAATATTTGGGGAATCATGATAACATTAAGGATTATTTTGAGCATTTTTGCCGAACAACTATTTTTTTTTATCAGCGTAAGGCGCCTTTATAAAAAGTAATATTGTTATTTTAAAACTTTTTATCAATTATTAATATGTCAATATGCTTTTAAAGTGTTTTGTAAACATTTAGAAACAGTCACGCCTCATTTAATTTTTGAGTGGAGTATAATTACGCTGAAAGCCATTTGTCTGCCATGCGTAAAATTTGTTAAACTTGAAATTGCTCATGCATAAATGCTGTATTTTGGCCTATAGCATTAACAAAAATGTGCTGAGTTTTTTTATTTAAAAACATGATTGAAGTACAGTGCACTCGCAATTACGTGAACTCTGCATTACGTGAGCACTTTTCATTTCCATTGAGTTTTTATTTTCTTATATTTGAATTGAATTTTTTAAATAAATCTTTTTTTGGTTTCTTCAGAAAAGTAACAATTTTTTAAATAAATGTTTCTTTGGTTTCTTCAGAAAAGTAATTTTTAATCTAGATATACTCGTATTGCATACGTAGGACGAAATGATGATAAAAAGTATAATTTTTGTCCCATAATTTGGCATGAGCAAATGTGAATATTTCGCAAACGTGAAGTGTTTGCTTAGTTTACGTTATCGCGAGTGCACTGTATTAATAAACAAGTCTTAGATGAGTAATTAATTCAATATGTGTTTTTTTCGATATCAAGTGACTTATACCTAAAGAAAAATTAAGTGAAATAACAAAAGTAATGGATCTTATTGCAAAGAGGGAGTGATGGAATTTTTTTGTATGTAATCATGTTGGTTGACTTCCTTTCCATGTTTTTAACTAAATTTATAATATTTACTTTTTTTATCAAGAGTGGAAGTTAAAGTTATCTTAATTTGCATATTCGTCACAACTCGATGAACACATTCTGTATGTTAATTTTAAATATATTGAAGTGAAGTAAAAATGCAATTATTTCACTGAAAAAGCACCATTAAAAGCTTTTCGTTAAAAGACGCTATGTAGGTTAATGCTTCTGGTTTAAATAAAATTTCTTTACACATTTATAGTGCCACGTCACACGTTTTCGTACGACATTTCATACTCATTTGAACGGTGTGGCATTATGATAAGGCAAAATTTAATTTATAGTTATGTATGCGTGTGTGTCATATATAAATTTGCATGTGTGCGTGCTATCAAGTACTCGGCAAGTACTTGCATTTTATACAAAAAACCATAGGTTTAATCATGCGTTATGCAAAGTGCAAATGTTTCTTTGCGACATGAAATTTCAGTCATGGAGTGAAGTTATTTAAAACTTTTTAAATAAAAAGTAGTAAAATTTGGTTAATTTAATGCGCTTAAGTGCTTTTGACCCAATTAACTATTTAAATGCCCACACGCTAGCTCAAAGTAGGTTTCTCTTCCTCGTAGGCACTTGATCTATAGAAGCTCGGGCAAAGTCCTTTCAAGGGCTCAAATAGTCAATTCGTTTTTTTCGTAGGCACTTGTGCGAAGCCTATTTGAAGCTCGTTTGAAGCACTTTAGAGGTTCAATCTCGAATAAAACAGCCTTACAACAATCTAAATGCCACACAACCTCCTGTAGAGATTGCGACAAGCTTGAAGATTGCTTCTAGGGCATCCAAATTCGGGACGCTTCGGCAATCCCGGGATTGCGGGATTTGAAAAACAAAATGAAAAACCCGAACTAGTCCCGGGTTTGACAAACCTTAGAAAACGAATTTTTTGGAAGACGCAATATGAAGTTTCAAAGAAGTTATGCTTTGTGTTACAACACAAAACAGTGCAGAAGATTATAAAAAACTAAAAAAAAAAATAGAACAGTTTAAAAACGCTGTAGGTAAATTTTCAACTTTTGAGCAGACACAAAAAACGCCGAGAAACGTAAACTTAATTTTCGGTCGAAGAATTTAGGGGCATACTCAAGGTTGCCAGCCAAAATTCGTAACAATTCCCACGAAAATTACCTTTTTCCCAAAGTCACATAAATTAAATACCACCAAAATTCCCATGGTAAAGGTAAACAAAAAAAATTCCCACAGCAATTAAAAAATACCAAAAAAATCCCACGATCATTTAAAATTACCACAAAAATACCACTCGTTTTAAAAATACCACCAAAAATCCCATATGCGTTTAAAAATCCCACAAAAAATCCCATACGTATTAAAAAATACCACGAAAAATCCCATATGTATATAAGAAATTTTAAAAAGTTTAGAAATACCAGAAATTTTGCATTTAAATAAGCAGAAATAAATAGACACGTCGATAGTTAAAAATTTTGCATTTATTGTCTTTGTTTCAAAACTATAACAAATAAATAACCCAAGTAGAATTTTGCGACCACAGGTTACTTAATATACATTTTTTTAAATGATGACGTTGCAGAGATACTGATTTGGATAATATTTTATGGAAAAAGTTTGTAAAAATTCCTATTTGTAAAAATTCCTTTTCCTAAATAAAGCCTTCAATGTGACTTTCCTGTTTAATACTATTTTACCACTATGTCACGGAATGTTGTAACGATTTATCAAGTTTTACCTTTAAAAAATGCATCACTCAACTATGGAATAATAACTTAAGAAGTTATCATTTTGTAACGATTAAATAATTGCGACCCAAGTGTAGGCTCTTTGTATTTAAAATGGTGTCCGCAAGTTATTATTATATTTTCCTAACAATAAACATGAAATTGCTTTTATATTGTATTGTTAAGCTTTTCAACTATGTTTTATTGATTGCTTACATTAAAAACTATTCCAGAAATTTGTGTACAATACTTTCTTCACAAAACTTTTTAAAACATTTTTTAATTAATATATGAAATTATTAAAAAATTTCTGAATTTAGATTGCGCTTAAATTTTTAAGAAGTTTTGGCTGTTTTTACCGAAAATCTTCTTTCCCATTTACATTTAGCTCCAAAAAATATCCAAAACACCTAATGTTATGTTGTATTCTTATATTTTATAAAAATTCTAATTATAAAATAATTTATAATAATTATGGCTGTAAACAAAATTGGCAACTCTATAATGCATTTATACTAAAATGTAATAAGTAACTTCAAAGTAATTTTTACTAAAACAATGTCGGCATTGTGTTGCACCACTTTCGAAAAATAGGGATCTCTGTAACGTAACCAATACATAACATCATGTCAATGTTGACACAAAAATAAACGCTACGACGTCGCTGCAACCCAAATATGGACCATCAGTTCTAGTTGGGAACATACAAATTGTTTCACATAAAGTTAATTGTTACACATATCACATGTTTTCGTCTTATATTTGAGATTGTGAATTTTATTTGTATGTATCCATTTAATAATTTCTAAAACGATAGTATGCTTATAAAAATAAAATAATAAAAAATAAACAAAATAAAATAAAAATATTGTTTTCAAAAATATTTGTGGTTTGTGAGGTGATAAGCAATTCATTTTAACACAACATGACTTTTCAAAAATTTAGGTACTTATTTCTAATATCAAATAATTAAAGTGACTTCAGAATAAAAAATAACCATAATGAAATATGTATACAGTTTTCAAAGATATTTGTGCTTTGTGAAGTGATAAACAGTGAATTTAACACAATATGATTTTTCAAAAAATTAGGCACTTATTTCTAATATAAAATAATGTCAGTGACTTCAAAAATAGAAAATAAACAAACTAAATCAAATATTAGTTTTCAAAGATATTTGTGTTTTGTAATGAGATAAACAGTTAATTTCAACACAATATGATTTTTAAAAAATGTAGGTACTTATTTCTCATATAAAATAATATACATAAGTGACTTCAGAAATAAAAAATTAACAAAATAAAATAAATATAAATTTTTTATGGCAACTGTTATTTAATTTTGATTTTAGCAGATAATTGCTGAATATTGGATTCGATAAGTAAACTTGCAAATATTGTCTATTATTGTTTTAGTAGTCTTATATATTTCACTTTTTTGGACTTTTAAAATAATTTTTGTAAGCTTAACGCTTGCATGCAGAAATGTGGAATTTTCAGAAAGGTCAGAATATTAAGTTTAGAATTTTTTTCAGAAAAGAATGCGCTATTCGTTTTTATGCAATTTTGTGATGTCAACTTGTTCTTAAAACAAATATGTAATTTATTCATTTATATTAAGAGTAAGTTCCTAAAAATGTACAGCGTAAACTTATAGCTTTACTCTACTGTATATATACGTCGATCATCTAATACTATGATTAAGATTTTGCTTAATAAAAGTGAAAAAAAACTTTTAAAGAAAAAATTCCCAAATTCCCATGCAATTAAAAAATACCACGCTGAATTCCCACGCCAATTAAAAAATACCACGCTGAATTAAAAAATACCATGGGAATTCCCAAAAAAAAAATTCCCAAGACCAATTAAAAATTACCACGAATGGGATTTTTCCCACAATACTGGCAACCTTGGGCATACTCAGTTTTTACAAATCAGATTAAAGTCTTGAGCTGTTCAGATTTTTGATATTTGACTTACATTTGACCTTCATTTAAAAATTTTTATAGTTTTTTAACAATTAATTTTTATTGTCTTTTCAAAAATACCTCCAACGTGAAAATCGAATAAGCCTTGTTTAATCTATGACTTTTGAAAAGTTAAGCAATTTCGCTTTTTATTCTATTTGGACCAAATTTTAATGTTGAACGAAATAACTTTAAAAAAAATCTAAAAATTGTTTTGCTCAAATTAGTGTTTTTATTTCATAAGTAGACTTAATTCTGAAAATGTAAGCAAAATCGGAGGTGGTCACAATTTTTGGTATCCAAAAATAAGAAAAATATAGCTAAAAATGGGTCTAAAGTAACTAACTAGAACATAAAAAGAGCTTCAAAAACTATAAAATTATTTTCTTTTAAAATAACTGTATCAACAAAAAAATGCTTCATTAAAATAAGACTAACTTTCATTAATTTGTAGCTTAGATGTTTAATGAGTTTTTTTTTCTTAGAATTTATTTAAAAATTTGTAATTTCTTAATACAAAAATGTATTTTTGGATTATTTTAAGTTTTTTTAAAATTTTTGTATTAAACTTTAATTTATTTATTTTTAAAAAATTTTTTGTTTTAATTCATATATACATATGTATATATGTATGTTTATAAATAAAAAATTCATTTCAACTTAAACAAAACAACGAGTACTCTTTGTGGCAGAAATAAAGCTAAGTAGTTACTCTTTGAGTTATAAGTTATACTGGAGGTAATGGGTTACATTCCAACTAACAAGTAATACGAGAGGTAATTAGTTACCCTCTGACTTATAGGTAATACTTGAAGTAAGTAGTTGAACTCTGAGTTATGGGTAATGGAGGAGGTAAGTAGTTGACCTCTGACTTATTGGTAAAGCAGGTGGTAATTAGTTTACCTTTGACTTATAGGTAATGCGGATGGTAACTAGTAATGCTCTGACTTATTGGTAATACTGAATGTAACTAATTCACCTCTGACTTGTAAGTAATGCAGGATGTAAGCACCACACATTACCGCCTATGACAATGACAATGACCATGCTAAAATAAGGCCTTATTTGTGTGTGTTGTAATCCAGCAGGGAACTACCTCCCATTACCAAGTAATCGTTACATAATTAGCTCAGTAATGAATACTTCCCCTACTGTGTAGTTCTTGTTTCTATTTATACTTGTTATTATTTATTCGAATTATCATTTTACTCATTGGCGTCGGAAGCGGGGGGAAAAGGGGGCAGTTGCCCCCCACTTGTTTAGCTAGGTAAACAATTTAAAAAGAAAACTTCACAAGTTATTCAAAATATCAGTTTTTTTACAACGATAATATTTTTGTATTATATATTTTCCTCTTATTTCTCTCTTCTCCATAAGCACGCTTGCGGATAACCATTTTCTTTCTCTGTGTTTGCAAAAAAGTAGAACAAAATGTAGAGTTTCTACTGCAAGCCCACCACTTCAGTTTAAAAGAACCTTAAGTATGTAGCTTAATGCTTGTTAATTTTGCAACTCTGGTAAGAAAAAAATTTGACATGTTCTTAGGGGCTTTCCATATTGGACGACATGTTGTACGAAAAGTTAGATGGAAAACTAATAGGACTATTTGATTAAGCGTTCGAACGATGCAACTTGTAAAGCAACATCATTAATTGCAAGCTCTCAAGCAGGACACATCCGGCAAATAGCTAAGCAATTTTTAGATGCCCTAACAATTGAGCAGTAATTTTACATAGTTGTACAATATTGTACAATCGGCAGAAAAAACCAAAAATTTCGACTATCGTTTTAGCTTACGCATGGTAGTACATGTTGTACAATCTGCCATGTTGGTCCAATGGTTTGGACCATGCGAAAGCCCCTACTGTGAATTAGCTGATGAAAATCCACCTCGACGCTTTGAACAAACATCAAATCCGGTTCCTTCAATACAGTTGCCATTATATGGATCGGCTACGAAAAGATTATTTCGAAATTTTTGATCTCCTCTCTAATGAGATAACGGCTAGATTCGATCAAACAGGTTGATATTTGACTAATTTTTTTATTTTTGCAAGTTTACACCAGCTTCACTCAACCGACTCACTTTGATTTAACATTCGGTGAGTCGGTTGAGTGAAGCTAGTGTAAACTGGCACTTTGTAAATCTCATTGTACATTTAAACAGATCTTGACACTCTGGAATCGTTGGAAAATATTGTAATCGAAGCCTTCAACGGAAAAGTGCATTCTGAACAAAATCTAAAAACAAAACTAGATCTTTATGCATATGACTTTGATGTGAGCGATCTCCACGCGCAACTTAAATTGCTGGAGCAATTGCCTGGCCAATCACCTTCAAATAGTAGTGGCATTGTATCCCAATTTGCAAAAAATTCGGATACTGTAAAAAAACTATTAAATAAAGTTGAAAAACTTATTGCTGTGCTTTTGACTGTGCATCAGCAGCTTCATCTGAGCTTTCTTTTAGTGCACTAAGACGCCTTAAAACGTATCTTCGAGCAACTATGACACAGAAACGACTCACTCATGCGGCACTTATACACATTCACAAAGATTAAACTGAAGAATTAAATTCGATGGAGGTGGTGAAAGAGTTTGTTTCTCGCAAGGACAGAAAGAAGCATTTTGGAATAATTTAAATTGATATAACTTTTTGTACCGTTCAAATGCAATTGAACCATGTAAAGATATACCTAGTCTTGCTTTATAAAAGCAACAATTATTTCTTATATTTTCATATTACCATATGAAAGATACTTTAAAGAATGATCTCTAATATTGAAATTGGAAGAACTTTTAAAAATAATGAAATTTTAATATTTTTTGTATATTTTTATATTTTTTTTTATTTTAAACTAAAATAAAGAATTTGTTTATTCACATTCATGTTTCTTTAAAGAAATTCGCTTCCGACGCGCTTGATTTTACTATTTGCATTGTTGCAAATATGATGCATTATTTGTCTAAAAGAACTCAAATTGATGGAACATTTCCACCATCTTTGTTTGGAGTTTTTGCAGAAATTTGCGACTTTATCACTTATTTGACGAGTAATTTTATTTGAATTAATATCTTCTTAAATTTTTCGCAAAATGTAACAAAAAATGTCGGTTTGCTTTTACCATGGGTCATGTTGTTTTTTCAAAATTTCAAATAAGACTGAATTTTGAAACTCGTATGTATGTAGAAAAAAACGAGTTTATCATTAAGACGCAATTTCCGCACGTTAAATCTTGCAACAAATACTTGCAATACTGCAATTCAATTACTTACGTTGTCAGTATATCAGCAAACCATATGAAACATTTTATAACCTTATGTCAATATTGCTTTGCCGAAAATTTCGGAAGTCTTAAACTAACTTATATTATATGAATGGCTGCCGTAGCCTAGTGGATAGAGTGCGTAGTCAATTCCAGCTCAGACAAATTTTTTTTTTTTTAATTGCATAAATTTTTCTGTTCGGTCGTCACCTCTCTGCAGAAAATGGCAAACCTCAGAGAGTAAAAACTGCCATGTAAAGCTTCTTGAGAACATACGCCGTTCGGAATCGGCAAAGCTGTTTATTTACATTTAAAAATCTTTATCGCAGAATGTTTTTTTAGAGCACTGGCTAATAAGCTGGGAATGTAATAATTATTTCTTTAATCTTTTGTTATGAAATATGTACAATTGCATTGCATTAAAATAATTAAACATTACTTCTGTTGAATTTTGTCTGCTCGTGTGTGGACCTGCGTGCCCAGGATAATATGCATTTTGAAGAACAGGCAAGTAGTTGTACACTTCAATTTTTTATTTTTTTTTTTTTAACATTAATTACTTTTTCTACTGGGTTGTCAATTAACAGCACACACGCGCAAAAGTTTTCAGAAGCACAAGAAATGGATATGTGAGCGTGCGTGTGTGGTTGCCGACGTCCAAGTATTAAGAATTATCGCTTAGCATGCAATAATTTAATTAAAAATATTTGAAGAAAAACAAAAAAAATTTCAAAAAAAGAAAACATAAAAACGTTCTAAATAATTAAAAGGAGCAACTATGAACTTTTGAGCAAAAGAAGTAAAGAAAATAAAATAAAACTGGTCTCTTTAAAACTAAGTTTTAAGACAACTAAATACTTGTAGAGAATTAGAAACATTCAGAATAACAACAGAATACAGAATAACTTACTATGCACTCCTCATTCAGACAGCATAAATCACCAGACGCCGAGGTGGGCTTCCAATAGTGCTCACCCTGTATCGCATTTTCCGTCCAATCGGGTACGATGCGTATCGGACGACGAGCATTGCTACTGGCCGCAGATCTTCTGTAAAGAGAGAAAAAGAAGAAGTGTGAAAATGTGGAAAAAATTAGTGCACACAAAAGGGAGTAGCCAAGGGATCATTTTGAGATTCAACTCCTATAAGGTCCGGCATTAGATAATTAATCATTTTAAATAAGACAATCATTGGTGCCATTTTCCTAAAAACAGTATTTTTTATAGAAGACCTTTTATAGATTGGAGATAGTGAGTGGGTATGAACGAAGAAAGTGTTGGAAAGGGTAAATTTCACCCTTTTTGGGGCGGTACAAGTTTTTCCACGCCACCATAGTTTGCATGTGTTTTGCTGTCGCCCAAAATTTTTTTGTATTCAACATCGACATCTTCACAAATCTCTTTGAACTGTTCTACTCTTACAGTGCAAATGTAAATAATGAACATTTTTTAGCAATAATGACTTCTATGTCTGTTGGAAGAGACTCCGCCGCAGTTTGAATACAACTGCTTAAAATGAGGGGCAACACAATTTACTCCGATTAAATTCTTCACAAAGTTTTAAAGGACCCATTAGGTCCATGATTGGAACAATCTCAATACATAACGTTATGCAGCTGGCGTTAAATAAGTTGACGAAAGTAATTCTTTCTAACAAGTATCTTTTTGTTTAGTGTTACTGGTTCTGATGACACACAATTTCAGTCGAATTTTAAGGCGAAATTTAGGCGTTTCATTTTTACATCCAAAGCATACGAAATACAATTATAAAATAAATATAAAATGGCCGATAACATAGATTTAAAAATATTTTTATGTAAAATCTTTAATAATAATCTTTTAATCTTTATAAAAAAAACGTGAAAAACCTGCAAATTTACCAAAACAAACAAAAAATACAAAAAAGAAAACAGCTTTCAAGAACCTTTCACAATTGCTTTTTTCTATGCTGCGAAGTCCAGCTCCTTTTCGTTTATTTACATGTGCTGCCAAAATAAAAAAAAATAAAGCAGTGATTCTACATTAACATAAAAATTTAAAGCTAAAAATAATTAAAATAAAAAAAGAGGACAAAAGAGGGCAATTTTAAGAAATGAGGACAATATAAGGACAAAATTTTTAACAAGGGCACTAGGTTAAAAAAGGGGACTGTCCCCTCTAAGAGAGGACGGATGGTCACCGTAACTATAGCCCACTTTAATAAAATGTTTGTATCTTTAAATTTAATTCCTGTGATTCCTTTTATACCAACGGATATGGCTTTCGGTTTAAAAAACTGCAATTATCGGTGCGATTTGCATTCGGAGTGTTTTTCACATGGACAACTTTATGTAGCACACTCTCGATTAGGCAGACCCAAGTAATTGTTTATCTTTGCTTTAGAGATCAAAACCGAAACCATTGCACAAACAGTTGTAGCTTTTTAACCCGGTAAGGCCCAGAGCTATAGTTGTCTCAGATTTTGTTGAAAACTGGAACACTTATGTATTTCGACCACCTGAGAACGAAAATTAAGTCCATTTTCAGATACAGTACTACACTTTTCCGGAAAATGCGAAAAACAAGCGTTTCCATATGGTAACCGTGGGTAGCCTAGGGTACAGGTTTTTTTATGAAATATAAAATGATTTCTGGACTTTAATTTTAAAAAATTATCACAACAACTATATGTTTTTACGCATTTTTATTAGATTTCAAGTAAGAAAATTGTATGAAAATAAAAAAAGATTGGTATGGTAGTTTGCGAAACACTTAATGTAAAGTCCAACGTCGCATTTTCCATATGACGTTTGTCTATTAACTTTGCAACATTTACCTGCACAATGCCTACGATTGGATGGTACTACAAAATGCCCAGTCTGGTCATAGCGGAGAGTGTGTTGAACTGGACCTGGTTGCTGAGCATAGCTGTGGGAGGACATCGAACTAATTGATTTGGCTTTTGTACCATAATGTTCGCAATAGTATTCAGCCAGTTGTCGTCGAAATTTATATTGAGTCATTGTCGGTTGCACTTTTCGATGAAGCTTCCAAGCATTCTGAACACGAGCATCTATCAGTCATGTAAAAACACTAGACCACCAATTTTTTTCCCTCAGTATGTGATGCGGTATTGGGCCAAATTTTGGTCGAATCGGTTTATCCACACATATATTTGTTGTATTCCGTGATCGCACAAGGACGGGGTACACTTATTTTGGCTCCCCTTTCCTTCAAATAACGCTGCGCCATTGATTTGGGATATTCGCCAAAGTTGGTAGATAACATGCAGACAATATTATTGTCTTTCCATTTTACCAAACGAATACCAGTGCTCTGCTTCGCAATTCAATCCGAGTAACCTCTTTCCATTGATTTGAAGTTTTTTATGCAGCAGTGGACAGCTTGCTGCAATGCGATTTTCTCGGATTGGTAAATTTCGAAGTTTTTTTTTTTTTTTTTTTTTAGACTGAACCAACGCTCAGGGGATGCCCCCTATAAATGCATAAGCATTGTGTTGATTCGAAAGATAGGTAATAGTTAGTTGGAGGGTGGATAGATGGAGTAGTATCGGTGAAGATTTGTTTTAAATTTGCACAGCTCAAAACTGCCGGGAAATACGCTCGCAGGGAGACTATTCCACAACCTTACCGTGCGACTAAAAAACGAATTCTCTCGGTAATGCGAGGTTCTGTTGGACATTGAGGCAATGGTAAAGGGGTGGGCTTGAACAGCTGCCCGAGTGGACCTGGGAAACACACGAGCTGGTGGAGTCAGGCCATGTATCTCCCTTGAACACTTCCCATGGTAGTACCTGTACAGAAGGCTTAGGCAACCAACATTGCGTCGATGCCCAAGAGAGTTGAGAGTGGATGAAATACTTTCATCCCCTATCAAATATGTCGCACGACGTTGAATTCGATCCAGAAGCTCCAAATAAGATCTTGAAGCCCCTGCCCAAATGTGCGAATTGTACTCCATTTTCGGTAGATCATGCGAAGATCAGCTGAAGTGAAATATTTTTTGCACCGTTTTAAAAAACCTAGGCACTTGGCCGCTTCTTTCAACACATTGAAAATATGATCATTCCAACGAAGATCACATTGGATCGATATGCCCAGAACGTCAAGAGCGGCTGATTCCACAAGATCCACACCATTCATATAGAGGGGAGCTAATGGGCAATCCATCCGCTTGTGGGTTAACAGACAGCACTGGGTCTTGCTTGCATTGAACTCTACTCTATTTGCCAGACCCCACTCGGAAATTTTTTGTAGATCATTTAGGAGTGTGTCATTCATAGTTTGCCTTTTTCTCTCAATCTCCATAGAGCTTGGGCGTTTTTTGAATGAATATGAATGACAAATGCTGCTGTCGTCCGCAAACGAATGTATTGGGTTATGCGTCAACGACAGAAGGTCGTTGATAAAAACCAGAAACAAGGTTGGCGATAGGACTGAACCCTGTGGTACTCCTGCGTTGATGGCGTGCTTCTCGGACGAAATACCGTCAACTACGACCCGAATCGTTCTGTCTTTGAGGAAACACGTGATCCATCGAGCAAAACTACCACCAAAACCATATGCACCAAGTTTTGACACGAGCGCTTTATGCCACACTCGGTCAAATGCTTTTGAAATATCAAGAGCAACAACCCTGCTCTCGCCGAAAAAATGAACGCATTGGTTCCATTCTTCAGTTAAGAACGCCATAAGATCACCAGTAGAGCGAGCCCTACGGAAACCATATTGACGATCACTAAGCAGTTGGTTGAGCTCCAGATAGTTCATGATATTAAAGTTTATTATGCTTTCCATAACTTTGGAAAGCGTAGAGCATATCGCAATGGGTCGGTAGTTTGCAGGGTTCGTGGCATCGCCCTTTTTTGGTACCGGCTGGACATTTGCCACCTTCCAACAAGATGGAAATACTCCTGTTCTGTAGGAGATGTTGAAAAGGTTGCGCAAAGGCCGAGCCAGCGAAGAAGCACACATTTTAAGCACAATTGGCGGTATGCCGTCAGGACCAGAGGCTTTGTTTACGTTGAGATTTGTAAGGACCCTTTTAACTGCTCTCGTTCGAAAGTGCATTGCAGAAGATCCACCCCCAACAAAGGGCAGTGGCTGATTGCTATCTGAGAGAGTGGAATTTTGAGCAAACAATCTAGCCAATAGGTTCGCTTTATCAGCCGAGTCAGTGAAGATTTGGTCATCTTTTAAAAGAGTTGGAATCGATGATGATGTCTGATTCTTCACTCTTTTAACAAATGACCAAAAATTTTTGCTCCCTTTGGGGCAGAGAAGAACCTGTTCTCGAATGCGAGCTTCGTGCAGAAACTTTTCGCGTTTTAAAATTGCATTACAGCGATTCCTTGCCTCAATGCGAAGTCTTTTTGTATTAGTATTCTTGTTAGAACGCCAATTCTGAAAGGCTTCCTCTTTGGACCTGACTGCAATCCTGCAAGTCTCAATAAACCATGAGTGATCTTTTGGTTTAATGCTTCTCATCTTATTGGGAATGAAAGACCGCATACCCAATAAAATAATTTCTTGCACCATGACAGCCGCGGCATTCACATTTCTATCAGCGAAACATAATTTCCAATTGAAGCTGCGATAAAAATTATTTAACGCAGTCCAATTTGCCCTTCCATAAAACCACGCAGTCCTCTTCGGGGCTTGAGGCGTAGAGGTGCAGGGGTTAGAATATGGAAAAACAGCGGAGATGGTACAGTGGTCCGAGTTACCAAGAGGTGCGTTGACACTCACATCATATTTTTCATGATGCGAAGTCAGAAAAAGGTCAAGGATGTTATGGCTATGCATATCACTTTGAGGAAAAAAAGTGGGTTCCTTCACTAGTTGAATCAATTAGTTCGATTCAGCAAATAGCTCAACATATTGCCCAACAGGTGTCAGTGGGCCCGAGTGACGTAACCAAGCCGGGTTGTGGACATTGAAATCGCCTGCCACAACGATCTCACTGTCAGGAAACAACCCAAAATGTGCGTTCAAAAGTTCACCATGTAGCCTGATGGAGTGTATAGAGAACAAACTTTGAAGCCAAATCGCAACGGTTTTCTTTTTATGAACTGCTCAGATCCATGTCTACCAAAATAGGATACCATGCTTTCATCGAAAGAAAGATTTAGCTCGGCATGAAAATGTTCAATCATTTTGGCTTTTAAATGATCAGTAATGGGCCGCAATTTCCACATTTTGTCGGGCTTTGTGCCATCTCTTGAATAAGCCTTGGAGTTGTCTTCGAAGTGAAGGCAACGCAAAATTTTAATTTCGACGCATGGTATCACTTACAAGACTATTGCGAATGTCGTCGTCCTGGCTCCATAAATTTCTGTAATTGGCGTGATAATTGTAGTCAGTAATGATCAATATGCCGATAAACGTTCGAAATTCGCCGACTGTGAGTTAGTCGATTCTGTTCGATAGCATATACTGCATTTTGTTCTCAAATGTTCCCAATAATGCGTCATTAAAAAACTTTGATGAAAATTGCTGGTGCGGTAGTAAATCACGACAATCTTTATAATTTGCATCCCGAAAAATGGGCACAGAGATGGCGAATCATTCTTCACCCATTTAAATGTAGTTTCTTTGTTCCCTGGTGGCAATGCCACATCTGAAGGTTTTGGTTGTACTTTACGTTATCGCTTTCTATATGGTGATGTACGATTGGATGTTGTTGGTTGATCTTCCATTTTTTGATATGTGTCTTCGACCACAATAACGGGCAAATCTTCGAAATGTGCAGCTGAAGAATTTTAGATTTAAATCATATCATCTTCTTCACCAAAATTTTGTAAATGTCGTCCACTAGCCATAACAACTTCACAGCCACGTTTTAGCTGAGCTGGCAAACATTATCTGGGATGCCTCCAGTATCGTCTTCAGCATTATCTTCGCCAGATATGTTGCAATCCACAGAAGGCTCGATGTAAATAACATAGTAGTTAGCAAAAAAACACAGAAAATCACAAGAAACGCAGAAAAAACATGTACCCTAGGTGACCCACGATTACCATATGGTAACGCCTTGAGTAAAATGTAAAAAAATAGTAAAAATAAAATTTTGTCAACAAAACTTAATGCGCATTTCATAGTCTATTGATTGGTTATTAGTTATTGATTGGTGTAATTATTTTTGAAATCGGTTGAAAAATAAGCATTATATGCATGTATTTACCGACGTGCCATATCAGAAAACGGGATTTTTTCACTTTACTTTTTGTCACCTCAATTTTACATGCGATAGCTTCACTAATGGAACTCAGAAAAACACAAACTTACACTTATTGGAAAGCTACAAATGTTGCGCGTACAAAAATGTTTTAATTTTTTTGTTTTGTTATGTTGCATTTGAGTTATTCATGTAAATGTAATGGAACATTTTGCATTACCATATGGTAATCGTGGGTGTTTTCGGGTTAAACAAGTTAAATGCTACAATAATTTGTAGCACTCTAATTATTTTACAACTTTTCCCAGCTGAGCAACACCCCGGCAAAGTGGCGTACCATTCAGCTAGTAAGCTATATAAATTTCAGTAAAATCTTTAATTTGTAAATATTTACCATTCATAACATGCTACTTCATTAATAAATCAACACAGATTTCACATTGAAAAAGCTTGGCCCTGTAACTAATTGCCTTTAATTAATGCAATCTTCTTTTGTGCTCTCGGACAATTGTTTGTTTTGCACAAATGTATACAGGAAATGCAACAAATGATTACTCGTGTTAAAATTTATATACCATGATTTGTTGCTGCTGCAGCAAAAAAGCAAAAATGCATTATTTCGAACATAAATTAAATGCTTTTGCAGCTATAATCCGGAAGCGGATATACAATCAATTTGTTCGAGAATGTTACAGTTGCAGATGGCAGTCACGTTGGCTTCTTTGTTCGTCGTTTTTGCTCTCAACACATAATTTATAAGCTATACGAATTGTTAAGAGTACATTTTTAATGCTCATGAAATAATGTATCCTTGTGAAAACACTAGGAAACAAAATTTACTCATACATACACCAAAAGGTACCACGTATTGTTTTGAGTGTAACCAAATCAACATATTCAGTTTTCCAATTGTGGCGAAAAATTGCCACACATTCAAATTACAAATTTACGCCCGAAATGATTTCCAACAACATATACAGTTAATACACACAGATATGCATAGCATCTAGTGGATACTAACTTATGGATGAATATCCATCTGCACAGTAGTCAACAATATTTTTGTTGGACCCATCAACGTCAGCAATTATAAAAGTTGACGTCATTGCATTGGCAATATTGCACATTTAATTGTTGTTGTTGAAATGGTTTTCGTTATTGTTTTCGTTTTCGCTGGCAACATTATCAACACTCCAGCACTTGGCAACAATGGTTCAGCAATGACGATGAAGATGATGTTGTTGAAAATACCGCCTGCTGTTGGTGGTGCCACTAATAATAATAACAGATAGCATTGCAATGTAAGGAAGACGTTCTGCCCATCCAGAGCAGTCTAGAAGCGAGCAATGGAATCGCCAGCGGGTCGGCCATACTTACGATTGGTTACAAAAGCAATGAATTGCTTGCGATAAAAGCATCCTTTTTGTGTGCAGCTATTAAAGCGTATGTTTCAATTTAGCTTAAAGCTTGGCAGCTCAAAGTTTACCGGAAAAAAAAGCGTTGGATTCAGAGTTGCACTTGTGTATTCTACGATCTAAAATAATTTCTCTTGTATTTGTTGCGCCATTTAACTTTTTTTGGCATGCTTAAAGTTTTCTCGAATAGATATCCAGTAAAAATTCTAAAAATGATTGCCAAGGACATACTTCGTTGCGGCTGCTGCTGTAACTGACACATGTCTCCTGCTCAACCGCAATTCGACCAGACAGCTTCGAATGGGTTTTTTATTTTATTTTTTCTTTCTTTCATCATTCTCATCCTTGTTTTGAACATCTTTACAACATTGCGCATATTTTGACAGATGTGGCTATGATGCTTTTTTTGTTTGCAACAAAAAAGCAATGTAAAGCCAGAGGTTTTCCCAGGAAATAATGAATATTTCATTTATTCATTCATCTTTTGTTGTGATATTGGTTAGTATCAATAAGATTTTATACAGATCGAGGAATTGCTTTAAGGGGTATGAACAGTGTAAACGTCTGAATGTTAAGGGTTTTTTGTTTATTTTATAAAAAGAAATCAGTTTCATGGATTCATATCAAACCTTGTACACATCAATAGAACGTTAAAAAGTTTTTAAAAAATGTCATTTTTTGTTGTTTAATGGTATAATTGTGCATAACGGTCCTTTGAAAATGGCACCTCTTGAATCTGGCCTCAGTGGCGTTGACAGCAGTTCATTCAGACGGATCAACTGAGGAAAAAACGACCAAGATTCTCTAAAAATATATTATTGGCTATAGCCGGTCGTAGGGATTTTTAAAATATTGATTAGAAAAAAAAAAATGGCGACCATTTGAAAAAAAATCAGTTTTTCACTTTAGCAATTTAAAAGAAAATTGTTTATAAAAACAAATTGAAAAAGTTAAAAAAAGGCTATTTCAGGCTGAAGAAGCACATTTTCTTAACAGAACCAATTTTTAATCAAATCGATAGGACGAAAACTGTCTTAGTTATGCTGTCGACACTTCTGTGAAGATATCTCAAAATCTTCAGTCCAAGTTTTTGCTGAATTCGCCGCAAATCATACATAAATATTGAGTTCGCCGCAGTTAAAAAATTGAACTAAACATACATTTTTTAGCAAAAATGTATATTTATTTGATAAATTTGTCTTCTCTTGTCCTGATTGCTATCAACCATCCTTGATATATACAGCTTCGAACTAAAAAACTTAGTTAAAGTAAAAATTTTTTTTTCTAAAAACGAAAAAGATGTGCAAAATTAAAAGGTTCCATCCTGCATTTTAAGGCAGAAATGTATTTTTATGTGGCAAATCGATGGCACTATGCCCAAGTCTCGTTCTATCGTCCTTAGTACCTAAATTTGGGCCTAAGTGCAAAAAATCGTGATTTTTGTATGAATGCAAGAATAGCACACCCCAAAACTTGCCTCAAACTAAAAGGTTCCATCGGGAATTTTTGATATTTCATAGCAGATAGCAAACTGATTATATTAGGCCTTAATCTCAAAATTGCTATCTATCGTCCTTCATACCGTAAAATGGTATTGAAGTAAAATACTTATAGCCCTATTACGGTTCACAACACTACAGTAATTGCTGTCTTCAATGTGTAAATTTCTATTACGGTAGACAACAAAGTAACTAAATACATTCCACTGTTGTCTGTCAACAATGCTGTGTCTTCAATACACTTACTACGCAACACAGCAGTTGTGCTTTATTGTCTTGTTATCTGCCAAATTTCGAAGACCGCTAATTTGGTGTTGTGTTGAAGAAACGAAATAGATTAAAAATGAAAATTTTATTTAAAATTGCGTTTTTCTTTATTAATTATGAAAATTTCACAGAAAATTGATAATACGTCTCCTTGTGAACAGAATTATAGTGAATTTAGCAATTGAATTCGAAATTGTTTGTTTGTTTACTATTTTATTTTGACAGTGATCAGTTCACAGTTGCATCGAAACGTACTAATTAGATTTTGTTTTTATTTTGAGAGCACGAAAATTTCTGCGATGCTACCTTTTTATTATTTTGGAATATTTATGATAGAAAGAAGTGCTATTTTATTTTATTAGTTAAGAAATGCCGGGAGAGGGGTTTTAAACTAAAAACAAGATGTATTTTAAATTTGCCATAAATCTTAAATTATAGTTATGCTATTGGCATCAGAGAACTGCACAAGCCTACTTGAAGTCTATTTCAAGTACTTGCTTGAAATACAAGTTCAAGCTAGCTTGAGCTTTATAATCTTGAATCAAGTATAGCTTGTAATTGAATATAAATAAGCCCACGACAGCTTGCGACTCGCAAGTATGCTAGCTTACAAGCGAACGGCACGAAGTTTCAAGTAAAAGAAAGCTTGATGCCTTCGGCAAAAAGCTTGAAAATCTTAAAATTGAAGGCAAGTATCCAATTAAAGCAAGTATCCAAAAAATTCAATGAGCTTGTTTAGAGAGAGCTTAAGAGCAATAGGACCTTAAAGGATTCTGTGGACTCCGTGGTTGGAATTTTTAGGGGTAACTTATTTCGAAGATGATGTCAAACTTTAAAATTTAAGATGGCGGATAGAGTTGCCACCTAGATTTTTTTTGTATTTTTTCGAATTCTTGTAATTTTGAAATTCTGGCAACGGATTTGATTTCGAATATAATGTCACAGTTTTAAAATTTAAGATGAAGGTTAGGGTTGACACCTAAATTTTTACCACAGTATTGCCACCTAATAAAATGTATTTTTAAGAGTTTTAGACATCATTTATCAGTGTTAAGGGGTCGCTGATTTCGAATCCAATGTCAGAATGATAAAATTCAAGATGGTGGATAGGGTTGCCACCTTAATTTTTTGTATTTTTATGAATTCGGGGCTGACAAAAAAAATGGTATACCAAAAATGGGTCACTGAATACGAATCCGTTGTCAAAATTTCAAAACTATAAAATTTTGAAATAATAGGGTTTCCACCTAATAATATGTATTTTTAAGAGTTTTAAACATCATTTATCAGTGTTAGGGGGTCGCTGATATCGAATCTGAAGTCAGAATGTTAAAATTCAAGATGTTGAATAGGGTTACCACCTTAATTTTTTGTATTTTTATGAATTCGGGGATGGCAAAAAAAAAATGGTACAACAAAAATGGGTCACTAAATACGAATCCGTTGTCAGAATTTCAAAATTATAAAATTTTGAAATAAAAGGGTTGCCACATAATAATATGTCTTTTCATATGTCCTTTACTTGAAACTTCGTGCCGTTCGCTTGTAAGCTAGCATACTTGCAAGTCGCAAGTTGTCGTGGGCTTATTTATATTCAATTACAAGCTATACTTGATTCAAAATTATCAAGCTCAAGCCAGCTTGAACTTGTATTTCAAGCAAATACTTGAAATAGACTTCAAGTAGGCTTGTGCAGCTCTCTGGTTGCTACTGTAAAAAGGGCAGCGGGATTTTTTTTCAACACCATTATAATCTTAGTAAAAAAATGCTTCCTTGTACTTAAAAACATTTTAAAATCCAGCTATTTCATTATACTAGATTTAATCCTATTTTTAACGCCAGTTGAAATTAACGGGTTTAAATATGGGCTCACAATATTTCCTTTTCATATCGCAAAAAATTCTTATCAAGATAGTTTTGCTATTTAAAAAATACTTTTTGCTATTTTAAAAATACTTTTTAAAGAATACGTTTTTAATTTTCTCCGAAGCATCCCTGAACCAGTCAAACAACGAATTCTACTTACGTTCCACAATAAAACGTGTCAACAACGTATTGTTGTGAACCATAATAGCTCGAAACTGTTGTGTCTTCTTGACTGTTGTGTCTACTCGTAAGAAGACACATCAGTTTATTGCTGTGAACCGTAATAAGCCTATTAGTTCAGAAAACAAAAAATATTTTTAAAACGAAAAAAAAAATGTAAAAGGTGAAAAGGTTCCACTCTACATTTTTGTTCAAAAATGTATTTTTATGTATTTAACCGAACGGCACTACGCTCAAGTTCCGCTCTATCGTCCTTGGTACCTAAATTTGGGCTGAAGTGCAAAAAAATTTTTATTTTTTTATAATAGTAAGAATTCCAAATCCTAAAACTTGCCCTAATCTCAAATCCAGAATAGAACTTTTTGTTTCGGGGCAAGTTTTGGTGTGTGAAATTCTAACTTTCATAAAAAAAATCACGATTTTTGCTTTTCATCTGGAACTTTTCATGGAACCAAGTAATATAGAGCGGGACTTGAGCATAGTTCCATTCGATTAAAGACATAAAAATACATTTTTGAACAAAAATTTAGAGTGGTCTTGGCTTCTATATTTTTTTCGTTTATAAATTTTTTTTTAAAGTTTTTTCTAAATGACCTTGTTATTTATTATGTTGATTTTATATGATTTAAATACAAATTCTAATTGTTTGATAGTTTAAACATACTTGATTTTAAATACAAATTCTAGTTGTTTGATAGTTTAAAATCGTTTATTGAGCTTTAGGTCAAGATTAGAACAATTAATTGTTCTAACGAATCTTTCCAAAGAAACAACAACAACAAGAACAACAACGTTTTCAATATCAAAAGGAAAACATCACTAAAACAACAAAAGCATAAAGACTAAAGAAAAGCAGAAATACAACAACAAACGTGAAAATATGAAATGGGAGAAAAACTGCGAAATTGACACTTAAAATCTCATCGCCTCTGTGTTGCAGTGTGCTAATGCGCGCTTGCATGGCGTATCACAAAGATTTCTGATGAAGCCTTGAACAGGGCCGAAATTCCAATAAAATCAGCTAGTGATGTTTTCCTTTTCATATTGGAAACGTTGTTGTCGTTGTTTCTTTGGAAAAAAGATTCGTTAGAACAAAAAATTATATTTTTTAAAAAATATATAAAGAAAAATAAATGTTAGTAGTGTTTTATTTTTTTTTTTTAGATGTTATGGTCCAAATATGTGCAGTATGTTATATCGTAACAAAATCACAAACATAATGTCGCTGGAACAAAATAAGAAAAAATTGTGTGTGAAAAAACGATTATTTTGGTTTAGGAGTTAAATTGTATATTTAAACCTCCGCCAAAAAATATCAGGTGCATTTTTTTAAGTCGTAAATAACTCTAAAATCACCTTTAAAAAAAAACGATTTGCGCAATATCTAAAGGTCAAATTTTTTTGGGTCTTAAGGTATTTTTGTTCTTATTAGGAATGCTACTTTCAGAAAATTGACGCGCACCGAAGTATTTTAACACTTTTGCAAAGTGAGCTAGTCTACTGTTTATACCCCTTAAGGCCAGCAATACATGAAAATTTTTTTGAAAATCGAAATTTTGAAACATCGATAAATTACTTCAGAAACATCTTGAAAATATGCTGTTAAAATTTTAAATTGAAATTAGTAGCCGTTTGAAAGTTGAAAGCTTTGAAAGACTTTGAACCTGTTTTTCATCAAAACAGCGTTTTTATGAATGGCGTGTATCATAACTCTAACAAATTTAAAAAAATCAATTCAAAACTTTGTACACATATACTTTTCAATATTTGCGAAAATATGCCATGGCATGATTTTTGAAAAAAAAAGTTTTTACTAAATAAAGATTTTACAAAAACGTACGATTTTCTTTGTTTTTAACGCCATTTTCGAAATTTTTTTCGAAAATCGGACTCTGTCCTATTCAGAAGAATGTAACGTAGATATAAAAAAATTTTCGCTTTGTTTCATATGAATAACGTCGACACTAGGATGCTACCAATTCCGAGATCTCTGTCTTTACACTCTACACTATAACTGAAGACATCAGCAGATGAAGGTGATATAACGAGTTCGGTGTTCTATGCATTGATGAATGAGCATAAAAACAATTTTAAAACTTAAAACAGCCATGTTTGTGGCTATTTTAGAAATTAACTACCTCACAAGGTTTGATTTAGTATAGGTTTCAGTACAAATGTGAAAGTTTGAGCTCAATTTTCTCGAAACTACACGCAGAGAAAAGACATGGTTGAGACATGGTTGAGACATGATTACTGCAATAATACTTTTTTTACTAAAATTATTGTATTATTTCTGCAAACACAAATTTTTGTCTTAATAAAGTCATTATTTACTAATGGTGATACCAAAAATAACATTAAAGTTGAAATCATAACAACATTGAAATCGTCAACATACTATGATTGCCTCAACTATTAGTTGCAACAAAAATGTTGTCGTTCTGTCAACCATGATATATTGGGGGTTGGAATTAGTTTTAAAGGTTTTCTAAGAGATGGCGTAACTATCAATAGATCGCATCGGGCACACCTGTGACTATATTCATTTCAAAGCACATTGTCTAAGCTTCATTTTTCAGTATGTGTCATTCCACTGAAGTGTAAACAACATATATTTTTTTCTCTGTGAACATGTCGACTTTCGTTCCAACAAAACGCAATTTGCGGGAAGGTTTACTTTTGTGCTTCCATTTGAAGAAAAAAGCGGTTGAAGCACAACGCACGCTTACTGAGGCTTACGGGGACTATGCTCCATCGATTTCTACTTGTGAGTACTGGTTCCGTCGGTTTAAAAGTGGTGATTTTGATACGGAAGACAAAGAGCGTCCGGGCCAGCCGAAAAAGTTTGAAGATGAGGAATTGGGTGCCGTACCAGTTGAAGCCGAGAGACGTTGAACGGCGATTTTGCATGTGCGAACAACTGCTTCAACGGCATAAAAGGAAGAGTTTTTTGCATCGTATTGTCACTGGCGATGAAAAGTGGATCCATTACGATAATCCTAAGCGAAAAAAATCATGGGGACCACCCGGCCATGCATCAACATCGAGGGCCAAGCCGAATATTCATGGCGCCAAGCTTATGCTGTGTATTTGGTGGGATCAGAAGGGTGTCGTGTACTATGAGCTACTAAAACCTAACGAAACCATCACTAGGGAACGCTAGCAACAACAATTGATGCAATTGAGCCGAGCATTAAAGGTTAAACGGCCGGAATATGCCAAAAGACACGACAAAGTGGTTTTTCAACATGACATCGCACGGCCACATGTTGCAAGAACCGTCAAGGAAACGTTGGAGGCGCTGAATTGGGATGTGCTACCCCACCCGCCTTATAGCCCAGACATAGCCCCTTCCGACTACCACCTATTCAGATCGATGACGCATGGCTTGGCTGAGCAGCGCTTTACTTCTTACGAGGATACCAAAAAATGGGTCGATTCGTGGATTGCCTCAAAAGACGAATCGTTCTTCCGGCGCGGAATCCATATGCTGCCAGAAAGATGGGAAAATGTTGTAGCTAACGATGGACAATACTTTGAATAATATACATTGTACCGTTGTTTCTAAATAAATGCTCAAAAACCGAAAAAAAACCTTTAAAATTAATTCCAACCCCCAATATGTGAATATTATTATAGAGGCAAACATATTAGAATTTTGAATGTTTGTCTGAACTATTCTTTGCTTGTTGGCAAACGAAGCAGAACATAACCAAAAATCGAAAGAATTTATTGTGTCTGAACAGTTTGCAGAAAAAACTTTCACTTCATTCAGACACAATAAGTTTTATCGATTCCTGGCTATGTGCCGCTTCGTTTGTCAACTGTTCAACTATTGTGTTTTGTTTTAAATCACCTTATTCTAAAAACAGCACGGAGCAAAGTGACATTTTCGACTTTAATTGTAGCAAACATATTTCTATTTACCGTAAATATATTTCGCAATTCCGACCATATTTTGTTTATCACAAATATTGCTATTTTTGTGACAATGCACTTGATGTACCATGTTTATGAATGGCATTTGTCAAGCGAGCGGTTGTAGCGGCTGTGGCCTACTGGTAGTGTGCGTGGCTCGTAAGCGAAAACCCGCGGTTCAAACCCTAGCTCGGACAGAAAGTTTTATCAAAAAGTTTTTTCAATTGAATGAATATTTCTGTTCAGCCCAGACAATGGCAAACCTCTGGAGATATCTTAATTAATAGCTGTGGAAATTGGAGTGCATTAAAATAAAAAAAAAATTAAAGTTTTTTCCTAAATGACCTCTACAATGACCTCTGACAAATTCTAAATGTTTGATAGTTTAAATCATACTTGATTTTAAATACAAATTCTAGTTATTTGATAGTTTAAAATCGTTTATTGAGCTTAAATAAAAAAAAAATAAAATTATTGCTTCAATAATATTCTGGATCCAAAAAATAAATTCATAATATAGTTGTTGCAAACATTCCATTTTCGACCCAATACGAGAATAATGATTGCTTCAATAATATTTTGGTTCCTACAAAAAAGTTCCTTTTCTAAATATAGTTGTTGTAATCATTTTATCATGATCAAAGAAAATATTATATGTTTAAGAACATGTTGGCAACAATCATAATCCGAATCATACTATGATTCTCTTAAAATATGGTTGTTCCAACTCTGTTTTTTCTCTGCATGTAGATAATTGCAAGATATCACCTTCTTCCACTCATGTCTTCAACTATATATAGAGATATGTATACACTAGGCTGGGTCGATTTGTACGGAGGTAAAAAAATTGATGTTGCCTAGGCGATTTTTAGATCTGGCATGAAAAGTTATTAAAAAAGGGGGCGATAGGGCTGCACTTTTTTGCAATGTTTTCTTTAGGCAATTTTTTCTTTAGGAATTTTTTTAAAAAAATGTTTTGTATATAAGCGTGCACAGCTAGAACAAAAATGCAAAAATACATACGTACCAACGTTACGATTATATCTTGGATTTTGTGAATTTTTTTTTTAGAAATTTTTTACGATAAATTTTTGTATAAAACGATATGATTGTGAGACCGGTTTTAGGTTGAATTGGGTACGAGAATTTCATTTCTGGCATCAGTTTTGCTCTAGCTGTGCACGTTTGTATACAAAAAATTTAAAAAAAAATTTTAAAGAATAAATTCAGAAAATTGAAGATGTAATAGGGTAAAGTGCACCCCTATGGCCCCTTTTTTTAATAACTTTTCATGACCGATCCGAAAATCACCCAGGCAACATAGGTTTGCAAATTCACCCAGCCTAATATACACTCTTTTGAGTAACAAATTTTTTTTGTATTCTTTACATGCCTCAATAGGGTGTCAAAAAAAATCGTGTTTGATGACCGCGGCTTTTCCATTTCCATTTGACCTAAGAAACACCCTCTGTGTAGCGTATCTCAATTGGTAAAGGTTTAGAGGTTGCGAATTAAATTTCTCATTTTCCCATACGATTTGTATGGGGGAAAAATCCGTTTTGCTGGTAAATTGAATTTAGAGCCATTATATTTTAAGCAAAATGGTTAAAAAAAACGTGTTCCCTCAAATTTTTCTCTATTATGACATATCCAAATTTCATTTTCATCTGATTATTATTTGGTGGTTTGTGGCTCACTTCTTAGAGCTAGTTATATAAATGAACACTTTTTCTTATATAGAATTACTTCATTAAAAATCAATATCTCTTAGAGTACTTCATTTTCATTATTGTTACTAGTCTTAAATTTAAGATAATGATAGTTGGAATACACAATGAAAGAAAAATTCATGGGGTCTTTATATGCTTTTGGATTAAGTTAAAACAAGTAGTTTTTTTAATATTTTCTTTTAGTTTTTAATCGTTTTGGGCAATCAAATAAACTAAATATAAGGATTTATATAAACCATTAAAAAGAGGAAGTCCCGAGCTCAATTTTGAGATTAATTTCTTTATTGTAAGGGTTTTAATGATTATTTAGTGACATGAGGGAAACCGGATGCGAACCTTTACAAGGTAACATGTCGACTGTCTCAACCTGGTGAGGACCTGATTGGACCTTATCAGTGTGGCTTCAAACCTGGAAAGTCCACCATCGACCAGATTTTAACGCTACGACAAATCTTGGAAAAGACCCAAGAAAAACAAGTCGACATCCACCATCTTTTTGTCGACTACAAAGCCACCTTCGACAGACCAATAAGAAAGCACCTTTACTCCACCATGTCTGAGTTTGGTATTCCTGCAAAGCTCATACGACTTTGCAGGATGACACTGAGCAACACCAGCAGCGCAGCTAAAATCGGGAAGGATCTCTCCTCACCATTTGTTACCAAACGAGGTTTCAGACAAGGTGATTTCTTATCGTGCGACTTTTCAACCAATTGATGGAAAACAACAACCGAACTGCTGATCTGAAACGTAGTGGCACATTATTCTACAAGAGTGTTATGCTGCTTGCGTATGCTGATGACATCGATATCATTGGCCATAAGACGTGTGAAGTCAGTGCAGCATTCTCCAGATTAGAAATAGAGTCAAGTCGAATGGGTCTGGCAGTGAATACAGATAAGAAGAAATACTTGGTGTCAACAAACAAACAGTCCCAGCGCCTTGGAACCCACGTTATAGTTGACAGTAACTCCTTCGAGGTTGTGAAGGACTTCGTCTATCTGGGATCCAGCATAAACTCAACCAACGACATCAGCATTGAGATCAAACGAGGAATAACTCTTGCCAACAGGTGATACTTTAGGCTCAGTAGGCAATTGAGAAGCAGAGCCCTCTCTCGACGAAAGAAAATCATACCCGTTCTACTTTATGCATCACAAACCTGGACGCTGAGCAGTTCAGATGAAAGACTTTAGGAGCCTTCGGGAGAAAGATTCTTCGTAAGATTCTGCGTCAACGCCGAGTACCGAATACGGTGGAATGATGAACTCTATAGCTGTACGCTGACATCGACATAGTCAAGCGCATTAAAATCGAGCGGCTTCGCTGGCTTGGTCATGTTCAGCGCATTAAAGACGATGCTCCAGTGAAGAAAATATTCGATTCGGTACCCAGCGGCGGTCCACGCAGAGAAGGACGACTGCATCTTCGTTGGAAAGACCTAGTAGAGGACAACCTGATGAAGCTTGGAGTTTTCCACTGGCACCAGCAAGCGAGAGACAGAAATGGCTGGCGCAAATTCTTAGATGAGGCCAAGACCGACATACTCCGCGCTTATTTGTAGCGCCAACTAAGTAAGTAAGTAAGTAAGTAATAAGAATACAAGGTGCGTCACTATGTATTTCTCCTCAGAAAGTGAAATCCGTCTCGGTGCATTTTATGTATGAAGTTGCAAACGTGGTCTTCTTCTTCTTAAAACTGCATAAATTGGCCTTGATGCCAATTGCATAAAAGCGTGTTCCATAGTAATCGAAGATGTGTGTTAAACGTCAACTGAATCTTTTCCAGGAGTTCGACCAACTTTATAAGTGTTTATACCGTGAAAAACTATCCCTCTGTCCCTATATCTAGGGACAAACTTGGAAGAGATTTCTTTTGTTTCATTCCTTTAAATATGGGTTGTTACCCAAACTGGATCATCATTTTCAAATTCTCTAGCAAAACGTCGATTTTTTGCGTGATAGCTGTTTCTTTCGCTCTCACGAATGTTTTGATTCTCCGATTGTTCTAGTACTTTAGAAAATATTTTTAATTGGGATGTTAGTTCTTCAACAAAATTTTAATTTTAAGCAATACGTGACAAATCATGGGATATTCTAACTGGTGTTCTCAGTTCTTTTCCAAAATTTAGAAAGGCTTCCGTACCAGAGATCTGCTACGAATACTTAAAAATAAGTACAAGGTTGCCCATTCTAGGTGTACCATCAAAAAAACACTGCGAAATCCGCATTTTTGAATCATGAGCCACTTACACAAAGAAGAGTATAAGTACCCAGCAAGAAAATGAGAATTATTTCGTTAAAAAAATCAGGAATTGAATGGATTCTTGTGATGCATTTTAGAATGTATTCCCAAGAATATATAAATTTAAAGCAAAACCTATGAATTGGAAACAATAAACAAAAAATTTATTGATTCGTTTTTGTTGCTGCAGGAATCGATTATGAATTATATAACAATTTATTATAAAGTAAATGTTGTTAGATTCCTTGCTTGCTTTTATGGCAAGTGAAAAACGAATTGATTCTGAAACCAATTCTGCTATAAGCGAAAAAAGAATCAATCTGTTATTATTTGTATTTTCTGTTTGTTGTTGATGTTTTTGTTTTTGTCAGATATTTTTGAAAAACAATTGTTCTGTTGTTTTCCTTTCACGCGTTTCTTAAAAATTTTACTTTCTGTTTGATTTGTCAGCGTTGAAGAAACAAACTGCTTCAGAAAGCTCGAAAATTTTAATAATGTATGCTTGGTAAGTTATGAAAAACCATTGCTTTTACTTGTTTAAATCATTTCTTAATGTTTTTTTTAAATGCAGAGTGCATTTGCAAGGAAGGATACGACCAAGAACAGTCCCAAAAAGATATGAAGGAAGCTATACGCAAGTCAAAAGGTAAATACTCTATGGATACATTCAAAGCAAAACAGAAGGAACAACCTACATCATAAACATCAATATTTTTGCAATAAATGTGGTATTATTATAATCTAAATCTCGTATGTCAAAATATTATTTATTCTTTCAAATTACCTAATAATTATCTCTATTAATTTGAATTACTATAATATAATTTTTTATTAATTATTTAAAAAAGAATAAAAGATTTTCAATTCTGCCATACAAACCTATGCATTATGGAATTCATTCATGTCTATCTATTCCAAAAGGGCTTCTTAGCGATTCATACTTTTCTCATATTCAAAAAATTCATACGTTTTTCATCTAAAAGAATCCATTTTATAAGAGAATAAAAGAATCGATGTCAGCAGTGATTCAAGTGGAAGGCAGAAAAGAATGTAATACTTTTTGTATGACATCACAATGTTAAAAATTATCAATTCTAGAATCAATAATTGGAAAAGTGAATTGATTCTTTTTTCATACACAATTGATTCTTTTTTCCCGGTGGGTAGTTTCCAAATTAGTACTCATATGTGAGTGAGTCAAATAAGTATAGAATGAGTTAAATATTAAGGGTTGCCTCGTAATAATATGTACTAGTATTGCCTGTGGTCGAAATTCGACCAACTTTCTGAAATTTCTATCGTTTTTTTTCTCATTCTGAGGCGATGACCTTGCTTTAAGAAAATGTGTTGTTCTGAGAAAATCTTAAGTTTCAAATTATCGCAATTATTTTGATATCAAAATAGCCGAAATTTTTTAAAAATATTATCTACACCGTTATTTCTCTACACCAGGGCATTTCACACAAAAATACGTTGTACTGAGAAATGCTATAATTTTCGAGATATCCTCGTAACTTTGATGTCAAAATAAAGGGAATTTTTCAGAATTTACTATTTGTAGGAAATATATATTCACACTTCACAATATATATTCACACTTGTAACATAAAAAATGCTTATTGTAGGGTAGCCGTAAGAGATGGCGAAAAATGTCTGAAGTATTTCTTGCACATCAATGTCTAAAACTCCCTTTTACATCATGTTTTTCTATCTCTTACAGTTTAGCTTTTATTTAATAAATGCTCTTTTTACACTCATATTTGAGGTCGTAGGTCACTAATCTACAATGCAATCATACTGAGCAGCCAGACCTTTCATCTGATACCTGATTCACTATTCTACTTCTTCCTAGCCCTGAGATTCCTTACTAAAATTAATATAAAATTTCAACGTTAATATTTCGGGTCATTAACTTAAAATCTAACATGGTTTTGCGCATCTATGGTGCAGTACTTTTCGAATGATATACGTTTCATTACGCTTTTTCTAAAATAAATATCAAAAAGTGTACGACAACATTTGATGTTTGCGTATTAATATATAAGATTTTTTAGAATTTTAAACATAATTTAACAGGTTACTTATTTCAAATCTGAAGCCAGAATTTTAAAAATCTAATCATAGGGTTGCCACATTCATTTTTTTATTTTTACGAATTCGGCGCTGGCGCGAACACTAGGTAATAATGGGTCGCTGAATCCGAATCCGTTATCAGAAGTTCAAAATTATGTAATTTTTTATAATATGGTTGCCACCTAATAATATGTATTTTTAAGAGTCTTAAACATCATTTAACAGTGTTAGGGATTACTGATTTCGAACCTGAAATCAGAATTTTAAAAATCAATATGGTTAATAGGTGGCAACCTTATTATAAAAAAATTACATAATTTTGAAATTCTGACAATGGATTCGGATTCAGCTACCCTTTTTTACCAAATGTTCGCGCCAGCACCGAATTCGTAAAAATAAAAAAATAGGTGGCAACCCTATCCACCATATCGAATTTTTAAAATTTTACTACAGATTCGAAATCACGGACCCCCTAACACTGTTAAATTATGTTTAAAATTCTAAAAAATACATATTATTAGGTGGCAGCCCTTAATATTTAATTCATTCTATACTTATTTTATTTAATTTTTATTAAACAATCACATATGAGTACTACCCCAGTGGGCATTTTAGCTAGCTATACGCAAAAGAAAGCATGCTAGTAGTGCTTTTATTGGCGTCAATATACCTTCCATGCTCGCTCTGTATTGATGAGTGCTTCTGTAAGACCTACCTTTTGAAGGTTTGAAGGAGTCTTTTCATTTTTACAAAAATTTTTACAAAAATTTAGAAAAAATTATAAATGATCAGATCAATTAAAAAAAAATCAAAACTTAAAGAAAAAGCAAAAAACAATTTTTTTTTTGTCCGAGTTGGGTCGAGAACCCAGGTCTCCGAAATCTAACACATTGCATATCACATTATATGAAAACTTTTATGTGGACAACTGAGGTGGACGAGTGGGTAAGATACAAGACTGCCAGATGAGAGGACGTTGGTTCAGATCTGGAAATTGTCAAAAAATTTTTTATTTCAAGTTGATATTTATATTGCTTTTCTTTCTAATGTACATTCTCAAAAAGGGCTTCTAGCAGGCTTCTTTAGAGTCGCGAGAGAGGAAGGCCTAGAAAATGTTCTCGTTTCATATGAAAAAGTCAATGGGCTTGAAAATGAGTACGGAAGGGCTAAGAAATCTATATGATGGCCTGCTAGATAGAAGCTCTTCAAAGCCCTGCTTTTGCCCATTGGGACTTTGGAAACTACATATACTCATTCATACTCATTTTTGAGTAAGTGTCTCATGATTCAAAAATGTCATTCACTTTTTTTCGAATCACTAGTAAAGGGTGTTTTTTTTTAGAGGTATAGAACTTCGATTTGAAATAAAACACAAGAAAATCGTTTTAATGTCCATCAATTTGGCTTTTTTGGAAGGATAATTTTATGCCATTAATGTTTAAATATGATTTCAGGCATGTGGCCGCCACGGCTGGCTCGAATAAAGCCAATTCTACAGGTCCAATTTTCAACCACTTTTTCGAGCATATGGGGCCGTATGTCGGCAATAACGCCACGAATGTTGGCTTCCAAGTCCCCTAACGTTTCTGGTTTGTTGGCGTAGACGAGCGACTTCACATATCCCCAAAGAAAATAATCCAATGGTGTCAAATCACACGATCTTGGTGGCCAATTGACAGGTCCATTCCGCGAAATTATGCGCTCATCGAATGTTTCCTTCAATAAATCGATTGTGACGTGCGCTGTGTGGCATGTAGCAACGTCTTGTTGGAACCACAACTCATCCACATTCATGCCATCCAATTCGGGAACAAAATAGTCGGTTATCATGGCTCTTTACCGGTCTCCATTAACGGTAACTGACTCTCCAGCATTATTTCGGAAGAAGTATGGCCCAATGACTCCACCAGCCCATAGAGCACACCAAACAGTCAGTTTTTGTGGATGTAATGGCGTCTCAAGGGTCTCATGTGGATTCTCTTCACTCCAATTGCGGCAATTTTGCTTGTTGACGTAGCCATTCAACCAAAAATGAGCCTCATCACTGAACAAAATTTTGCGATGAAAATCAGCATCGAGATCAATCTCATTTTCGGCCCATACACCAAAATCACGACGCATTGCATGGTCTCGCGGCTTTAATTCTTGCACAAGCTGGATCTTGTAAGGTCGCAAGCCAAGATCTTTGCGTAAAATCTTCCAAAAAGTTGATGGACAAAGCTCCAATTGCTGTGCACGGTGGCGAATCGATTCATTCGGGTCCTCTTCAACATTTTGGTCTACAACGGCAATTGTTCCTTCGGTGCGCACTGTTCGACGTCTCTGCGGATGCGTATTATCACATAGAGTAAACGTAGTGCGAAAACGACCCATGGTTAACCGAATTAATTGCTCTGATGGACGATTATGTCGACCATAAAATGGACGGAGCTTGCGGTAAACTTCGCGAACTGAACCATTATTTTCGAAATAAATTTGCACGATTTGCAAGCGTTGTTCTTTTGTCAACCTGTTCATGATGAAATGGCAAACCAAACTGAACATAAATGACATTAGAGTTGCCAGATTTGACCACAAAATGCCAGTTTTATCTCTATTCGAAAAACAAACCTCTAAAAAAAACACCCTTTATATGAGTACTACTTTGGAAACTACTTATACTTATTTATACTCATTTTTGAGTGAGTGGCTCATTGGTTCAAAAATGTGATTTGATTCGTTGCAGATCTCTGTTCCGTATCTACAGTGTTTCTGCATTCAACAGTGTTAATAGCAACACGAACCGCTGGCAGCTTTGTACTTGTTTCAAGTGCGTTATGACTAGGGCTTGCAATTTCGGGTTGTTTTGGCGAAAATTTCAATCCCGGAATCGCAACTGCATTGAAAAAATTTTTAAGCAATTTTTATAATTGAAAAAACTTATTTTTTACAATAAAATAAACGTAAAAAAAATCTGAAATCGATTTTAAACTAAATGTTATTGAAGCAACCGGACATAATAGTTTTTTGAAAATCGAAAACAGTGTTCTACAAATTTTAATAGCAATGAAACGCAATAAAATTCTTTTTTTAAATGTTTATTTTGTAAAAAAAGGCAATTCACATAAAAAATGTACAAATATTTTAAAAACTAACAGTGAAAAGAATAGTGAACAGAATAGTGAAATTGTAATTGTTTAATGTTTGATTGTTAAATTGAATTTTGGCTGTGTGCGAATTGATCTAAATGCGACCTAAACTAAATTGTGTCGATAAGGCAGTGATTCCTAACTTAGGAGGCATTTGGGCAGCTCGAGAATTACCTAAATTACTTAGGAAGCACTGCCTTATCGACACAATTTAGTTTAGGTCGCATTTAGATCAATTCGCACATAGTATTAAAAATTGTATTAAAAATACATTTCAAAAATAAATACAAACAATAATAAATCAAACAATACAAAAATCAATAGTTTTTAAAGTAACATTTAAATGTGTAAGTTCTTTTGCCTTACAATTTTGTTCATCTAAAAAATCAATTGTATATATTGTTTCTATATTTTTACCATAATATCAGTTTTTGTATTCATTTTAAGATAAATAAAATTTCCTGAAGAAGCTTAAAAACGTAAACCAGCGAAACGTCGAAGGAGAAAACTTGAATAAATTTTTTATTTGCTTAAAAAACACAGACCATTTAGCTTGAGCACTAGTGCAAGGAATTATATAAATTCAAAAAGTTGGCCAAATACACTTAGGCTGCCCGCTGAGTAAGCGCAGGCAGGCAGGCAGGCCCTGCGAAGAAACGAGATAGAAATAACTTTTTTCGCTCTTGTTCACATAGTTTTCCTGTGCCTGTCTGCCTGCCTGTCTGCTTCGGCGCTTACTCTGCGGCCAGCCTTATTCAAAAAGGAACAAGTCCAGATCAAGTCTTAAAAATAACACAACAAAAAATAGATTGTCTTCTGACAATTTTAAAAAATCATTTTAAAAATAATTATAAAAAAGGCACTATTTCATTATATTATTTAAAAAAATACGTTACAAAAAACTTTATTGTGTGATGGCTAAATAATTTCAAATTAAGCTTTGCGTCTACACGATCCCACATGTTGTTAAGCCTATTACCAGTGGTGATAATAAATGAATTATTAGAAAATGAAGACAATTTTTAAAATTAACTGTTCCTAGACTATACTTTTATAAATTTTTATTTTAAAGTTTTTATAATTTTATTGTACAATATTTTTTTATAAATTTTTGTTAAAATTTAACCAAATTCCGGGATCCCGAAAATCCCGGGATTATAAATTTATTTTCAATCCCGGGACTGTCGGGACCGGAAAAACTCCGGGATCCCGGAATTGCAAGCCCTAATTATGACAATAAAGCCTTATTTTTATGAGTCTTAAAAGAGTTTTTGAAGAGTCATAATGTTTGCTGGGTTGTATCAAAACATTTGCATTAAGACTATATTGTAATACTATTGTATTAAGACTAAACGAATTTTTTGTGAATTTTATTTTCATTGTTTTTCGTTGAGGTAAGAGCTCCAAGGAGATTTTATTGTTAGAAAACCCACTATGTTTTTTGATTTGGAATAATTTTGTTCAAGAAATCATAAAGTTTCCTGCAATACTTTACTCAGTATGGATATACATTAGGGCGAGTTGATTTGTATGGATGAAAAAAAATGAAAAATCGTATGGCAAAAACGTAATCTACATGAAATTCTAAGAAAATTCTCCCAAGAAACCATAGGTCTAAAACCAAACCCTAATCCGCGCCTCTCGACTCTAAATTTTTTTCCTCTTCTCTCGCTAAAATTTTTTTTTTTTTAAATATAGCTATTATGTTTTATTATATTATAGTTTATGCAATACAGGTTTTGTTTTGAGACTTATCAAAATATTCAACTATCAAAAAAGCAGTTGAACCCCAATTTGCATCTCCTCTCGTTTGCGTTCTATATGAAAAATAGTTAGAACACGTTTTACCTAAACTGCGTTTTGCAAAAAATAAAGAATAATTAAAAAATTAAATTATATAAATTTTTTTTTTGGAATAAAATATGCAAAAAATACTTCTTAAAACAGGAAAAGAACATGACCTCTAATCCAGTTGATTTGATCTATAGAAATATAGATCAAATAGTAGTAACTATAGAAAGTCGTGCCAAAGTACCTAGAATGGAGAGTTAAAAAGACTTAACAAAATTAACAAATAACCAATAAGTAAAGTTTTCTTTGTATTCTTTAATTGCTTTTTGTATGTATTAAAGACCTTATTTCTTATAATGACACAAAATTTGTTTATGGTAAAAAAATTACTGAAAAATTACTGAAATATTGTTTGAGTGAAAACACTTTATTGTTTGTTTTTATTTGCATTATAAAATAAGACTTGTTTATCTATGTTCCTTATAAAAATATTAAATATAAAATTATATACAAACTTTTTACTTGGGTGATATTTTTTAATGTAAAAAAATTTTGAGTGTAGAAAAGGGGGCATATAAATTTTCAAGTCGAGAGGCGCGGATTAGGATTTTATTTTAGATACATGGTTTGTTCGGAGAATTTTCTTAGAATTTTATGTTTTTGCTATACGATTTACAAATAAAAAAATCAACCTGCCCTAATATACATATTGGCTGGTTTCACACGACAAGCAAATGCAGAAATGAATCTAAATTTGTCGTTATTTTTCCAGCTAAAAAAACGAACTATCTGCAAAAGCGAAAATGAACTTCAAACGCAAACAAAATTTTGATGACGCTCAAGACCTGAATCATTTAGTCAAAGAGAGTAAAAGAGAACAAAAAGAAATTATGAACTTTAGCATTTGCTTCTCGTGTGAAACCAGCCATTAAGAAAAAATTGCGAAATGTTAGCAACAAATGTTCAAAAAAATATCTATTGTCCTATTCAGTGGGCACGGCCCCAAACACTGGCACCTAACACCCACACACCCACACACCCACACACCCACACACCCACACACGTGTGTCGAGTTAAAAATGTTAAATCAATTGCGAAAGCGTTGAATTCTTCTGGCCCATTACGTGCTCTCATTGAGTCTGTCATTGAACTCACCTCATTCGGCGCATCGGTCCCACCGAGTCTAGCTTCCTGTTACGAAAAGCTGTTTTGCGTTGCATACCGATCGAGGAGCGACGAAAGGTACGAATTAATAGAGCATTATTTGGGCCCTCAGACAGTGGTTCTTCATCCGAGTCTTCTTCGCTCGCCTCTGTATCGTTCGTATCATCAACTACTTCGGACAATGATTCGTATTGTTCTGGCACCGGCACCAACAATTGATCCAACGACATGTTGCTGCTGCTGCTGTTGTTGTAATTGTTGTAGTCGTTATCGTTGTTGTTGATATTCATTTGGTTGTTGTTGTGGTCGTTGGTGTTTTTGTTGCGCTTGTCAACATTGAGATACGCGATAAACATTTGTATTGTTTTTGAATTTCTGGTTATTTATTTATTTTACTAGGAACACAACAAAAATTTTTATTGGACTTTTACAAAAAGACTGGTTTTGTTTTTTGTATTTTTTTTATTTTTATTTTTCAATTATTTTGATTACTTTTTAACTGATTGTCATTTGGCTGCTTGCGTGTTTTTAATTTTGTTCGCATTGAACGACATTTCAATTATTTTCACATTTTTGCAGTTTATCTGACGTAAAGTATCTGTATCTGTTGGATAAGCCATAACCATTACAATTTTAATAACAAAAAAATAAATATAAAAATAATGCCAATTAAATGCTTATCAGCTTAAGCGCACACTTTTATCTGAGAGATACATCTTTTTTTTCACTACGAGTTGATGTGCATGTGTTTCAGTTTTTGCGAGAGTGCAAGCGTTAGTTTTGTATATATGTACATATGTATGCATGTGTGAATGTGAGTTTGTTCATGAAACTACTAATGCTCAGTTGTAAGTTTGTCGTTGCCACCTTCTTCGAAATCGTTTACCCAACATCCGATTTTATAACTTAAACGCGCTTCTATTAAAATTCTATAACAAAATGAGAAAGATCTCATATTTCGCTTGAACGATTAAAAGGTTTGATTTTTGTTGTTATCTACACTAAAAATAACAGTTTTTGTTAATGTTTGTTTTTGAAAACAAAAATGCATAAAAAGCAAAATTCACCAAAAATGTTGCTGTGGTTTCTAAAACATTTCCACGTACTCCTGATTTGTTCTTGTTTTATTTTTTATTTATTTCGCTGGCGTTTTTACGATTTTTGTGGATGTTTTTTGTTGGCATTCGTCATGACCAGCGGTGTGACAACATTCCGGGTCACGCTTGATTGCTTGTGTCCAACATTTGACAACAGCTCGTGCGTAATGAAAAATCGATTAGAAATACAAAATGATGTGAAAATGTTTGTGTGTTTGTTTTCGAAATGTTTTGTTGGTTCTATTGCGTAAATACAGTAATAAATTGAAATACAGCATTCTTTTCATGTTTATACCGTGTTAACAAATCGGTCGCTTTATAGATATAAACTATTATAAATATTTGTTCAGCTTAGCAGAAATATTTTAATATGTAGTTTTAACGAGCAATTTTTTTTTAATTTTCAAGAAAAGTTAAAAAATAAACTTTAAAAGTAGTCGTAGAGGGCGCAATTCTGTGGTCACAAGGAATAATGACTAAACTCAAAATATCGTAAAAAAGCGATATGAAATTTACTTTATTGCCAATTTTTGGATGTATGCGGATATCTATTTTTTGCTTAGAATTGATCATCACTTATGTCTGCACATATTTTGTTTGTAACGGTTCATATATATAAAAAAATGGGTCGTAGTTCGTGCAATTAAAATATCCTTCTGGCCAAAGAAATATCAAATGAGAGTGCAGTAGATAAAACTGATTTAATTCAATGAATAACTACCAAAAACAATGAACATTTCTGCATATAAGGGCTTTTACCACAAAGTAATAAAAACAAGGGCGTATGCAGGATTTGTGCTAGGGTGGGACAAAGACATAATTGAATCTAGAATGAACACATTAGAACACATTTCTTGTAAACATTAGAAAATCTAATATAATCTTAAAGATGGTGTAAAAATCTTTCTCGTATCATTTCCGAAATATTTAAAAATTTTATTTAATTTTTTTTATCATGTAATACATTTCAGTAATTTTTTGCCAAAGCAAATATTTTTAATAGTTTAATAAGTTAAATAATGTGAGGCCTATATCTATAGTAAAAAAACTAATTTTCTGTTTGTTTGTTTGTTTGTTTGGCCTTTATACAAATCTAAACGGCTCAACAGATTTTGCTCAAACTAGGTATACATATTAAGTGCATCCCAACTTAAAATGCTACATACTTAGTTTTTGCCACGCCCCCTCTAAAATTTTTCAACTAACGGTAATTTTGTTATTATAAAACTTTTTAGTATCGGAGATTTTTGTGTATTCAATTTTAAAATTTTTTTGTTATTTTGACGTCAAAAACACTCACATATCTTCAAAATTGGAGAAATTTTCAGTACAACGACTTTTTCATAAAATATCGTTGCCTAAGAATGAGAAAAAAACTACATGAAAATTATAAAACTTTTTAGTATCGGAGATTTTTGTGTATTGAATTTTAAAATTTTTTTGTAATTTTGACATCAAAAACACTCACATCTCTTTAAAATTGGAGAAATTTTCAGTAAAACGACTTTTTCATAAAACATCGTTGCCTAAGAATGAGAAAAAAACGACATGAAAATCAAAGTTTGGTCTTTCGATGCAAATATCTCCGCTGTCCATTGATATATTTCATTCAATTTTTTTTTGTTCAAAAGTTCAATAAAATCACTTCACAAAAATAGGTTGAACTGTACCGTTAAGTCAGTATATATATGTTTTATGATTATGTCAAAAAAGGTCCAAAATATTGACTTTTTACTCAAAAAATGACTCAAAAATTGTAGCTGTAAAAATGAAATCAATTAAAAATTGCAGATCTGGCTATCTTTCATATGACCTATCATTTATTTGCAAAAATTCTTCCAGCTAAGCGCAAAAATTATTTTACTGTTTTTGTCATCAAAACAACAAGGGTACACACACCCCCTTTGATTTTTTCGCGAAATTTATTTTTTCCAAAATGTTGTTTTTATATTTTTTACAAAAAAAAAGTCAAGTCTCAAAAATAATTTATAAGAAAAAATTACCCCAATATCTCTTTCCAATCAAAAGTTATGGCTAAAATTCTATTTTTTCATACAACTGACTATCTATAGTAATAAAATTCATTTTCTGTTTGTTTGTTTGTTTGGCCTTTATACAAATCTAAACTGCTCAACGGATTTCGCTCAAACTAGGTACACATATTAAGTTTATCCCAACTTAAAATGTTACATAATTAGTTTTTGCCACGCCCCCTCTGAAATTTTTCAACTAAAGGTAATTTTGTTATTATAAAACTTTTTACCATCAGAGATTTTTGTGTATTTAATTTTAAAATTCTTTTGTTATTTTCACATCAAAAACATTCACATATCTTCAAAATTGGATAAATTTTCAGTACAACGACTTTTTCATAAAACATCGTTACCTAAGAATGAGAAAAAAAAAACGACATGAAAATCAAAGTTTGGTCTTTCGATGCAAATATCTTCGTTGTCCATTAATATATTTCATTCAAATTTTTTTTATTTAAAAGTTCAATAAAATCACTTCACAAAAATATGTTGAACTGTACCCTTAAGTCAGTGTGTATATGTTTTATGATTATGTCAAAAAAGGTCCAAAATATTTACTTTTTACTCAAAAAATGACTCAAAAATTGTTGTTGTTGTAAAAATGAAATCAAATAAAAATTGCACATCTGGCTTCCTTTCATATGACATAGCATTTCATCAAAACAACAAGGGTACACCCCCTTTGATTTTTTCGCGAAATTTTTTTTGTCCAAAATGTTGTTTTTATATTTTTTACAAAAAAAAGTCAAGTCTCAAAAATAATTTATGTGAAAAAATTACCCCAATAGCTCTTTCCTATCAAAAGTTATGGCTAAAAATTTATTTTTCTCTACCAGGCTATTAATAAAACTGAGTTTTGTTTTAAAATTTTCTGTATAGTTTGAACGTCCCAATTTATCTCAATGAATGCAGTTGTGTGTCTAGAGTAATTACGAACATTTTGGATTATATAAAATCTTCCTTATAGTAATCTACTCAGTTTTTTGCTTCCCGGGCCCTTCCTGTTAAATTTGTTTTGTTGTGATGTGAAAAAAATTTGTTTTTTTCTCACTATTGTGTTACCGTTGTCACTCAGTTCTTTATCAATGGTACTTTAAATGTTGTATATATATCAACATTTCATCGAAAAGATGACTGTGTATAAAATGCTGTAAAAGTTAATATTTTCATGTAATCAGTTTCAGCTATATGGCGATATAATAAAACATATGCGTATCTGGTCAGCACAATTATTTCATTAGTTTTGATCTGTGCGTTAAATTCACAGATAGATGGCGCCACATTTGTAAGAACTGTGGGTACAAACTATACACCTTGCGGTGAATACCTGCATAATGTTTTTTCAAAATTTTCTTCAAATTTAACCCCACACGTTTGGGATTACAGACAGGTGGCGTTATTTTCTGCTTACAGAAGAATATCTGATGTTCTTATGCAGCTAGCAAATAAGTTTTGCGAAATATTTTGCGAAAATGCTATTGCTACCAAACTTTTAAAAAGTAAAATAATGCAGTACTGCCAGTTTTTTTCAGTCGCAGCGTCATCTAGCGTCATCAACACTTAAAAACATAGAATTGGATCAATTTAAATGTCCAGTTCACTTGCTGGATTTTTTGTTGTTTTTGCTTTGCTTGCAAATGCGATTATATGATCCTCATCTGCAATGAAAAAACGCAGCTAATAGAAATTTTAGTAGGTACAATCATTTTTAGTACAACGAATTTTCATAAAACATTGATAGCCAATAATGAGAAAAAATTATATGAAAATCAAAGTTTTTACTTTTAATGCCAATATCTTCGCTGTTTTTAATATATTTCATTAAAATTTTTTTTCTTAAAAGTTCAATATATTTTGTTAATATAAGATGTTAAAATATCCATATCTCAAGGACGCATTGAGTCCCACTTACATTTTTATATTGTTGAAATGGTAATTTTACTAGCTTTAAGATTAAGTAAATATATAAATTATTTTTATTTTTAAAATATGTTTTCCGTACCCCTTCTTTGAATTCAATTAGATGACCGCAAGAGATGGAACCACCAACACCAAAAATTTTCCAAAACTTTTTTGGATTAAAGTTCGTTCAATTACCTTTCTAACGGTAGCTTACAAATTAAATTCAACATGTTTTGCATTATTTCAGAATTTAAAAAACATTTAAGCGAGAAGTGTATATTAAAATGTTAATATAAATTACTCTCGAGTAACACCGGGTATATCAGCTTGTATATTTTCTAAAAAATTTTCTCATACAGACAATAAAAGTCTAAAAAACATGATTTTTTTTTCCAGCCCCGAACGACTTAGTTTAAAAATTTTAAACTAATTTTTAACAATTTTTCAATAGACTCTTAAGAAAGTACAATATTCAAACTGTATTTGAAAAAAAAGTAATCAAATGCCATGTATTAAAAAGGAGATATGAGCGTAAGTACAATGGGTCCTTTCACTGGTCGGATAAACGACCAGCTCTAGAAAATGGGTTAATGCCATTCTCATAAGAGAATGGTATTAACAACTCAGTATTTTTAAAGTGTTCAAGGTGTTGAGACGTACTTATTTTTAGAGGTAAGCTTAATAAATAAATGTGAATTTTTATTTAATTGTCTTACTAAATCATTCTATTCCAGTTGTTTGGTGTCAAAAAAGTTTTATTCCATGTTAATTAAATTAAAACTACTCTGTTTATTTTATTGTGATTTATAATATAGGCTAGTGAAATAGAATACTTTAACCATATACAAAGAGATAGTTAAACTAATGCGAACTTTAAAGTGTATCAGTTTTCCTCTATTTTCTAAAAAGTAACTAAGATGAAAAAGGCGTCGGTTTGCAACTAAACGAAATAATTGAAGAAATAAATAATGCAGTAGTAGGAAAGAATTAAAAAAACTTTCTGAACATGTATGTGCTCCTTCAAAACTAGTTATAAAAACCATTATTCAGGAATTTAACCTTAAATATATTAAAACTCTAAAATGATAGACTTATTTTTATCCCATATGTAGACTTTTAGTAGACTATGAGGTCCTTTAGCTGTACTATAGAAAAAACGTTGTTGACTTGTGAGATCCATTTCCAAAGTTATTCTTATTATTTAAAAAGTATTAAAGATAATCTACACTAGTCGTGAAAAGTCGTAGTATTGTTCGAGTCATCGATGTTTTTAATGACATTAAAGCCAATAGTATGGAGTATTTGTTCACAAATGCTGTTATTGCATATAGAATTGTATAAATAAGTCCTGTAATGGTTGCATCAGCTGAAAATAAGTTTTCCGAAATTAAAGATAAAAAAAAGTTATTTTCGAAATTCGATAACAAAGAGCGATTAAACGGCTTATCCACAATATCGAATGAATATGACATTGCAAATTTAATTCAATATGATGATTATAGAACAATTTCCTCCTTCCAAAGCGTGAAAAGGTGACTTCTACTCAATAGTTTCAAATATCACAATATGTTAAACAGAACATATTCATATTATTCATCAAATATAATATAAAATATTCTGAACATACAAAATTTTTCTTTCGCACACAAATTGGTTTTTTTTTTTAAATGTAGGGTCCCTGTAGGAAAATCATCTAATTTAAAAGTAGTTGAAAAAATAATTTTTTGTCAACCACAACTAGCTGAAATTGTGACTTTTTTCCATAGAACGAACTAACATATTTTGTATGGTGATGTCAGCTAAATAAGTCAATTGACTTTCGTCTGCATATGTTATGAACTAATTGTTAAATTAGTAGAATTTAAATTATTTTTTTTACTACTTTAAAATAAATCAATTGAAAGCCGCATGTATTTTCAACTACTTGTTAAAGTAGTTAAATTTAAATTATTTTTTAATTAGTTTAAAATAAATCAATTGAAAACTAGTTAATATTCCTCCTACTGAAAATGAATTCAAAAGCATAAAAATTTTAAATTTAGATCATTTATATTATTGTTTTGAAAAAAAAAAATTACATAAATTCATATTAGTGAAAGCCTAAAGTTAATAATATTTGATGAAATAGCATGGTTAAATATATATTAACTTGCAATCTAATAAAAATTTGCAATAAAAACATGTCAAAATCAGAGTAGTCGCCGCGTTAATATAGTTCAAAGTAGTTTTCAGACACTTGTTTTAAAGTAGTTTTTCAATTTTATAAAATATATAATGCAATAAAAACTATTCAAAATTGAAATGGATACTGTCTTGTTATAATTCAATGTAGTTCAAAAACTAGTTAATTTTAAATTAGTTTTTTAGTTAGTTGTTTTTAAAAACAAGTTAATGTGTTCCTTTAGGGGTATTACAATTTTTGGAGCGCATGACCGAACTTGAATAGGGGCTCCTAAAGCTCTTGGACAGGCGCTGCTTAAGGTTGCGGACAAAGTGAACGCCGATTCAGACAGGCAGGCAAACAGGCGCAGGCAGTAACCTGCGAAGGAACGAAATAGAAATAAAGCCAAGCTAACTTTTGTCTCGCTTGTTCACATAGTTTGTCTGCGCTTGTCTGCCTGCCTGTCCGTTTCGTCGTTCATTCTGCGTGCAACCTAAGGCTGCCCGCTGAGTAAACGCCGAAGCGAGCAGGCAGACCCTGTGAAGAAACGAGATAGAAATAACTTTTTCTCTCTTGTTCACTTAGTTTTCCTGTGCCTGTCTGCCTGCCTGTCTGCTTCGGCGCTTACTCTACGGGCAGCCTATGACAGAACTAAGTTTTTGATGTTCAGTGGCTCACAACGTAAGTCGGGCAGGCATTTCTTAGCACTTGCGCATTGGTTTCAGAAATGAAAATGTAAGAAGAAACTAAGTCTTGGAGTAAATATTTTTTCAAACCGTTATTTATTGGTGCGCAAAATTAAACAAAAATATAGTTAAAAAATTAGAACATAACGGCAAAACAAAATTAAATCAAACCAAAGCTTTAAAAACGAGCTCTCATTGAATTTTGAGCGGATAGAGAATTCAATGCTAAAACTAAGAATTTCATATTTTGTTGCCAATCCTTTTTCTTTTATGAGTGCCTGCAGCCTTTTTGGCATGAGTCCAAATTTTTACAAACATCAGCTCCAATCTGATTCCACTCTTCACTTAAGATACTTAGATATTCAGTGGCCCATCTCTGAACCTGCACTCCGGGTTCAAGTTCATTCCATAGATGTTCTATAACATTTTAATCTGGGCTTTGTGAGGTTGTTCTATGACATTTGGACAAATATCAAGTACACAATTCTTTTCCAAGAGCGTCGTATGTTTCAGGTAAAACTCAAAATATTCTTCAATTCCTTATTTTTCCACACTTTCTTTTACGTGCGCCATTAGAATGTGAAGGAACATATTTTTGTCCATTATACCTTCAATAAAATAAATCCTTCCAATTTCAGACGCAGCCCTAAACCATGACTGATCTTCTACCATGCTTAACCGTATGTTTAAAATTTTTATAGCAAAATTCTTTATTCGGTTTTCGCCTTCCATCTGAACCATATAAATTAAATACATTCTCATCGGTAAAAAAAACCTGTAATAAATGTTTATTGTTTAAAAGTGCTAAAGATCCTAATGTATTCTGTTTTATTAACTTGCTCCATAATAAAAAGTCTTTGGTCATTTGCTCATGCACGAAATTGGGGTGTTCTTTTACATTTTTCTTGCCAACACAGTGCTTTTTTCGTGCTACTCCTCAATTTAAACAATTTTTTCTCAAAACTCTTTAAATTGTTTCTGAGTGAACACTCTTTTTTCATATTGAGTTTTAACATGACCTCGAGTTTTAGTGCAAATGAAAATGGGTCTTTTATTATTTCTCTTAAAACATACCTTTCATCTTTGGAGCTAAGTTTATTTTTAGCTACTGTGCCTTCTGTATTGCATATTCTTTTGTCTTCTAATAACGCTTGATTATATCGTGCACTCTTGATTTACTTTTTAAGGTGATTTGTGAAATTTGTCACTCGGATTTTTCTTTCAAATAATGATGAATAATGAGCTGCCTTTCTGCCAGTGTTGATTGATTCACTTTTCGAGAAATGTTTATTTTTATTATTTTTGCATTTGACTGAAATTATTGATACCAAAGTTATGACGACATATCGGACACTGTAGATTTTATCAGTACAACGTACTTTTGTATAAAAAGTCGTTGATAGAGAAAAATAATGGTGCAAGAAATAATGGGTACGAGAAAAATATATGCCAAAAGTCGTTTTTGCCGTTTCTTTTTCCAAGCTCCTTCATTTGACATATCATTTATATGCAAAAATTGCTTCATTTTGGCACATAACATGATTCAATAAAATCCTTCCATCATCGAAATCACGATCTTTAAGATCACTCTTTGATTTTTTTGATCAAAATTAATTTTTCAAAATGTTGTTTTTATATTTTTTATATTAATACTAGCTGATATACCCGGTGTTACTCGAGAGTCATTTATATAAAAATTTTAATACACACTTTTCGACTAAATGTTTTTGTAAATTTTGGAATTTTGTAAAAACGTGTTGAATTTAAGTTTGTGACCACTAGTAAAATATTAGTTAAAAAATTTACCAAGCTTTTTTAACGAAGAAATAATTTTATCACTGTTTTTTTACAATCAAAAACTGTTTTTTAGTTCTAAACTGAAATTACTGGTTATTGGTAAGCATGTTACTTGCACTTCGCTCATGAAAATCAAATTTATAAAAATCTTCCTAAAATTTTTTAGTAGTTTTTCCAGTAGGAAAATAACAATTGGATTGTCTCTAAAATAAAAATTAATGTAAATTGAGTCTGATAGTTGATGCAATTTCTTAAATCTTCTGAATTCCTATTTTATACGAAAAATTGTACAGTCGTTTTTTAATGTAAATTAGCAAAAAGGTGTAAGTTAAAAAAGCATTCGCTTTTTAATTTTAATTATAGTATATACAGCAACCTGTCACAATATTATCGACGTTAACAGTTGATCGACATAAATTCAGCTGAAAAATCTGCAACAGTGCATGAAGTGCCATTATGTTATTTGCTGCAAGTTTACGCTGTGTGCGAAAAGAACTAAATTGAGTAACATTTACTGACTTTTCTAAAATATTGGAATCGTGTCGGTAATGCAGTACTTATTTCTAATTTATAATACTTTCCAGCATACTTTTCAGCATACTTTCGGTTAGTACGCAATTGAACCGAAAAATTTGTTCAATGCAGCCAAGCTTACAACCATGATTGGAGAGTTAAAATGTAAAAATTTCGCTCTTTTATATGTCGGTACAATTAATTGGCGTGGAAATTTGACTTTCAACAATATTGTTCAAATAAGACATTAAGGCTGTGTGCGAATTGATCTAAATGCGACCTAAACTAAATAGTGTCGATAAGGCAGTGCTTCCTTATTTAGGAAGCATTTATGTAGCTCGATAATTGCCTAAATTATTTAGGAAGCACTGCCTTATCGACCCAATTTAGTTTAGGTCGCATTTAGATCAATTCGCACACAGCCTAAACATGAAAAAATTAACTTTTACAGCATTCTTATTCACAGTCATCTTTTCGATGATATAGTGATATATAAGAACATTTAAAGTACTATGGATAAAGAACTGAGTGAAAGAACGGTGAAACAATAGTGAGAAAAATGACAAATCACAACAAAACAAAATTCAACAGGAGGGGGGCGGGGGGTGGAGAGGCAAAAGAAAGTAGATTTATATAAGGATGATTTTATATAAACCAAAATGTTCATAATTACTCAAGACACACAACTTCATTCTTAGAGATAAATGAAGACGCTCAAATTATATACAGCCCTATTCCAGAATCCGTCGTAGCGTAAATTTTCTTTCGGATTCGTAATCTAGTATTCTACAATCCGAATCAAATTCGACCATTCTTACATTCGTAGCATTGCAACTACACCACATTCCGAACGTATCAACTTTTGACAGCTGTTTTTCGGATTTTTTCACGAAAGCCTTGCCTCGACGGATTTGTTTACGACAAAAGAAAACAAATAAATTTTAATAGAATTAGGTCGTAAAATGAAACTTATAATTAATTTTCGGTTAATAAAGCTAAATTATTTTTATTTAAACCTGAGAATATGTTAGTTGGAATTTATTTAGTGCATTTCCTACGTTTCGTAATCCATTTCCAAAGGGTTGATGGAATCTCGCAATATTCTTCGACGAATTTTCATAGATTCTCTATGTGAGAAATCTTCCTTTTATTGTGCGAAAATTGCAATTGCAATGAAATCCATTAAAAATCACAGCTAAAAAATACAATGTTGATCAAAAACACTTCAGTTTTTCAATTTTTCCTTCTATTTATTTGTCTGCTGTTGAAAACAGTTGTTTTTGAAATCCCAAAAGTAAGTTCGAAAAGGGGTAGTTTCGTTCGGATTTTGGATTAGAAAATTTGTCGTATTCGTAGCGTAGCCTTACGTTCGGAAATTCATTACTACGGATTCTGGAATAGGGCTGACAGAGAATTTTAAAACAAAACTCAGTTTTATTAAGTCTGGTATGAAAAACTAGATTTTAAGCCATAACTTATGATTGGAAAGAGATATTGGGGTAATTTTTTCACATAAATTATTTTTGAGACTTGACTTTTGTGTAAAAATATAAAAACAACATTTTGGAAAAAATAAATTTTGCGAAAAAAAATCAAAGGGGGTACCCTTGTTGTTTTGATGACAAAAACAGTAAAATAATTTTTGCGCTTAGCTGGAAGAATTTTGCATATAAATGCTATGTCATATTAAAATTAGCCAGATGTGCAATTTTTAATTGATTTCATTTTTACAACAACAACAATTTTTGAGTCATTTTTTGAGTAAAAAGTCAATATTTTAGACCTTTTTTGACATAATCATAAAACATATATACACGGACTTAACGGTACAGTTCAACCTATTTTTGTGAAGTGATTTTATTAAACTTTTGAACAAAAGAAAATTGAATAAAATATATTAATGGACAGCGGAGATATTTGCATCGAAAGACCAAACTTTGATTTTCATGTCGTTTTTTTCTCTCATTCTTAGGCAACGATGTTTTATGAAAAAGTCGTTGTACTGAAAATTTCTCCAATTTTGAAGATATGTCAGTGTTTTTGATGTCAAAATAACAAAAAATTTTTAAAATTAAATACACAAAAATCTCCGATGGTAAAAAGTTTTATAATAACAAAATTACCGTTAGTTGAAAAATTTCAGGGGGGGCGTGGCAAAAACTAAGTATGTAACATTTTAAGTTGGGATGCGCCTAATATGTATACCTAGTATGAGCAAAATCCGTTCAGCCGTTTAGATTTGTATAAAGGCCAAACAGACAAACAAACAAACAGAAAATGATTTTTATTACTATAGATTATATCAATTTAATTTTTCGGAAAATTTCGGGCTTATTGCAAAAACGTGATAAGCCACGTAAAAAAATTGATTTTTAACGCTTAATAATTTACCAACATGCACTGGAGTGTTTAAAAATATCCCTACACCAATCCATTTTTTCATAAAAAAATACATAATTTTTTTTTGTATTTTCTGACTTCAAGTCTAGTCCAAAGATTTTTCTTTATTACAAGAAATTTTAAACACACTCCATGCGCTCAAATCTCTATAAAATGAAAAATTTATAATAATTGATACAAAACTAAGCTCAAATCATGATGGTATGTTAGAAAAGCATTTTAATCGTTGTCGCATCAGTTTACTTGCAACGTGCACGCATCTTTCTACGCTTACTCTTCAACCTACGCATACGCTTCTTACGCCACTTTGCTCTCATATTCACTACTTAACACGAGGATGGTAAGGATGGTAAGGATGGTAAAAAAACTTCAAGGATAATTATTAAAAAATGCTTGTTATATATCATACACATCATGTTTATGTAATAAGCTCCCAATTAACCTTTTCTTAATTACAAGCTTAATATTGTAAAAAATAAACTTTATTAAAGAGTTATGTTTAAAAACCAATGTTCAAAAAGACAATTTTTTTTTATAAAAATATGAATTATTTTACGAATGTTGCGATGAACTTAAATCTTGAGGTTGATTGGCATCAAAACGTTTATTTTTAAAAATAAAAATGACAACAAAACAAAAACAAAAATAAAATGGTATGCCAAAAAAATACAAACAAAACAAAATGAATGTTCAAGTCATTGCAGGAATATTTTCTAAAAATAATTTTAACTATTCGTGAAGCACTATTTATAGCAATCGAAAATACCATCCAAACCTTGCCACTACTTTATATAAAAAACCATCAGCACTAAAATTTGTTATTGTTTTCAGCCTCGTTTGTCCTTTAATGGAATTTTTAGAAGAATGTTCGAGTATTAAATAAATAATAAAATCAAATAAAAACATTTTGAATTACCAAAAGGAAAAAAAACAAAGAAGTGAAATAAACTTATTGCACACCTTCAACATGTTAACCGGCTTTTAGTGTTTCGTCTTTCTCTTGCATCTTAAGTGAAAAACACTCAAACTTGCTTTTTTACGACCTGTTATTGCACGGTATGGTATGGTCCTTCACATAAATTTATTGAACACAACAGTTATGCAACGTTTCAAAAATGTTTCTAACAGGTGCTATCCTCGCGCAAAACCCACACTCATACATACACACTCACATTAACTTTCCCTCACTGAGAACTCACCCTCTTTCAATTGAATTATTTTCATTATTATTTATTCTTAAATTATATGCAGTTCGTTTAACTTATTTCGGTAAAAAAGAAACAAACATAAATCAGTAATAAAATTTAAAAACACTACTGTGGGCAAAAAATATCGGGAATTTGAATTCACATTTTTTGGGGATTCCGATATGGACAAATGTTTTTATTTTTAAGTTGGCACTCGTGTCACTGACATCAGCGTCAAATTACACGTAAAAATATGAATTAATGTTTCAGATACGCGTCCTTTCGTAAATAGCTACAAGTGAATTTTTCGTTTTTTGTCTGAAGCTATTCAACAACGCAGTTCCATTAAATTTTAAGCGAAATGGAATTTCTGCTGCCAAAACATTGAAAATGTAGCAGAAGGCCTTCAGTGAACAAGCTCTATCGAAAACAAGTATTTACAGCATTTTGTTAAAACCACAGTTCACAAGACACATTTCTTAAAAACACCTACAAAAATTTTCAGATGTTGAAAGACCATCACTTCCCTATCCACAAATTTCTGAACGGCTGAGGATTTTATAAGGCTTTTGTAAAAGATTTGCACTACAGTGTCCTCTGGTGTTAATAAAGAGGGATCAAAATAGATGGCACCTAAACATTTATCGTATCTAAAAACTCCTACAAATTTTTAAGCTAATCATATGAGCGGCCTAGGAGACTACATTGTGGTTTGCTAAAATAATTGTACTACAGTGCCCTCTGGTACAAAATATTCAATGGGGGTCGAGAAAGCGTTTAAGGCGAGGCACGGTCAGGACGACCTTCAACATAAGCTGATGAGCTACACGTCAACAAAATCACAGAACTGGTGCTCCAAAATCGTCGATTGACAGTCTGAGACCTTACTGACCTTGTTGTAATATCGGAAGGATCAGTGAAAGCCATTCTGAGTTACTATTGGTTCTCAGAAAAGTTAAATCTCGAAGTTAAATCTCGATTCGATTGGTGCCAAAAACGCACTCGTAATTCGTGATCATTACGCCAAAAACTCGACCCATATCATTCCGCAACCACCGTTTTTGCCTGACTTAGCACCATGTGACTTGTAGCTATTCACTGAACTAAAAAGACCGCTCCGTGGACACCGTTTGGAATGGATAGAAGAGATAGAAACCGAAACGAAGAAGGAATTGAAGACAATCCCGGAAGATGACTTTGCAGCATGCTTTGAAAATTGAAACAAACGTTGGCACAAGCGTATTGCATCCGTGGTGGAGGGGGGGGGGGCAACTGTGAGGAGATGAAATTAATTTAGAAGAATAAATAAAGATTTTTTGATTTATAAACAAATTCTGGATATTTTTTGCCCACAGTAGTACTAATAAATAAATACGAAAACAGAAGCAAAACAAAGCAAAAATAGCTTTGAGTTTATAAATTGCTTTGCAGACGGCGCACAGTGATGCGATTGGTACCAGTTAGACGCAATATATTATTTTGAGAATTTTTTTGGTAGGTTTTGTTGTTTATGGTAAAGAAGAAAAACAGTATATCAGAAACTTTGGACAAGTGGGCGTGGCAGCTGCCATACAACTAGAACACATTTTATTCTTTATCTTAAAAATCAGATAAACAATGACAATGAAATAAAAGATAGACGTCTAATGTGCGATTTCCAAAAAATTTAAAAAGTTTCTGCGTGGTTAAACAAGAAAATTAAACAGAATATCAAGTTCGAAAATAAGCAGTAGGAACTCTTTCATTTTCACAAAAATGAATTAATCACTTTAAATTTGACTTATAAGCTTAAATCTTAATTAAGCACTTGGAGTCTTAAAATCAACCCAATCAGATCAAATCCATGTTTATCTCCCATACAAAATTACTTTATATAAACGGTAAAATCTCTTTAAATTCCACAAAAATTAATTTATTCACTTTAAATTTAGAGAATGAGCTTAAATCCTAATTACACACTACAAGTTTGAAAATAAGATAAATGGGCTGTAAACCACGTCTACCTCCCATACAAAGTGACATTACATAAACGGTTAAATCTATTTAACTTCCACAAAAATTCATTTATTCAGTTTAAATTTAGCACACGAGCTTTAATTTTAATTGCACTTTTTAAGCTTGAAAATACCGCCTACCTCCCATACAAAGTGACTTTATAAAAACGCTTAAATATCTTTAAATTCCACAAAAATTAAACGATTCACTTCAAATTTATCTAATGAGCTTAAATCTACATTACACATTTAAACTTTGAAAATGATCCAAATCGGTTGGAAACCACTTCTACCTCCCATAAAAACCCAAGTAACAATATTAGCCATATATTCATTCTTGTAGAGCTTATAGTGCTATCTTATATAGCAGCAAGCTTCAACTATAGCTTTAGTCGCGCTACTAAAGCTCTTGCAGAGAATATATAAGGCTACTTTCTTGAGTTTAAAAGCACTATTTTTACTTCATATGAGGAGTAGAAGTAGCTGTAAACTTTTAAAAGAGTCCCTGTCAAACCCAAATAAGAGCTCTTGCAAAGCTCTTTTTTATTATTCGTTTAAGTATGTATGTGTTAAAAATAAACTCAATAAATATATAAAATTTGACAAGTGTTTGTGATGATAAGAATGACAAATAAATTAAAAAAATAATAAAGTGATTATTATATCAGACTCATGTTCGTGTATTCGTTATATGCTGCGAATTTCGGTGCGCTTTTGAATTTATCGGAAACGTGAATGTAGTACTTCGAAAAACTACAACGGGCTTAACAAATAATTAAAATTAAGAAGTGTTAATTATTTAAAAATAGTTGGAAAATTTTTAACATTCTTTAAGATCAACTAAAAATGATTTAAGTACTTTATTCTTAAATATATGTATCATAGAAATCATCAATTTCGTTTTAAATATTATTGTAAACACTAATATTTAGCTTGCTTCAACTCCGAAGATTTTCTATTTTTTATAAGATCGCCATTTTTTTCAAAGAAGCTCTTTATCAGATTTTTTAGTCACTTGTTATTCCCAAAAAATTTATTGCATTAATTTACAGTATTTTATATCTATTCTCTTTAAAAATGCAATACAAAAATACACATTAAAGCAAATATTATACTCAATCTACGAGTTTTAAAACTGCTGTATAGTAATTTTTATTACTTTAAAAGATCCTTTACAGAGCAAGTAGTAAATTTTAGAGTTCTGCTCTTTTCCAGATTTGATAAAATCCTTTACAGAGCTGTATAAAGTATTAAAGCTCAAAATGGTAAAAAAATCATATTTAGAGCATTTTCTTTAAAATTAAAAGCAATTAGCAGCAAACAAAGCTGCGGTAAAGCTTTAACCGCATATTATACACCTATAGAACACTTTTAGGACTCACTCGCACCTAGTTGCTCCAACAATGTTACTTGGGAAGTGTCTTTATAAAAACGGTAAAATCTCTTTAAATTTTACAAAAATTTATTAAATCACTAAAATCACGGGTAAAATTATTACCCATATTAGAGCCCATAGATCTCAAGTTATCTCAAAGTCAATTTTCAAATATCACAACTATAAAAAACAGTCGAAACCTGGTTTTGAAATTTAAATAAATAGCATTTTTAAGGCCATCAAACTGGTAAAAAAATAAGGCAATTGAAAATTTTCGCATTTTGGCACTCATATAGCTTAAAGAAGATATAAATGTAAATAAATAAAAAATATATGGCTATAATTTGAGGAGACCCTTTTTTTATCTAACTTAATGTTTAACCAAACTTTGCGTTTTTACCACTAAAATGTTTTTTATTTTTATTTTATATGTACTGAAATTCTTTTTGTTCAGCTTAGTAATAAAATGTGATGTGTTGACCATTCTTAAAACCTCGCATATAGTCTCATCGACCCCAAATTTAATACCTTTGATGCGAAACGGTCAGAGCCTATTTTATACAGGGCCATCATATAGATAAGAAGAAAAAAATTTAAATAAAGTTGGCACTTTCTGGACTTAAAGTACATATGTATAAATGGTATTAAAAAAAGTATAGCAGTGACGGGACTGCCGACCGAAGCGAAAACATATATGTAAAATATTAGTATTCCCTGGAAGACTTTGTCCTGCCACGGACCGCCTTACTGCTATATAATAATTTTCATGCCAATCGGAAAAAAATTTATATTTTTACCCCCTCAACCTTTGATTATTTCTTTCAAAATATTTTTTAATCAGATATCATTTTTATTTTATAATTACACCAAACTATATTATTACATTTAAAAATTTAATATTGTTGATATAAAAATAAAATACAGGGAGCACTATTGAATGAAAAATAATCCTCAAAAATGATAATTAATTTTTTTCTTTCAATGTTGTAGCTGTAGCTAAAATAAAATAAATTTACTTTTTTTATATATGATATTTTGTTTGATGGATCTTGAAGTCTCTTTTAATGCCTGCATTTGAGATCTTGCTACAAGGAATATAGAAAACATAGCAAGCAAAGTGCAGTTTATTTTCTGCCCCCGATTCGGTTCATCCGGTACATCCGGTTCATCATAAATGCACATTATTTTCATCTGTTATCATTTCATTATATTTTAAATTATGGGTTTTAATATAAAAAACAAAGTAAAACATAAACAAAAATATAAATTAAACTTATTGAAATAATTAATATACTCTTAAAATACGTATACATACATAAAATTTGTATTTACATAAATTTCATTGAATTTCATTTACATTATTTTCACTGTTTGCGTCATTAATCATTGCATTATATTCTAAAAAAAAACAACTATAGGCTTATTATAGCTGAAAAAAGAAACAAAATTTTTTGGACGATGCAGTCCCACTCATGATAAAATTATTATTAGGTGGCCTTGACAACTACTTATTTTCTCACGAGCTGCGACCATCGAATTTCAAACAAAAGAAAACAAAATAAAGTGCGTGTGTCACACACATCGGCAGCTTTCAGCGGAGTCAATAGTTGGCAACTCTTTTTTTTTAAATTTGAGTGAGAAACCTTTGCAATTAAATGATCCATTCACAGCAGGTGACTCCTCTGAATGCGGCCAATGTGTGTGACACACGTTCTCTATTTTGTTTTCTTTTGTTTGACATTCGATGGTTGAAACACGAAATGTCACTCCTATCTATTACCTATTATACCATGGTCCCAGTCAGAGAATATGCTGGCGACATTTATAAAACTACAAATGTTTTTATGTTGATCATGAAACGCAAATACATGCTCTTGGATATTGGCTACCAGGCACTCAGCAAAAGCAGCAAGCATGGCAAAATTAAACAAGGTAGTGTTAGGGCGGAGAGCCGGTGACCGAAACTGTCAAAACGAAGTTGACATTTCATACAAAATCTGCAACCAATGAGAATGCAATATGAAAGCAAGAATTGGCAAATATATCAAAATGGATGAGTTTGACAGTTATGGTCACTTAGAAAGAGAACACATTCAGTCCTAACACTAACTTGTCTAATTCTACTATGGCAGTAAGCAACCATCAATAAGTTTATCTACTGACAAATCGTTCTTTCACAAAGAAATCATGAAGGATATTTGCTGTTTTTCTGTCAATGGATATGTAGATCTGTAGCTAAACTAAAATATATTTACAACAACAATAACCAAGCAAATCTACTACAACGATGAAGAGAGAAGAGCAGTATCACATCGGTTGCGCAACGTTAGAGGGGATGAACCAAATTGGCGGCGGAAAATAAACAGCACTTTGCTTGCTATGCTTTTTGTTTGCCTGGTAGCAAGATCTCAAGTGGAGGCATTAAAAAGAGATTTCACGGCCAGTCAAATAAAAACAAAAAGCAAATATCAAAAAATTTAAATTTATTTTATTTTAGCCTACAGCTAGCTCTACATATACATTGAAAAAAAACAGTAACATTCAATAGCTGCATTCCCGTGGTCGTTGATCTAGAGCGCCGCTCTATTTTATTCACAAAACAAAAACAAAAATTAAAACCAGCTCGATTTCTAGCTCTATTTCTGATCTTAAACTGCTGCCAAGTTTCAAGCATTTTTTAATCAAAACGAACATAGTTGGCAAATCTAAATAACTATTCATTTTCCTATTTTGACGTTTCACCGCTCAATGGGCGTTTTGGTATTGTTGTTTCCTTTTGTTATCGTTCTTAAAACAGCTGTTTCACAAATTGATATAGAGTTGAAGTAACGTTGTTTTACTGAGATTTGATCTGTTCTAGTGCCACGGGAATGCAGCTAATGTTTCGCAGCGGAGCAAATGGAGGGGAAAGAACGATGCGTCAGCAGAGGAACTTATTGATGGTTGCTTGCTTATATTTTCTAAGTTTCCTATCTTATTATCTTTGCTGTCTGTGTTGATGACGAGAGTTACTCGGAAAAAGACAATGACGCAAACTAAAGATTTACTCTCTACCAAAATCGTTCAACGCGCCTATAGAAGTTTTCACTGCAAAAAAATTAGCAAATATGAAGTGGCCGTTTTTTATTTTATTAAATTTTCCGTTTTTACGTATGTATATATCCTTAAAAACCGTTTTATAGCGCCAACATTTTAAAAGATACGTTATTAAATTTATTTTATTTCAAACGAACATATTTTAGTCATGAATTACGTAAATTTGTAACTTTTTTGGATATTGGGAAATATTTCAAAATTATAATTATGTATAACTACAAAATTCATGAACAAAAATTTTAAAAAATATCGTTTTTGGGCCAACTTTCAATGATTTTTGTATTTTTTGTAGAGCAGAGTTAATAAAAAATTATTCCTGTGGCAGTAGACATTTTTTAAAATTATGCATGCTCAGAATTGAAAAAGTCGATTTCGAATTAATTCTGTCTTGCATGCCCTTTCGCATCACTGTACGGCCTCAGCGATAGAGTTGGGTTGAGTTCTGTTGTTCGTTGAAAAACTGTTATTAATAATATCCTACGTGTGCTGCATAACGGACATACTAACTGTTGCACTTCATTTGTAACGCCCATAAGGAGGCGTGGCAGGTATATAAAAGTATACATATTCTAGATCAACAGCATCGCCTTCTTATTCGATTCAGTTATGTCCGTTTGTCTGTCATACAAAGGGACCGTATGTAATATCCCTTTAAAATCCACAAGAACAATTTTAATGACTTCAAATTTTTGATCTTAAATACGTATTCTAGGTTTGAAATTTGGCAAAATCGAATGAAAGCTCCGCCTATTTTCCATACAAATTGACGTCATCTTTATAGTTAAATATATAAATACTAGCAGCTCCACAGTTTTCCGAGGATGTATTTTTTATCACTCTCATTAAGAGCCCCCGATCGCTACAAACTTTTCAACTCAAAACATTCCCAGCAAACCAAAGTTTCCGAATTCATAACGAATTCGTACTGTTTTAAAAAAATATTGGGACATTTTTTTATTTTGTTTTCTGAATGTACAGAATTTCAAGAGTATTTTGTAAACATTTCAAGTAAATCGTGCTAGAACTAACGAAGATACAGCGTGAGCGGATCTCATGCTCGATTTTTATGCATACAACATGCCTGACAACGTTGAATTATCATAAAGATTTTCAGTAAAGAGGATAGAATGCAACGCAGGCAAGAGCAAAAAATGCATTGGACATCCTGAATGACAACGTTTTATTGTACGGAGCTGGCATTGATGATTCTGTGTTAGAATAAAAAATTATACCTTTTTATTGATTTTTTAGTTTTGATTTTTGAAAAAAAAAAACTTTAAATCGAATTTCTGGAAAACAACATTTTTGAAGTCGGTGAACACGATGCCGCAAAATCTACTTGACCGATCGTTTTTAAATTTTTTACGCTTTTTCTACACATAAATCAACAGGTAATGCCGAAGCGTTTTTTTATTTTGTTTTTTCTTATTTTAAAATAATAAAATAAACTCAATTTTTCAGCTAAAATCACGTTTTTGACTTCAAAACACTACAAAAAAAAATTTTATAAAACTCTTCGGTATTACCTCGGAAAACATATTGCCTTTTATACTAATTTTTAATTTTTTTTCAGATGATTCGCTAACTTCTAATCATGTTCACCGCAAAACAACTCTTTTTAGTGGCGCCTCCAACACATCGCTGCCACGGATTTATTTATCGATAATTTAAATTTCTTTCCAAATATACTTAAGAAGGCAAACTATAACATGTATATGAAATAAATGCACCAAAATTATTCATGTCTCCAAAGCAAAACCATGAAAACATGCCTTTTTCGGCTTTAAAACAGTACCATTTAAGCAAGTCTATGCATGCAGGGTTCATGCTTTAGCACAGATGCAGCATGCATATTTTCGTATTCATTCAACTCTGCAAACATTTATTTATTTATTTTTTAGAGCGTTTATTAAAACATTGCGCTTGTGCTATTTAAACATCGGCTCTGTCAAAGATAATTACTTACGTGCTTTAATTACTTTTTACTGCAAACAATTTCGTTCTGAAATATAATATTTTCAAGAGTTTTTTTTACTATGTTCTTTCAATATTGCTAAAAAAAAGTTCATTCCAACTATCAGCTGATTTAATTTTCAAGTCTAGAAAAGTTGTTATATCAAAGTAATCGTTATTCACATCCCAGACTCAAAACCTCAACACTAACCACATTCGCCAGAAATCTGATTTTGCGAAGTTTAGCTTCTAAATCAAAGCAAAGTGTATGAAAAGGAATAACAACAAAACGTGCAATGAAGGTAAAAACAATAAAGAAAAACAAAAAAGAACAAACAAAAGCTTTTATAATCATCGTTTGCGCTTCATTGCACAAAGAAAAGCTTTGTATTGAAAGAGTAAAGAGCGGCATTTAGGAGGGGAGGCTCCTCGTACAATAATAAAAACAAAATCAGTACAAAGGAAAAAAAAATAATAGAATAATTTGTTGTTCATTCACTGTTATAGTGTGTGCAATGGCTGGTGCTTAATGGCAAAAAGTGGGTAGGTAATAAAAGGTGGTCAGGCACAGAAAAACGCAATGGATAAGAAATTCACGACTGCTGCTACTATTGCTGTGGCTGTCGTTTATTTTTTCATTTTAGCATTAAGGGGAGGTTCTCCTAAAATTTATCAAAATGTTTGTTTTTGCATTTTTTTAAAGGCTAATGTTGGTGTTAAAGGGTTTCTTGAGCCGAGCATTAAGGATGAGTTCTGGTGCTCGAGTTTTAAAAAATTGATTTTTTTAAAATGTTAAACTGCGCGCTGTATGTTCATAAAACTTTAAAAGCTTTTTTATCGAAATAGCGTTTTTTTGATCGGACCGGGGGTTGTAAAAGCTGCTATCGAGCCAATTTGACTGAAATTTGAATACATTATTTTACACGCCAATGACTTGAACGTAGTAGAGTTATACATTTTGAAAAAATTTGTTTCTATTTCCCCCCCCGGATTTTCATAAAAATGAAGCGATTTTTTAAAATCTATATTAAGAAGATTTTGTGGCACGATTATGATTTCCGTGGCCCCAAGATCTGAATATGCAGTTTTGAAGAGCTCATTGAGAAAAGAAGATTCACCGAAGGATTTGTCGATACATCGATTTGTTATCGAGTTATCGATTTAAAAAAGGGGTTTACTAAAAGAAGTCTTAATTTAAATTCGACTATATCTATGCATATATTTGACCGATTGGGATAATTTGGGTATCATTAAAAAAACAACAAATAATTGTGCAGTTTGTAAAAGGCAGAGCCACTTTTTTTATAAAATTTAGGAAAAATATCAATATGTACTTCAGAGTACAACAAACAACCTTTGATAAAAGTCTTTCTGGCTCCTTTTACAGAAAAAGTACATTTTGTAAAAGGCAGAAACATATTTATTTTTGTTCCATATTAAAAAGTTTTTGAATATCTTTCGAATGACACCTTAATCATTCAGATCGGACAAATATTAGCAAAGATATAACCGAATTTAAATATTGGTCCCGTTAAGTAATTTTTTTAAAAATATCGATATCTCGATAACTAATGGATATATCGATAAATTATTCAACGAATGTTATTTTCTCAAAAAGTACTTCAAAACTGCATACTCCAATCGAGGGGCCACGGAAATAGTAATAACCCCGATTTTTTTATTTTTTAATGAAAAAGCTTAAATGCCATAATGACAAGGCTACAGAATAACAACATGTTTAAATTTCACATAACTTCAAGTACCGTTATCACCGGGCCCAGCAACACACACTTTTTTGTCCACTTTGGACGTAAAAAAATTTTAAAAATCTATATAAATAAAAATCAAATGTCGTTCGTTGGTAATTGCATCAGTTGAGAACGGCTGAACCGATTTGGATAATTTTTTTTTTAAAATGTTCGTAATAGTCCAACTTAGGTTTTTACGGAAAGAAAAATTGACCACGCCCACTTTGCACCCACTTTTTTTGATTTATCTAAAATCGGAAAACGGCTGGACCGATTTGGATAATTTTTTTTTTAATGTTCATAGTAATCCAATTTAAGTTTTGTCGGAAAGAAAAATGGACCACGCTCACTTTGCGCCCACTTTTTTCAATTTATCTAAAATCGGAAAACGGCTGGACCGATTTGGATAATTTTTTTTTTCAAATGTTCGTAGTAATCCAATTTATGTGTTTACTGAAAGAAAAATTGACCACGCCCACTTTTGCGCCCACTGTTTTGATATCTATATATATAAAATTAAGTGGCAAAACTTCCTGTTCGCATACTCCTCCTAGACGGCTTGCCCGATTTCAATGAAATTTTCAGGGGTGATTGGGGTCTGTGTGGAGGGTGCACATAAGAAATTGCATGTGTGTATCTTTGCAGGTTTTGTACCACACCCCCTTTTGTCGCCCACAAATCAATAAAAATGCTGTATTTAAGACGGTTTTGGTCGTATGAAATTAAAATTTGGTAAATAAGTTCGTATGATAACTATAATTAACTTTGAAAAAATGGGCGTGGTCACAATTCATCTACGCCTACTTTAAAGAAAATATCAAAATACTTCGAAACCATTGGTCCGATTGAGCTCAAATTTTGTAAGTACGCTTTGCTTTGAGTACGAGATGGTTTAAGGGGCAATGCCACACCCCCTTTTACCTCCCACATATAAATAAAAAATTGTTGTTATCGAATAGCTTTAGTTAGAGTTATGGGTCCCACAGCTTAGAAATTCGGTATTCGACCACAATTTAGACGTACCGTTTCTGTGATGAAATTTTATGGGAGTGGACAATGGGGAGGGGCACCTCCGATACAACCCAAATTTGTGATATCGAATAGCTTTGAAGTTATAGGAATTCATCTTTGGAATTCAGTTTTTGACCTCAATTTACACATGCAGTTTCAATGGTTTTATTTGATGGGCGTTGGACAGGGAGGCGTGACATCTCCCTTACAACCCAAATTTGCGATATCGTATTGCTTTGAAGTTATAGGTTGACAGCGTAAGAATTCGGTATTCGACCTAAATTTATACATGCATTTTCAATACTTACATTTTGTCGTCGTAGGGCAAAGGGGAGTGGCACTTCCCATACAACCCAACTTTGTGCTATCAAATAGTTTTAGAGTTATAAGTCGTACAACGCCGAAATTCAGTATTCGACCTCAATATACACATGCAGTTTCATTGATTCAATCTATGTTCATTGGTAAGAGGGGCGTGGCACCTCCCATTTAACGTAAATTTGCGATATTGAATATCAGCGTCAGAATTCAGTATTCGGCCCCAATTTATACATGCAGTTTCATTAATTAAATTTTATGGGCGTACTACAAGGGGGCGTGAAACCTCCTATTTAACCCAAATTAGAGATATCAAATAGCATTAGGGTTATAGGTCTCACAGCTTTGGAATTCAGTATTGGACCTCAATGTACACATGCAGTTTCATTGATTACATTTTATGAGCGTTGATCAAGGGGGAGTGGCACCTCCCATACAACGAAAATTTGTGATATCGAATAGCTTTGTAGTTCAAGGTCGCACAGCGTCGGAACTCAGTATTCGACCAAAATTTACGCTTGCAGATTTACTGATAAAATTTTTTAGAGTTTGTCGGGGGGGCGTGACACCTCCAATTTAACCCAAATTTGCGATATCGAATAGATTTGGAGTTATAGGTAACTCAGCCTCAAAATTCAGTATTCGACCTCAATGTACTCATGCAGTTTCATTGCTAAAATTTTATGGGCGTAGGGAAAAGGAGAGTGGCACCTCCCATACAATCAAAATTTGTGCTATCGAATAGTTTTGGAGTTATATGTCGCACAGTTTTGGAATTCGGTATTCGACCTCCATGTAGACATCCAGTTTAATTGATTACATTCTATTAGCGGTGATGAAGAGAGAGTGGCACTTCCTATACAACCCAAATTTGTTATATCGAATAGCTTTGTGGATATAGGTCGCACAGTCTCAGAATTCAGTATTTGACCTCAATTTAGACATGCTGTTTAACTGATAACATTTTATGGGCGTTTGAATAGGGAGAGTGGCAGCAACGCGCCGGGTTTCAGCTAGTAGTTTAATAAATAAAAAAATGTTTGAGGTGAAAATTCTTAGGTGGCAATTTGATATTGAGGATAAAATTTTTCGAGTCTCGTTACGAAATTTTTTTCGTGATGACAAATATTTCGAGTCTCATCACGTTTTTGTGTTTTGTGTTGTGTATCACGAGCAATGATATTCTATATTGTTTGGGTTTTTTTTATAAATAGCCAGTATAGTTGGCTGCTCAAAGAAAATGGTTAAGAAAGCATTAAAGCTTACACAAAAAACAGAAAACAGAGTGATAGAACCCAGAATAAGTACCAATTTGCAAAAACGAATCCTACGCCACGTTAAAAAAGATCCGTTTGTGACCACTTCCGCTCTCAAAAGAACAATATTCCTTGGACGTGAACACTTCAACGGTTCGAAAACTTTTAATTAAAAATGGATTGAAGGCTAAAGGTGCACGGAAGGTACCATTCATGACCGAAGTTAATGTTCGCAAGCGATTACAACTCGTAGAGAATCATGCTGATTGGCCAACGAGCAAATGGCGAAACATTTTTGGGTCAGATGAAACCAAAGTCAATTTGTTTAAATCAGATCAAGGCAGCGTTTCTGTGAGAAGACCCACCAATACTGAACTTCTCCCTCAACACACTATAAAAACGGTTAAACATGGCGGTGGGAGTATAATGGTTTGGGGGTGTTCCCATATAATGGCACAGGTACCTTATTTCCCATCGAGCGAAAGATGGATACTTTACAATAGACCAGGATTTTGAGTGAAACCGTGTTGTCGTACGCAGAGTTTAATATGCTACTTCGATTGGCGTTTTAGCAGGATAACGACCCGAAACACAGATCGCAGCGAGCAAAAAAATGGTTTAGACAAAGTAGCATCGAAGTTTTAAGCTGACCGCCACAGTCACCAAACCTTAATCCTATCGAAAATTTATGGCGAGAGGTTAAAGAGGCAAACATCCAACCAACAAATATGATTTTTGGAGGTTAATCAAGGACGCATGGGAGAAAATTCCAGCTACTAAGTGCAAGAAACTAGTGGATTCTATGCCTAGACCTTGCTCAGCAGTTATCAGAAATAATGGTTATTCAATCAACTATTGAGGCAGAAATAATTATATTTCAATCTTTTCTATTGATTAAATCATAAAATTTCAAATTTTCTAATCACAGGTTATGGCTAAAATTTAATAACTACTTCTGGATCTATTTCAAGTCACAGCCGAAAAAGGACATATAATTGCATTTTTAATTTTTTCGTTTATGTTTCACACTTAAGTTAACTAATTAATTTACTTATATGAATGAAATTAATTATTCTTTTTTACCTATTAAAAGAAAAAAAAATCAGATATGCAAAATTTCATAAGATTTTTTGATTTAAATAATTTTAATACCACTGGCTCTAATTCATCGCACATTACTTTATATACAAAATTTTTATACGAACTAATTTTGTAAAACCATAAAGAAAAGTACGAAAAACATCCCAAAAATCGCTCTTAAAGTTTGAGTTTGCTTCATGTCATCAAATTAAAAACTTATTTCATTGTGCTTAGGTATAAGATCGCAAACCTAAACTATCAACTTGTGACATAACCACTACACTGGGGTTACGCACATCCCGGCATTTCAACTCCATACTTTTAATACAGCTTAAAATATGATTTTTGTTTTATTCGATTTAATAGAGTCGAAATAATCTAATAGTAAATCGCCAAATGATAAAGATAAAATTTTGTTTGGAAAAAATGCGATTTAATGCAAATACAAAAATTATGTTTTGGAATTTTTTGTGCAATTAAAAAATTTTCTTATATTTTTTAATAAGTTTTTCTAAGAAATTTTTGTTGTATTTTGGAAAAGAAGGTATGAATGAAACGTAAAAAAAAAATCATGAATCGAAATCATGAGGTGCATCACAAATTTTGCGAACGGAGAATTCAGTATATTTTAAAGAAATTTGACTTAAAATAAGTTCGTAAAATGACATAAAGATAGTGTATATGGCTTTTAGAAAGAATCAACTTTAAAACAGTACATCATTCATGACGTATTTGTTTTCTAATTTTTTTAAAAAATATTAAAGTGCAGTCCCTAAATCTGTTGTAACTTGCAAAGTAAACTTTCATTAAAAAGTAAGATTGTAATGAAATTTAGATACGCATCGTTTAAAGTTTGGTACTTTCTAAAAATCATATGGTTTGTCAATATTGGCGTAATCTTTATCATCCTATGAACGTTCTAAATAATGTTAAACAAAAAATAGGGATACCTTTACCCTAGGTTAAGTTAGGTTGGTACCACGGCTCACTTAGACCAATAAGGTCCATTGTGATACCGCTGCGCACTTGGCCTTCAGTCCGAGTGGAACTACATTAAGCTCTTGATGAAGCTTTTTACGCTAGCCCTAATGCTCTGTAAAAAAGTTACTGCACTCAAAAAATTTATTAGTAAAATTTCTATGAATGATATTAGTAAGCAAAATATTCGTACATTCTACAAATATGCGTACAATATACAAAGTATTTTTATTGTGATATAGTATCTACGAATATATTTGTTTTATATACTAATGATATTCGTAAACAAAAATAAATCAGTTCGTTTTAGTGCATTGTACGAATGATTGTGTACGTATAAATAAAAATATTCGTAATTTGTCGTACGAATAACTTCGTAATTTCTTTCATTACATTACTACATTCTTTCGTAGTATTTACTAATGCTTTTGTACTATTTACGAATGAAAAATAATATTAGTAAAAGCAATTCATTCGTAGGTTGACCGTACGAATTATTAGTAGAATGTACGAATTATTAGTAGAGTTTAAAAAATTGAAAACCGAAATCGTTCAGACTTGTTTGTAGAACATCTACAGAACATAAGGAACTGTATGATTGTTTAGTGACAGTAGCCTACTGGTAGAGTGCGTGGCCCGTAAGCTAAAGAGCCGAGGTACAAGCCCCAGCTCAGACAGATTTTTTTTTTTGTTTTTAGAAGACGAATAAAATATTCGTAATATGTACTAATATACGTCGACTCTACGAACCCTATTCGTGGCTGAAAACTACGAATAAAATTCGTACAATAGACGCAAATATTAGTAATATTTGCACACAAATATTTTTGAGTGTGTCACTTCTAAACAAGAACTAAAGATTTTCTACCTTTATTCACCTTTTTAGAAAAGAATATGGCAAAAATATTATATCCTGCCATTAATACAGTTGAAATGTCAGGGGATGCATCCTAGAGTAAATGTAGTTTTTTCAAATACAGTGCATTTTTGGTATCAAACAAACGGCGAATAACGGGTTTTTTGTTTTTTTTTAGTGTTTAAAATGTTATATTGCAAGTAAACTTTAAAATATATGCATCATAACCCTCTTACAGGCTCATTTGCATTATCTTAAAAAGACTTGTTCAAACTTTGCTTCTTTTTTTGGTAAATTGCTGAGAACCTCCCCTTAATTGCAAAAAACTTCCGGCATTTCGATTTAAAAGTAAGTAGCCAGGCAGGCGTATAGCTTTGGGCGTTTAAGCTGCATTTGATATCTTGTTGTTCTTGCTTATAGCCGCGCGGTAAATTCTTAATGAGCTCGTTATGAACAATAGAACCCAAAACAACATCGTCACTGAGCAACAGAGGAGACTGGAATTTCAATATACCCAGTAAACAATAAAAAGATATAAGTTAGAAGTGATGCAAAAATATATTTTTAAACTCGGAAAATAACAAGAAAAGATCTTAAATCAATTCAATTTGCGGCAAAAGTAACAAAAAGTCCGATAAATAAAGCAGCTGATGCAAAAAGCAGTACCAACGCAAAAAAACACCAGTAAGGCAATATCTGTGATGGAACCAAATTTAAAATATCTCCACAGCCTTTTTTAAGTATATTCGAAATCTTGCATGCTGTATTATTACTATCACTTTTATTAAAGCTTTAAACTCAGAGTCCCTTTTTATTTATTAAAGCTTATTTACACAATATCAAGTTTGAACATTGATATTCTTGGTTATAAACTTTTACTATTATGATGACGCCACTTTGTATAAGAGGTGGGCGGAATTTTTTTTTTTTTTAAAAAACTCCAGACATTAAGTGCATAGTTAAGATTAAAACTAGTTTGCGAAACTTGAAGCCATTTTTTTGGAATTACAGGAGATTTTACTAATTTTATAAAGACACTTTCTATGGGACATAGATGTAGTTTTATTAGGTTTTCACCAATTTCATACTTAGAGTGCATATTATCAGTTAGATCTTATGTGAAAAATTTGAAGTCATTAGATTAATTTTTGTGGAAGTTAAAGAGATTAACCGCTTTGGTTAAGTCACTTTAAATATGGGAGGTAGGTACGATTGAGCCATTTTGGAACTTGATCTGTTTTTTTTTTAAATAAAGCTTATGTATAGAATTTCGTTACGATAGCTCTAAAATTACGTCTGTTATCATAACTACAGACGAATAGATGGACATACAAACGGACATGGCTAAATCGACTCAGAAGGTGATCCTGATCAAGAAAATATACTTTTCTGTAGCTACCACGCCTCCCTATAGACGTTACAAATGGAGTGACAGAGTTAATATGCTCCTTAGACGTGAGAGTATAAAAACATAAAATGAAAATACAATTTTCAAAAATTTTAAAAATCTTACACAAAATTATTACATTTAATGATCAGGCAATAAACGTTTTTGCAGACAGTCACGTTAAGTGCATCTGAATATTATGAGCAGGGCTAGGATTTCGATGAAATGTCATATTTTTTCTGCTGCTTTTAAGACATATCCTGGTGATTTAGAAAGACCATTTATGTTTCCTATATTCCAAATATGAAAAGTTTTCAGGTCATTTTCTGGTCATATATCAGTTTGTTTTCACTAGTTTTAGGTAATTTTTTGATAATTTTTAGCAATTTTTAAATTATTTTATTGTCATATTTGGACATTTTTAATTTTTAGAGAATTTTTCTGTTTTTAGGTCATTTTAGTGTTATTTTAAAAGAACTTTTTTCCCCTTTTTTCCCCCTTTTTTTTAAACATATTCCTTTAACAACAGAGTCCCTTCAATCAAAAACATTGCGTCTCGAAAAAGGGTAGAAAGATGAAACAAGTGTAAGTTTTTATTAACTCTATTTTTATGCAATATTATTGCTGAAATATTTTAGTACTATGAAATTATTATGGAAACTTACATCCGATGACATATCGCCTTTTAAATATGATTCTCTTGTCAGTGCAGAAGTATAATGATGTTTTTCTGTTTACAAAAATATTTTGCCAGATAACCGAGGTTCTTTTAATTTGATTAACTTAAAAATGTACCTTGTAATAATTTACTGTAACGCTATGTATAAAATTTATCTAAAATACATTTTAAGTAATGTTTTATTTCTAAAGCTTTATTTTTTGTTAATTTTTTTATGTAATTGTTGCGTTTTTTAGGTAATTTTTACTAGTTTTTAGGCCTTTTTCAGTAGTTTTTAGGTAATTTTTGTAATTTTGTTGGTTAATTGTTGCAGTTTTTTAGGTCATCCGAATTCGAGCCCTGGTCATAAGCAACGTAAAAGTAGGCGACTATATCGTTGGTAAGAGAAAAAAAAAAATACTACTGAGTGAGAGATAAAACGTATGGCTGGCAATTAACTTTTATTGGCAATTGATTTTACCGCTGGATAGCCGGTTATTGGCGTAGCATTTATTGAGAAGAATTTCTATCGCTTCTCGTGATTATCGAAATAAATTTTAGCGTGTGAAAATGTTTGCTGGGTTAAAACAAGAGAGATATTAGCTGTTTCGTTTCTATGAGTCTGCTCAGTTGTGCACAGGGTTGCCAGAAACAAAAATATGAAATCGTATCTACCCTTTTCGAAAATTGTAATTTTGCTAAAAAATCGTCATATTCGTTCAATAAAAGAACAAAGCATATTTTATAGTTCCTTATTTAAAACAAAGAAAAAGCGTTACAACAAACTTATTAAAAAAGTTAGAATTCCGTTAAATTAAATTTCTTCTTAGGGCCGTTTTTTCAACGTACGGTTAGTCTAGCTTTTAACCAAAAGGTAGCTAACTACACGATTGCTCAAAAAATAATTTTTATTTCACCAAGTCCTGGTGATTAGTTCTTAACAAGACATTGAGAAAACGGACCTTAGATTAATTTTTTTTGAGCATGTTATCCAAAAGAATTTTTATAAATTGAGATCAAGCACTTTCAATTTAATTCACAACAGCGTCATTCAAATTTCAAATTTTTGGTAAATCGTTGGTAAAGTCTTTTGACCACAAAGTGTTCACATTGTCCAATTTCGTTCTGGCCTTAAACACCAAAGTAAACATATCGCGATGACAGAAAATTGCTAGTAGGACTTGTTATTGACATCGTATTAAAAGACAAGGTAGAAGAAGAAGACGAAGAAGAAGACGAAGAAGAAGACGAAGAAGAAGAAGAAGAAGAAGAAGAAGAAGAAGAAGAAGAAGAAGAAGAAGAAGAAGAAGACACTAATTTTAAAAAGTGTCATTTAAGCCCTTTTTCGTGTTATTCCAATAATATAAAATATGTGTCTAAGCTTTTCAAAATTCACTTATCCCCACCCTTAAAATGCATTTCCTCTCACATTTATGAGAATTCTGAACATTTTTATAAGGATATAAAAATAAAATTTTTAAACTGTTTTCCTCGCCATGGACTTAAATGCATTTAAGCCCTGTACCTTGTTGGTCGAGATATATTTTATTGCTTCCTCCATTTTGCCGCGAAGTGTTCATTTTAAAAACTTTCGTGAACTGACAATATTTTTTTACAGAATTTCACACTCGCCCAATTGCCATCAAATCCATCTAAATTTCTGATGTGATGAATGTGAACCCTGCTATTAGAAATTTCAAGACTTCAGGGTTGCAAAAATTTTAATACCAAAATAGTGTGCAGTTTACTTTGTGCATTTTTTGCAGTGAATTGAGCAATATGAAAAATTGTAATTTTTTCCAGAGAAATCGTCCCATCCTTACCAGGACCTCAAAATTGTTCAAATGACGACCACGTCGTCCATCTGACATCGCTGCTTATACACACATATATTTGACTCTGTGAGAGCTTTTATATGTTTTTCTCTTGTAAATGTTAGGTTATTTTTCTGGTTGCTTTGTGGCAATTTGATACGGTTACCAGGGCTGTCTGATTTCCTGAAACCTCTGTCCCCATTTGACATCTCAAAAGTCCCCAAAATCCGCAACTTTCTTTAAAAATTGCAATTAAAAAGCACTGGTCAAAAATCTACAACACAAATAATAATGTAAACATTAAAATTGACCAAAAAAAAAAAATCACATAACTAATAATGTCATATAATTATTTTTAAAGCATTTATTAAAAAATATTTTCAAATGCTTAGTATCACAAAAAACAATGTAAAGATGTAATAATGTAATGTAATTTTATCACATCTGGTTTTCATATAGGCGATGAAACTTTAAGAAATTCAATAATAGGTTTCTATTAAATAATTTTCTTTAAAAAATTACTATAATTTTTGTTCATATCTGCCATAGAATATCACCACAAAAAGTTGATAAATATAAATTCTTTTCTACAAAGCAATTTTTTTATATGGAATTTTTAAACCAATTCAAATGGATTTTTCTTGAAAACCTGACGTTATAAAATGAAATTCAAACACACTTAAAAATAAAAGGCCTACAACTATTACGAAGGCCTACCTCTTAAGAATATAATTTTACAGTTTGTTGTTAGCTGACTGAAAGGCGTCAACTTCGTATTGCTTAGTCAAGTCTTGTGTAACATTTTTAGGGTACATATGTGGCGACCGTAGCCTAGTGGGTAGAGTGCGTGGCCTCTAAGCTAAAGAACCGCGATAGCCCGGGTTCAATTCCAGCTCAGACAGAAAGTTTTTTGAATTGAATTAATTTTTCTGTTCGGTCGTCACCTCTCTGCAGACAATGGCAAACCTCAGAGAGTAAAAATTGCCATGTAAAGCTTCTTGAGAACATAAGCCGTTCGGGGTCGGCATAAAACACGTAGGTCCAGTTCTCGGTAATTTGTGATCAAACATTTAATTACACGCACAACACAATTGATCAGTAGAAGCTAGGTCAAAGTCCTTCCAAGGGCTGAAATGGCCAGTCTATTTTTTTTTATTTGCCGACTTTAAAAAGATTTTAAAGTTAAAATATCTAAAGTTGGAAGAAAATTTCGGCATCAAATAGAAAATACATTTAAAAAAAATTAATATGCGCAAAAGTGTCTTGATTTTGTAATATTCATACGCAAATCAACCTTGGCAAGTTATTTTAATAAAAATTTCCAGATCCATCTTTATACCTGGAATACTTCAGGCCAAAATTCTATCAAATAATTGGGTAATGCTTTAATAAAATTGTATTTCCAATGGCATCCATACAAATTTTTAAGACATCTCGCACGTTTGAAAATTTGTTATGGCTGAAAGAATTGCCACAACGAGTTCAAGAAAAAAGCATGTAATTTCTAAATGTTTCTATATTTTCGGGCAACTGGTTCAGTATTTTCTTAGAACTTGCTTTATACCTATAGCTAATATAAAACCGGAAAAATAAAAATTAAGGAATGATTATCTCCGATTTGGATGGAGCATCACTGACGAAAATAAAATACTTGGTTTGGAGGAAAAAGTTTGGCGTGATTTTTTGCAGAGTTACAGGATGCATACAATTTACAAAAATCGTAAAAAACGTTGAAAATCGCTTTTCATGAAATCTCATATCTCAAATATTTCTTAACCGAATGTTTAACTGGACTTTAATCCAAAAATAATTTTGGGGAATTTTGGTGGTTAGGAGTTCCATCCCTTGCGGTAAGGTAGTTTATTTCAAGATTTTGTAATTTGTATTCAACGTCAGATGTTAAAAAACATAAAACTAAAATCTGATACATGTGCAAAAAACTGCTTTTGAGGGACAAATTTCGATAGAATAAAGCTTTTTAATTCAAAAATTTTTAATTTTAATTTCGACATAAATTGGTTTTCAGTTTTGCAAATATGCAGTAATTTATTACCTCGTTTTGAGGCAATGAAACAAAACCACACAAATCTGACCAGGAAAGAATATCGTGATGGTCATAGAGATGCCATTGTGCGTACTGACCCAGTGGGCAATTGCAGTAGTTCGAAGGCCTTCTAGCAGGCCTGCGTTAGGTTTTATAGGCCTTCCACACGCCTTGCAAACACCGTTTTATTGCTTCTAAAATGGGAAAATTTGTCAGGCCTACCGCTCTCCTTGCTCGAAAGAGACCTGCCAGAAGCGCTCTTTTGAGAAGTCACGTTAGAAGGAAAAGCAATATAAATATCAACTTGAAATAAAAAACAACTAACAATTTCAGATTCGAACTATGGTCCTTTCATGTAGCGGTCCGACATCTTACCCACTCGTCTATCATGGTTGTTAAAAATAAATTGCTTATTTTGCATCAATGCAAAAGAAAGCAAGCTTTCGGGAGCCCGGGTTCGCGATCCAATTCAAAAAATTTTTTTGTTGTTTTTTAAATCTGCATTTTTTTACAAACTGTTCTGTGTATTTAAATTGTTTTTTGAATTTTTTTATAAATTTTCCTCATACAAAAATATAAGAAAAGACTTGGAGTTTTTCCATATAAATATTTTCATATAATGTAATATGTAATGTGTTAGTTTTCGGGAGCCAGACCCAAATCGGAAAAAAAATTTTATATGTTGTTTTTTTAAATCTACATTTTTTTAACACGTTTTTATTAGCTTCACTTCATGTATGTATGTATGTATGTATGTATGTCCCGTACAAATCTTGGAATCCATTTTTAAGCAACTTCCCGATGAACTAGGCTTATGAAATTTAAAATATAGCTCAGAACTGGATGACAACACATATAATTAAGAAAAAAAAATTTGCCACTGCCCCTTTACCACCCACAAATATATAAAAATGCTATATCTCAAAAACTACCGGGCTGATTCAGCTGAAATTTTGGCAGTAAATTTCCTTCCAGTAGAAGATGGTTTTGGAAAAAATTTTGACACTCGTCCTTTTACCGCCCACAAATCAATTAAAATCCTATATCTCTAACAATACTTTCCCGATTGGGATAAAATTGTATCAATACATTTATTTCGAGTGAGAGGTGGTTTAGGAAAATATCACAGAATGAGATATATTACTAGACACGAAACAAACAAAACGAGTAATATAACATTTTAAAACAAAAATAAATATTTAAGTAAAAAAATTTTTATATAACACGTTTTAAAAACGAACTAAAAAGTATAAAAGAATTTTTCCTAGAGTGGGGCTTTAAGTTCAACTAAAAACGTGTTGCGCATGCTATAGAGAAACGTAAGAAGTGTTATTAACAATTGAAATACGTTAGTGAACTAATGATTTCTTAACCGAAGTCCCTTGAGTGTCAGGATAGAAGTCTTTGAATGGATGATAGATTCAAGTTTGCAGACATCTATTGTGTTCAGATGGATTCCACCCTAAGGTTAGTGATGCAGGGTTAATATTCTCTATAGCATGCGCATCACGTTTTTAGTTAAACTAAAAGCCCCACTCTAGGAAAAATTATTTTATACTTTTTAGTTCATTTTTAAAACGTGTTATATTAAAAATTTTTTTTACTTAAATATTTATTACAAACTGTTTTTTAAATTTTTTGTAAACTTTTTCATATAAAATTATATGAAAAGAATTAGAACCTTCAAAAGGTAGGTCTTACAGAAGTACTCATCAATGCCAGTGATCATGGAAGGTGTATTGACGAAGGTGATAAGCAGTGATAGCATGCCTTCTTTTGCGTAGCACTTGCTAAAATGCCCACTGGGGAGTGTGTGTTGCCTCTTACGCGTCCATTTTCAACACTTTTGGTTTTCTTGCAGTTTGAACCAATTTTAACCGAGAGTGGCTCAAAGAGGAAGAGTTGGTAAGTAATTAATAATAAGGATTTTATGTGAAACTAGCAGCCTAGAACATTTATTGAATTTCTTTCCGTTTTTAGGTCCAAGAACTTAAGTCTACTCCAAGAAATGATGCCTCCAAGTTCATAAGATATGTGTGGACAAAAATTATGAACGACGAGACTTCAGATGCTTTTGTTCAAAAGTTCATAGGAGCTAAAGAAGAGTGCTTTGAACGTGTCACTGTTAAGTGGATCAATTACTCCAGCGACCGTGTTAACAAGAAGCTGGCGAATAAAAATTAAAAATGAAAACTAAAAATTTATCTAAATTTAAAATATTGTTAAATAACTTTTTAAATAAGTTATTTAAATAGCTAAAATCGTTCGGAAAAGCCTACTAATGTATTAGAAAAAAATATAGTTTGAAAAAAATTTAGTTCAATGCCCACATTTAGTTTTCATTTTAATTTTAATTTTATTGTTTTCTAATTTCGAATAAATATTTTCAGTTCTGCACCTGAATATACAGTACATAATATAGAGTAAATGTATTAAATAATTTTAGCAAAAACTAAGGTTACAAGAAATTACTTCATTGGTTATAAAATTAAAATTTTATTTAAGTTGGTTTTGCGAGCAATATTTCTCTGGCGACGGCCCTGAATATATTAATACTTTGTCAAAAAAAAAAAAAAATTTAAATAAAAACTTAACATTATTTTTATATATATATATTATACCAATATGCAATAATAAAACAATTTATGATTAAAAAAGATTAATTTTGGAGTGCCGAAAAAGTGCATTTCTATGGTTCGTTTTTTTAAGAGGCATTTTAGTGCGACGAAAAAGTCCAAAAGGGTTCATTTATGAGTGCCGAAAAGAAATTTTTCTACAAGAAAAGGTACATAAATAAACTCAAAAAAGATAGTTTTGGTTCACTGGGTATTTTTTCAACAAAAAACAAATAGAATTTATCTACTTTCTTATATGAAACGGGACAGCCATGAAAATCCCCAGCAAATCCCATCATCCCAAAATCAAAAATTCCTAAAACTGATTTTAGATCCCCAAAAAGAGGACAAATCCCTACATCTGGCAGCTCTAATGGTGACGGCTACTGCTGAGCGTCGTTATATAGTAATTGTTTTTGTTGTCCAACTCTCAGCGGCCTCATTGCTTGAATCTTACCTACACCACAGACGTGAAAACGAACTTATCTGGTGACAACAACAGAAAAAAAAAATAATAATTTGTAAACAAAAGTTTTGCCTCGAACTACAGTGGGTTAGATTTAATTTTATTTTGCTATTGATTCCGTGTGCATTTTCAATTAAATTCAATTTGAAATGTGATTCGGGGGAGATTTTAATGTAAACTTGTTTCTTCTTTTCTATCGAAGGGATTGAAAAGATCGTTTAATATAGAAGTTATATTTAATAGGTAGACAAAGTAATCATTAACCCTTTACCACGCAGCTACTGCATAAAATTATTCAACTTGTTTGGCTCTCATTTCAAACTAATCTTTATTACTTGTGCAAAGCTTTAACGCAAGAAGATAAGCTTTAGATTATTTTTTAAGACTGTATGAAAAAAAGTTTTATTGTAGGGGATGTTATTATTGACTCTATCTAGAATTAGCTTGTTATCGACTGTAATAATTTTAATTAATGTAATCAATTTTAAATAACAGTTATTCATCTTTTCATCTTTTTTGTCTTGCTTGAATCACCTTGGAGTTAAAACTTTGGGAAAACAAATTTGTTGTTTTATGCAAATTGCTGTTTTTTGAGTGGAAGTTTTAAGAAATTTAAACATTTTCAAAGATAATTAGGATAATCAGGATAATTAATATTGTTAATTGCTATTGAACAGCAACAACAAGAGTAACTGGGTGTTAGCTTGTAACAACAGAAACAACAACAACAACAACAACAACAACAACAATATTAACGCTAACTTTTCATGATTAAAATATTGACAATTTTGCATTCGCATGAAAGACTTTAAAGACAACGTCAGTCGTAGGGTTAAAGAAACTGCGTAAAAGCTCAAATACAACAGCAAACAAGGTCCAAAGCACACTAACCCAAAGACACCAAAATTTAAGCATCGCATCTCAACAACAAAGAAAAAGTTAAACGAACAATAGGTATAAATTTTAATGCAATTAAATTGCTTCGTTCATAAAATTCTTAGAAAAAGAAAATTTCACGAAGCAAAAAGAAAAAAGTGGTAGAAGAAGATTTGTTTTTTTATGATACAGCATAAATGAGACAACATGCTGTTAAAATGTTCACAAAAGTTAATATAAATATGCAGATAAAAGCTTTCTGACATCAGTTCAGGTTGCTTGGATATTAAATTGTTCACGGTTATATAAGTTGCAGGAGGAAACTTATTAAAGTAAAGAATACTTAGTCGGCATTTTGGGCAAAAGCTGTGTAAAATTTCGATGTATTTATATATTTTGTTTTTATTAAAATTGTAGGCTATTTTTTTACACGGAATTGGCATTTTTTACAAATGTCACAAAAAAATAGTTGACATTTCAGTGTCGATAAGCAATAATAGCTTAAGTCGATTTAAGACAGAACTGAGTTATTGATATGGTTGTGTTCCACGTATATACCATTATGAACACACAAAATCTAGAACTACTAGCATGACCTTAGCCAAAGATATGCCGCAAAAACAAAAGGCCCTTTCATATAACTTATTTATATGGCAATTGAACACTTTGAAGCAAGATTTCTGGAAACTTTGAAATAAGACTTAAGCTGTTATTGCTCATGGACAGAGATTTATGCACATTTAAATTTAAAAAACACTGAAACTCTGAAGTCGTTCTTTTCTGAGTTTTAAAATTAATTGTGTTTATACAATAAGCTGAGTTCGTTTTTTATTGAAATGTACTGTTGAATTTTTTGGTTGTGGTCGTTTCGGAGAATTGCAAAATCTTGTAAAAAATATAAATTTTTTTTTTAAATGAAATATTAAAAACCAAAAATTAAAAAATCTACGCATAGAATATTATCTTTAATCAACGCGCCCGAATTAAAGAATACACTCTATGCTTAGGTTTTTCAAGAATTCTTTATTGAAAATTTGACACTATTTCGAAAAGTGTTATGTATTGAAAAATATCGTATGTCTAAAAGTTTCGAAAAGTTTCAAATTTCGAAAGAAGTATTAAATTTTTCGAAAAATATAAAATTACGAAAAAGTTCAACATTTTCAATAAGTGCCAAATTTGGAAATTGTACAATTTTGAAACATATGTTAGATTCTTAAATAAATTTTTAAATTTCCGAATTGAAGAATACATTTTATGCGTAGGTTATTCGTTATCGAAAATTTTACACTATTTCAAAAAGTGCTATGTATTACAAAAATTTCATATATCGAAAAGTGTCAAATTTTGAAAATTGTATCAAATTTCGCGAATTATATAAAATTGAGAAAAAGTTAAAAAATTTTGATTAAGTGTCAAGTTTCGGAAATTTTCAAATATTTTAAAATATATGTACAATTTTTAAATAAATGTCACATTCCACTAAGTGAGAAATATCGAAAAAAGTATTAAAGTTTAGAAAAGTGCCAATTAAAGAACGGAGGCGAAGCTCTAATTAAACCAGCTTCTATGCATTCCAAACGATTGGAATCTCAGTGTGCTCTGCCCAATCTGCAGCATGGTGATTCCACTATTTGTGCTAATTATTTTATTTTTATTATTTTTATTTTTATTGTTTTTTATTTTTATGGTTTTTTATATCTTTTTAATTTTTATTATTATTTTTACTTTTATATTTATTCTTGTTTTTAGTTATATTTTTATTTTTATATTTAAGTTGATTTTCTATGATTTTAATACAAATTCTAAATATTTGATAGTTTAAACCATTCTTAATTTTATACACAAATTCTAGTTATTTGATAGTTTAAAATCGTTTATCGAGGTTTAGGTCAGGTTAGAACAATTAATTGCTCTAAAGAATTTTTTCCAAAGAAACAACAACAACAACAACAACAACAACAACAACAACAACAACAACAACAACAACATTTTCAATATGAAAAGGAAAACATAACTAGCTGATTTTATTGCAATTTCGGCCCTGCTACAGGCTTTATTAGAGACTTTTGTGATGCCGGTGGGAATCGATCCCAGGTCGTGCTTGTCTCGAGCAACCGCACCTTTACGCAATACACCAACAGAGGCGATGAGATTTCAGTGTCAATTTCTCAGTTTTTTGCCTTTTCTTGTTGTTGTTTTTATTTTGCTTTACTTTAGTTTATGCTTATGTTATTATATGGAGTCCAACAGATTGCTGGAATTACTTTATTTTTATTTTTATTTTTATTTTTATTTTTATTTTTATTTTTATTTTTATTTTTATTTTTATTTTTATTTTTATTTTTATTTTTATTTTTATTTTTATTTTTATTTTTATTTTTATTTTTATTTTTATTTTTATTTTTATTTTTATTTTTATTTTTATTTTTATTTTTATTTTTATTTTTATTTTTATTTTTATTTTTATTTTTATTTTTATTTTTATTTTTATTTTTATTTTTATTTTTATTTTTATTTTTATTTTTATTTTTATTTTTATTTTTATTTTTATTTTTATTTTTATTTTTATTTTTATTTTTATTTTTATTTTTATTTTTATTTTTATTTTTATTTTTATTTTTATTTTTATTTTTATTTTTATTTTTATTTTTATTTTTATTTTTATTTTTATTTTTATTTTTATTTTTATTTTTATTTTTATTTTTATTTTTATTTTTATTTTTATTTTTATTTTTATTTTTATTTTTATTTTTATTTTTATTTTTATTTTTATTTTTATTTTTATTTTTATTTTTATTTTTATTTTTATTTTTATTTTTATTTTTATTTTTATTTTTATTTTTATTTTTATTTTTATTTTTATTTTTATTTTTATTTTTATTTTTATTTTTATTTTTATTTTTATTTTTATTTTTATTTTTATTTTTATTTTTATTTTTATTTTTATTTTTATTTTTATTTTTATTTTTATTTTTATTTTTATTTTTATTTTTATTTTTATTTTTATTTTTATTTTTATTTTTATTTTTATTTTTATTTTTATTTTTATTTTTATTTTTATTTTTATTTTTATTTTTATTTTTATTTTTATTTTTATTTTTATTTTTATTTTTATTTTTATTTTTATTTTTATTTTTATTTTTATTTTTATTTTTATTTTTATTTTTATTTTTATTTTTATTTTTATTTTTATTTTTATTTTTATTTTTATTTTTATTTTTATTTTTATTTTTATTTTTATTTTTATTTTTATTTTTATTTTTATTTTTATTTTTATTTTTATTTTTATTTTTATTTTTATTTTTATTTTTATTTTTATTTTTATTTTTATTTTTATTTTTATTTTTATTTTTATTTTTATTTTTATTTTTATTTTTATTTTTATTTTTATTTTTATTTTTATTTTTATTTTTATTTTTATTTTTATTTTTATTTTTATTTTTATTTTTATTTTTATTTTTATTTTTATTTTTATTTTTATTTTTATTTTTATTTTTATTTTTATTTTTATTTTTATTTTTATTTTTATTTTTATTTTTATTTTTATTTTTATTTTTATTTTTATTTTTATTTTTATTTTTATTTTTATTTTTATTTTTATTTTTATTTTTATTTTTTTTGTTTTTATTTTTATTTTTATTTTTTTTTGTTTTTATTTTTATTTTTATTTTTATTTTTATTTTTATTTTTATTTTTATTTTTATTTTTATTTTTATTTTTATTTTTATTTTTATTTTTATTTTTATTTTTATTTTTATTTTTATTTTTATTTTTATTTTTATTTTTATTTTTATTTTTATTTTTATTTTTATTTTTATTTTTATTTTTATTTTTATTTTTATTTTTATTTTTATTTTTATTTTTATTTTTATTTTTATTTTTATTTTTATTTTTATTTTTATTTTTATTTTTATTTTTATTTTTATTTTTATTTTTATTTTTATTTTTATTTTTATTTTTATTTTTATTTTTATTTTTATTTTTATTTTTATTTTTATTTTTATTTTTATTTTTATTTTTATTTTTATTTTTATTTTTATTTTTATTTTTATTTTTATTTTTATTTTTATTTTTATTTTTATTTTTATTTTTATTTTTATTTTTATTTTTATTTTTATTTTTATTTTTATTTTTATTTTTATTTTTATTTTTATTTTTATTTTTATTTTTATTTTTATTTTTGTTTTTGTTTTTATTTTTATTTTTATTTTTATTTTTATTTTTATTTTTATTTTTATTTTTGTTTTTGTTTTTATTTTTATTTTTATTTTTATTTTTATTTTTATTTTTATTTTTATTTTTATTTTTATTTTTATTTTTATTTTTATTTTTATTTTTATTTTTATTTTTATTTTTATTTTTATTTTTATTTTTATTTTTATTTTTATTTTTATTTTTATTTTTATTTTTATTTTTATTTTTATTTTTATTTTTATTTTTATTTTTATTTTTATTTTTATTTTTATTTTTATTATTATTTTTATTTTTATTTTTATTTTTATTTTTATTTTTATTTTTATTTTTATTTTTATTTTTATTTTTATTTTTATTTTTATTTTTATTTTTATTTTTATTTTTATTTTTATTTTTATTTTTATTTTTATTTTTATTTTTATTTTTATTTTTATTTTTATTTTTATTTTTATTTTTATTTTTATTTTTATTTTTATTTTTATTTTTATTTTTATTTTTATTTTTATTTTTATTTTTATTTTTATTTTTATTTTTATTTTTATTTTTATTTTTATTTTTATTTTTATTTTTATTTTTATTTTTATTTTTATTTTTATTTTTATTTTTATTTTTATTTTTATTTTTATTTTTATTTTTATTTTTATTTTTATTTTTATTTTTATTTTTATTTTTATTTTTATTTTTATTTTTATTTTTATTTTTATTTTTATTTTTATTTTTATTTTTATTTTTATTTTTATTTTTATTTTTATTTTTATTTTTATTTTTATTTTTATTTTTATTTTTATTTTTATTTTTATTTTTATTTTTATTTTTATTTTTATTTTTATTTTTATTTTTATTTTTATTTTTATTTTTATTTTTATTTTTATTTTTATTTTTATTTTTATTTTTATTTTTATTTTTATTTTTATTTTTATTTTTATTTTTATTTTTATTTTTATTTTTATTTTTATTTTTATTTTTATTTTTATTTTTATTTTTATTTTTATTTTTATTTTTATTTTTATTTTTATTTTTATTTTTATTTTTATTTTTATTTTTATTTTTATTTTTATTTTTATTTTTATTTTTATTTTTATTTTTATTTTTATTTTTATTTTTATTTTTATTTTTATTTTTATTTTTATTTTTATTTTTATTTTTATTTTTATTTTTATTTTTATTTTTATTTTTATTTTTATTTTTATTTTTATTTTTATTTTTATTTTTATTTTTATTTTTATTTTTATTTTTATTTTTATTTTTATTTTTATTTTTATTTTTATTTTTATTTTTATTTTTATTTTTATTTTTATTTTTATTTTTATTTTTATTTTTATTTTTATTTTTATTTTTATTTTTATTTTTATTTTTATTTTTATTTTTATTTTTATTTTTATTTTTATTTTTATTTTTATTTTTATTTTTATTTTTATTTTTATTTTTATTTTTATTTTTATTTTTATTTTTATTTTTATTTTTATTTTTATTTTTATTTTTATTTTTATTTTTATTTTTATTTTTATTTTTATTTTTATTTTTATTTTTATTTTTATTTTTATTTTTATTTTTATTTTTATTTTTATTTTTATTTTTATTTTTATTTTTATTTTTATTTTTATTTTTATTTTTATTTTTATTTTTATTTTTATTTTTATTTTTATTTTTATTTTTATTTTTATTTTTATTTTTATTTTTATTTTTATTTTTATTTTTATTTTTATTTTTATTTTTATTTTTATTTTTATTTTTATTTTTATTTTTATTTTTATTTTTATTTTTATTTTTATTTTTATTTTTATTTTTATTTTTATTTTTATTTTTATTTTTATTTTTATTTTTATTTTTATTTTTATTTTTATTTTTATTTTTATTTTTATTTTTATTTTTATTTTTATTTTTATTTTTATTTTTATTTTTATTTTTATTTTTATTTTTATTTTTATTTTTATTTTTATTTTTATTTTTATTTTTATTTTTATTTTTATTTTTATTTTTATTTTTATTTTTATTTTTATTTTTATTTTTATTTTTATTTTTATTTTTATTTTTATTTTTATTTTTATTTTTATTTTTATTTTTATTTTTATTTTTATTTTTATTTTTATTTTTATTTTTATTTTTATTTTTATTTTTATTTTTATTTTTATTTTTATTTTTATTTTTATTTTTATTTTTATTTTTATTTTTATTTTTATTTTTATTTTTATTTTTATTTTTATTTTTATTTTTATTTTTATTTTTATTTTTATTTTTATTTTTATTTTTATTTTTATTTTTATTTTTATTTTTATTTTTATTTTTATTTTTATTTTTATTTTTATTTTTATTTTTATTTTTATTTTTATTTTTATTTTTATTTTTATTTTTATTTTTATTTTTATTTTTATTTTTATTTTTATTTTTATTTTTATTTTTATTTTTATTTTTATTTTTATTTTTATTTTTATTTTTATTTTTATTTTTATTTTTATTTTTATTTTTATATTTATTTTTATTTTTATTTTTATTTTTATTTTTATTTTTATTTTTATTTTTATTTTTATTTTTATTTTTATTTTTATTTTTATTTTTATTTTTATTTTTATTTTTATTTTTATTTTTATTTTTATTTTTATTTTTATTTTTATTTTTATTTTTATTTTTATTTTTATTTTTATTTTTATTTTTATTTTTATTTTTATTTTTATTTTTATTTTTATTTTTATTTTTATTTTTATTTTTATTTTTATTTTTATTTTTATTTTTATTTTTATTTTTATTTTTATTTTTATTTTTATTTTTATTTTTATTTTTATTTTTATTTTTATTTTTATTTTTATTTTTATTTTTATTTTTATTTTTATTTTTATTTTTATTTTTATTTTTATTTTTATTTTTATTTTTATTTTTATTTTTATTTTTATTTTTATTTTTATTTTTATTTTTATTTTTATTTTTATTTTTATTTTTATTTTTATTTTTATTTTTATTTTTATTTTTATTTTTATTTTTATTTTTATTTTTATTTTTATTTTTATTTTTATTTTTATTTTTATTTTTATTTTTATTTTTATTTTTATTTTTATTTTTATTTTTATTTTTATTTTTATTTTTATTTTTATTTTTATTTTTATTTTTATTTTTATTTTTATTTTTATTTTTATTTTTATTTTTATTTTTATTTTTATTTTTATTTTTATTTTTATTTTTATTTTTATTTTTATTTTTATTTTTATTTTTATTTTTATTTTTATTTTTATTTTTATTTTTATTTTTTTTATTTCATCATTTGTAATACAAAAGCCTTATTTTCGAATTATTTTATTGCAAGTATGTATGTACATTCGAGATATAACTTTAAACTTATTTAAATATATATACCTAAAAAAACATATGGCTTTCCTGACAATTACGAAATATATTAAAAAGATAAGAGATGAGATGAGATTGCTCGAACTGAACAATGACAGAAATGGAGAGGAGAAAAAAAATACACTAACATTACTAAAAGAAACAGAGATTATATTTCTGAAAAATACCATGCTTAATTTTATTTTAACTGAAATATTCTACAAAGTTGCTTCTAAAGGCTTTCGAGGTTCTTGAAAAAGTTCGTAAGGAAATAGGAAGCCTATTCCAACAACGCGCTGTACGCACAAGAAAAGAGAGGATGTAATAATTCTTGGTATAACAAGTTGTTTATTTCTGGTAGAACGGGTAAACATGTTTTTTTGGAACAAGTAGTGTGGAACATTTGTTGTTTTTTTTTTTGCAAAAAAGTAAGTAGACTACACTATATGGAAGATTTTATATAAACCAAAATGTTTGTAATTACTCTAGACACACAACTGCATTCTAAGAGATAAACGGGAACGTTCAAATTATATAGAGAATTTTAAAACAAAATTCAGTTTTATTAATAGTCCGGTATGAAAAAATAGATTTTTAGCCATAACTTTTGATTGGAAAGAGATATTGGTGTAATTTTTTCACATAAATTATTTTCGAAACTCCACTTTTTTTAAAAAATATTAAAACAACATTTTGGAAAAAATAAATTTCGCAAAAAAAAATTTTGTTTTGTTTTGATGATAAGAACAGAAAAATAATTTTTGCGCTTAGGTGGAAGAATTTTCGCAAAAAAATGCTATGTCATATGAAAGGTAGCCAATTGTGCAATTTTTAATTGATTTAAATTTTACAACAAAAACAATTTAAGAGTCATTTTTTGAGTAAAAAGTCAATATTTTGGACCTTTTTTGACATAATCATAAAACATATATACACTGACTTAACGGTACAGTTCAAGCTATTTTTGTGAAGTGATTTTATTGAACTTTTAAACAAAAAAATTTGAATGAAATATATTAATGTACAGCGGAGATATTTGCATCGAAAGACCAAACCTTGATTTTCATGTCGTTTTTTTCTCAGTCTTAGGTAACGATGTTTTATGAAAAAGTCGTTGTACTGAAAATTTATACAATTCTGAATATATATTAGTGCTTTTGATGTGAAAATAACAGAAATTTTTTAAAATAAAATACACAAAAAACTTCGATACTTAAAAGTATAATAATAACAAAATTACTGTTGGTTGAAAAATTTCGGAGGGGGCGTGTCAAAAAATAAGTATGTAACATCTTAAGTTGGTATGCACTTAGTATGAATACTTAGTTTGAGCGAAATCCGTTGAGCCGTTTAAATTTCTATAAAGACCAAACAAACAACCAAACAAACAGAAAATGAGTTATATTACTATAGATGAAACACTGTGCAGTGGTTAGAAGAGAACAAGACTTAAGCTCTAAATTAAATTAAAAATTTGTCAGCTTGTGAAATGCCTCAAATTAACAAGTGATTAAAAATTAAATATTTTAAAATTAAAATTCTCTAGCACATATTGACTCAACTAAATATTCATTGATGGCGAATGAATCACTTGTTGTCGCCGGCGTTTTTATTTATTTTTATTTTAAATTATTGGTGCGACATCTATATCTGGAGTCTAACTCAATGCAAAAATCAAATAAAATCTTAAACAAGAGAAAATTGAAGGCTTGTAATTAAAAGTGATGTTGATACTTTTCAAAAGTATATAGATAATAAAATTATATAGATAAAATAAAAGAATGACTAAGCCACACATTTGCCAATGTTAAGACTTAATAAAGCGTGCACATCAGAACGTATTTCTAAGATAAGCAAGATCTTGTTGTATCTTAAGAGTATATATTAAGAAGTACTATTTACTTGTCAGACATGAGAAGAAAAGTCAAACAAAAAATTTAAAATAAGCTTATGCTTAATTATGACTAAATGATAATTCTTGTTATGTATTTTTGTAGAAGTTTTTATGTATCATAAAAAAAAACATTAAATCAGATAAATCAAAAAAAAAAAATTCAAATGAACAACTTAAGCATCACAAAATAATGCTTAAATGTAAAACATGTGTGATATTTTTATCTATTTTTAACACAACAACTCTTGGTAGAGGCGTTTGCGACAAACCACAGCAGCGAGAGTAAAAGTAGCGAGTTGGCTTAATAGGGCCGATTGTGTATATATATATATATGTGTGTGTGTATATGTGCTTGTGTGTGCGCGGAATCCAAAGCAGCTGACAAACGACAACACTTTGAACTGTGTTTTGGCGGAATTCAAGTAATTACCGTAAAACCGCGCACACCGCTGCTAAGTGCTGTGCGGTGAGGCGGAAGGCTGTTTTTTTTTGTTTTTTGGTTGATTTCATGTTTTAAAGCTGACAATTGTCGTTTGACTCTTGACTTTGCCGATGTTAATTAAATTTGGCGTATTTGGCTTAAGAAACAATTGCGACGAAAATTATTTAATTTATATATCTGCCTGTTGTTTTAGTGGATTAGAATCAAACGTACAGTTTCCAGCACAACCTTAGATTAGTATTGATATGATAACTAGTGAAAAGTCTTTACTTTCTATGACATAAATTGTGGTCAGAGGTTAATGTTAAGTGTATTGTAAATTGTACATTATGAAAACATTAATAACACTGCTTTACAGCTGAAAAATACCAAGAGCGGGTTATATAATATAATATAATATAATTATAATATATGTGGGTTTGCTAATTTCTATCTCCTGAACAAAAATATCAGTTTTATTTTTTTTTTCATTTGTGAGGTTTTTAGATAACGATACACGACATGACTTTTTTTTTTAGCTAAAACTACCTTTTCGATTCTTTTCCTCAATATATTAAATAATATATTAAATATATAAAATAATATATTAAATATATTATAATATTTATAATATATTAAACTAATTTTTTTTTAATCAATATATTGCTTATTTCGATCAAGTAGAAAATGGTCAGGTTATAGCTCATTACTTGGACCATCAACAGTAAGGCATCTATGAATGTTTTAGTAGAAACTCACTTTTCAGGATGCTCAGAAATATGTAGCACTCCAATTTAGGAAGATCTGTTACCATCTGTAAATAGATCTCTAAAAATACTCACAGCAACAAAGCTCGAGTGGGCAATCAATAGCTTTGAACCATTTAAGTCACCAGGACCAGATGGTATAGCTCCCATAGAAATTCAAAAGTCGTATTGCATCCTTAAGGAGCGGCTTTTGTTGATCTACCAAAGCTGCCTTGACCTAAATCACATTACTATACATACAGTTGGCGTAATGTAAAGGTTATTTTTATACCTAAGGCAGGTAAGAGCTCACACGTAAGCCCAAAAGACCTTCGACTCATTAGTCTCTCATCTTTTCTTCTACAAATCCTAGAGAGATTAATCGATATTCACTTGAAATGTAAAATAGAAAACAAAACATTGCCAACAGCACAACATTCTTACACCAAAGGCAATCCGTGGAAACTGCTTTCACCTCCATAGTTTCCATCATTGAAAAATTCCTCTATCAGAAGGAATATACAATAGAGTGGTGGGTGGAAAAAAAATTTGTTAAAGTGCGCCCCTCATATGAAAGCTCATCTAGAGAATATTTTAGGACACTAAAAATTTTCGACCTGCCACTCCCCAAAAACCGCCAAAATCGTTTTAAAGGTATATCTTTGGTATTTAAAGTTCGATTTGTAAAAATTATGTCATGATAAAGGTTGTAATTAGTACAGAACTTTGATGATAGGCCTCGTTTCCAGGGTCAAAATGATTAAACTATTTTTTTTCATACACTCAAAAAAAAAAAACACCCATCTTTTTGTGATAAAAAATTTCTCTATTTTCGATAATAGAAAGTTTCTTTATTTCAAATAAAATTTACTTTAATTATAATAAATGTTCACATATTCGAAGAAATATTTCCTTCCTTGCGAGAAATGAAAATATTTCATGTCTCTAATAATGATAAGTATTTTTCTCTCACTGAAAAAACTCTCATTTATAGAGAAAAATTTAAAGAAAATGAAAAATGTTCTCGATTGTTGATAAATAATTCACTATGCGAAATATTTTCTTCAATAACAACAAATCCTTTCTCAAAAAATAAAAAGGCTTCTTGAGGTACGAAAAAAATAGAAAGCGTGAGAGCAATTGATTAATGTTGTGAAAAGCAAGTGATGCATATTCTGCATATTATGACGATTGTTCCTTCAAAAGGTCTTTTTTTACTTAACATAGCTACACAAAGTGATGTTGCTTATTACAACTGTTTCTTTGGATGCATTTACAAAATCGTTTTTTAGAATAAATTTCTAGAATATTTATAAAGAGTCCCGAAAAACAATGCCACAACAATAATTCTACCTCTTAACACATTTTTAACTAATATTTTTAAAACCGATTTATAATTTGATATTAATACTTCTACTTTGAGTAGCACTGAGTTAAAACAAATATTTGACAAAAATAATTTGTTAATCGTAATTGCGGATATACTTCTGTGTTTTAAAGAAAAATGTACGCAATAAAGAAATATGTTGTATCAATGTTAAGAAAATATATCTGTCTTTAGAAAACATTTATAAAAATGAAATAAATATTTCTCTGTGTTCGGGAAAAATTAACACAATAAAGAAAATGGTTGAACGTATTATAAAGAAATATTTTTCTATTAAAGAGAAGGTCCCTTTTATTAATGAGAAAATATTTCTCATTTTGATGGAAGCTTTTTGCCATTTTTAGGTAATTTTTAAGATCACATTTAGAGAAAAGCATTTTCTGGAGCAAAGGCTATACCATTTTTCACTTAATATGATGCCTTTTTTCTCTATTCCGATAAACTTTTTTCTGAGTGCACTTACCCCCAAATATTTTATCATAGAACATTCTCAGGATGAAAATACTATACGTTATATTCTATTGTTGGACGACAGCATATGTATTTAAAAACATGCCGACTTCCGTGAACAGCTTGCGGTTGACTTTTAACGAGTGCTTTGAATGCAAAAACTAAATAACTTTTTCAGATCTTTTTAATTATGATATAATATTTGGGGGTATATATAAAAAAAATTTTTTTACAGCTACAAAGCAGTTTTAATTATAAAATAAAGGCAAACTGTGAATTCAGTTGCTACAAAAACTTTAAAGTGCTGTAACTTTTTTGTTCATGGATGGATCTTAGCGCTTTGAGTGCAAAAACTAAATAACTTTTTTAGATATTTTTAATTATTATAAAACATTTGGAGGTAAGTATGAAAAAAAAATTGTTTAATCATTTTTACCCTGAAGAAGAGGTCAAAGGTCATTTTCACAGGTCATCATCAAATTGCTGTACTCATTACAACCTTTATTCTGACATATCATTCTTAAAAGTCGAACATGAAACACCAAAGTTATACCTAAAAACGATTTTGGCGGTTTTTAGGGCGTGGCAGGATCGACAATTTTTAGTATCCTGAAATCCTCTCGTGATAAGCTTTCATATGAGAGGCGCACTTGTATAACTTTATTTTGTTGAATGGAGGTCAACCCACTCTAAATATACAATGATAGCTTTTATTGATATAGAAGGGGCCTTTAATAACGTCGAAGCAAGAGCTATCACAAAGGTCCGACGGAGCTTGGGGTGGATACCGCGCTGATAGCACTGATAAATCAAATGCTGGTAGGCAGGACTATTAGTGTAAATTTTGGTGAGGCATCCACGCTAAGATCTGTACCAAGGGGAGCCCCTCAGGGAGGAGTTCTCTCGCCTCTACTCTGGAATCTAGCAGTAAATGAACTGCTAGTCAAACTGGAACTAGAGAGATGCAGGGTAGGGAAGTCAATTCCAGAATCCCGGATGATTTAAGCCTCTTTAAATCCCGGTATTGTCTTTCAGGATAACTGGATTTTTAAATAAAAAATTTATATTGCAAATATTCATGTAAATGCAAACATTTAATTTTAAGTTGATAAGAATATAGAATTAGAAAAACTTTTTATTGAGGCTGAAAAGGATTGTTAGGACGATGAGTGTGAATCACTGGTGCAAGGACTTTGCAAAGTTTTAGAAGAATTTCAACATCGGGAAGTCAACTATGTAAGGCAATCGTGATCGAAACATACAATTTGCTTACGATTATCGTACAACTATTTCTACAACTAGCATAGAATCAAGACGGTACTTCTCATCAGCGGGTTATACAGGGCTGCCCATTTTATTTTTAAATAAATCAAAGAAACCACAATTTTTTCTGTTCGTCATAAATATCATTTAATTGGGTTCAAGTAGATTTGCTTACATTATTTCTTGAATATGATATCTCGTAAATGGTCGCCATTGGCCTCTACGACATATTGTGCCCGTTTTGCAGCATTTTCTATGGTTTTCTTCAACATTTCGATGGGAATGGCGGTTATTTCTTGACGGATATTGGTTTTCAGCTCTTCTAGGGTCTTTGGCTTGTTGACGTAAACCTTTGATTTCAAATAACCCCACAAAAAGAAGTCTGGAGGCGTTAAATCTGGTGATCTTGGCGGCCAATCGAAATCACCATTTTTTGACATCAAACGGCCAGGGAACAATTGCTTCAAAAAATCGATTGTAGTGCGGCTTGTGTGTGGTGGCGCGCCGCACAGTGGGGATGGCTTCATACATTTCTGGGAAAAAATTATAAGGAGTGCTTGTAGAGTGATAAAACTTGGCACCTAGCACTTAATTAACGTTATTAAGAAAAATATAAATTTTCATAAAAATCTGCCACGCCCATCATATACCGCCCATGTAACTCAAAATGAATTTTTCATACAAAATTTTTCTTTTGCTCCGAACATGTTGAAATTTAGCATAGACATTACAATTAACAAAATAAAAAAGTTGTGAAAGTTTCATTAAAATCGGCCACGCCCATCATATACCGCCCATATAAAAACAAACGAATTTTTCATATAAATTTTATTATTATTATTATGTATTATTATTCTAACATGGACATGGGGCAAAAATTAGCGCAATCACGAACAGTCGTAAAACTCTTTTAATAACACAACTTCTTTTAACACGTTCTCTTTGAATTAAAAAATAATAACATAAATATAAAAAAAAGATATAAAAATATAATATAAAATATAAACCAGTAAGGAAGCTATAGTCGGTCGAGCCCGACTATGAAATACCCTACACTTAGTGTGTTTATATAAAATTTGAGTGTTGTGGGTGGTATGGAAGGTGGGCGTATTTGTAGGCGTATCACGCCCATTTTTGGTACTCAACTAAGAATTGATAAAACATATACACATACAAAATTTTGTCTTTCTAGCTCAATTATTAGCCCATTTTTTGTGTTTTCTCAATAGTTGGTGGTATGGGAGGTGGGCGTAATTGTGGGCGCATCCAAAAAAAATCATTGGGCTCATCCCCGGGTCCATATCAATATGTGTGCCAAATTTCATTCAAATATCTTACCTGGTTCTCTTTATTCTTTGCAAGATATAATCACACAGACGGACGGACGGACGGACGGACGGACGGACGGACATGGCTGAATCAACTCAGGAGCTGACGCTGATCAAGAATATATATACTTTTCCATACCGGCCACGCCTCCTTCTATGCGTTAAAAACGTTTGCACAAAGTTAATATACCCTGACTTTGTCAAGTGTAGGGTATAAAAATATAAGTTTTATTGAAAGGCGCACCTGGCCGCAGTTGAAATTGATTAAAAATGTAAGAACAGATATGAGGCAATGTATTAGTAGTGATTTCCAAACATAGGCAAGTACAGCTAAAATTTCAGATTCAAATGTTTGGAAAAAACGGGATTTTAGTTATAAGTTCATAAAAAAAAAAAAAAAAAAAAAAAATTAAGTCTCTGCAGAGTTTATTTTTTAAATTTTAGTATATTGACATATCCTACTTTAAATAAAAAATAAAAAAAAAACACGTTAGCTCACATAGTAAAATAATATTCGTCTTGAAATTCTTAGGTTTATATTAAGTTAGTTCGGTAAAACATACAAGTTCGGAGTTTGAAACAGCATAAAAATAAAACTACCAGTCAGATTGAAGTAATTGTTTTTGATTTGACTGTACCATTTATTCTTTAATATCAAAATACCACTGCATGTTGCATGAAGACTATGTTGACAATTTGACTTTTTTCCGCGAAATCCCCAGTGTGCGCCGTCTTGTTGAAACCAGTAGTGCCTGATACGCTTTCGACGAACGATTGGCATGAAAAAATTGTTTATCATATCGCGATAACGCTCCTGATTGACAGTAACTCTGTGGCCATTATCATCTTCGAAAAAGAACGGCCCAATGAGCATTTTAGCACAAAAGCCGCACCAAACAGTGACTTTTGCATCGTGAAGAGGTACCTCTTGAATCTCTTGTGGATTTTCAGTGGCATAAATACGGCAATTTTGTTTGTTTACCGTTCCGTTCAACTGAAAATGAGCTTCATCGCTCATTGAGTTGAGTTTTCACTATTGTTTTGTTGAATGTAAATTTCAACAATTTTAGAGCGTTCGCGTGGCGTGTACTGTTCCATTGTAAACATTTGCTTGGAATGACGCTTCAAACGCGATATGTCATTAGTCGATTAGGCATCACTGCGGAAAGTTACAGTGTTGCCAGATGGGCGCTTCGAATATTGACAACCCTGTATTTGTAATAATATCCGAACAAAACTCTCCAATAAAAAATAAAACTCGTTGATCAGATAATTAATTACTTTAAAAATAATTTAAACAAAAAATTTAATTTTGAGAAGTCTTTTCTAAAATTAATATGCCTTAAATACAAAAAATCATGAAGACGGTGTAAAAAAAAGTGTAAAATTTATACAGTAATACCTTGAACTGTTCTGTATTTATTTTTTTTATATATTTTGTTCTTTAACCCTTTCAATAGCTAGGCTAAACTAAGAAGATTTTTTGAAGTGATATTCTTATCATTTAGGTCCTTAAATGATGAAAAACATACCTTTGATTTTAACCTGCGCTACTTACGTTTTGCAAGCTTGTACAAGGAAAAAATTATTTTGCTCCTGGTCGGCACAAAGTCTTTTTTTAATCCCTTAAAGGTTTTGCAATCCGCTAGATCTTTGTTTCTTAAACTCTCTTAATATTCTTATCATTAAAGTCAAAATAGATAAAAAACATTAATTTGATTTTTGTCCGGTTCATATTTTCTTATACAATAGGCCGAAAATTTTTTTTTCTCTTTTCTTCGGGACAAAACCGAAAATACAATTGACTTTTATGTCAAATATCTCTCTAAATTTATTTTTATCATGTTGGTTCTCTTTTTTTTATAAAACCAAACAAATTGATTTTAACAAAAGCTTTGCAAAATAAATACATATAAAAATGACTTTCTGATGTGTCCAATATATTTGGCAAATCCACTGAAAGAGTTATATTAATACAATTTGCTAGTCATTAATATAATTTTAGTTTTGTGTGTTTATTAAAAATAAGGGTATTCACAATTGTGTGGTATAGTTCCATTTTTTTTGCCATAGTTGAAAATCACACTTATGAGCACCTTTTAAAATAGAATTTGTGGTTGGCAACCTCCCACTATAGCTTTTTGTTACTATGCAAATAAATTAACTATCCAATTTGATATATTTTATTAATATATGGCATAAAAATGTTTAACTTGCTTTTTGAGCTTCTTCCATTTTTGCAATTAGAAAATTACTGGCAACCGATCAGTTGTTTATGGAACCTTAAAAACCACATTCGTTAAACATATCATTGGGTTACTGAAAATGACCACACTTTTGGTTTTTAGAGATTTCATGTAAAACAAAAAAAAATATAAAAACCGTCGGTAAAGTGTGGTATCAATACTAAGGGATTTTTTAACTACACTGAAAGCAACGCAATTGTGAATACCCTTAATGTGTTTTGTTTTTGTTACTATATAAATGAATTAATTTACATTTTTTAGTTTCAAGTTATACATAATAAAAAATTGTTTTAAAAACGTTTTAAATTATTCACTTCTTAAAATTTTCAATCCCGATAATCCCGGGATCGAGAAAAGCTTCCGGGATTGGACTCCCTAGTGCAGGGTGATAACTTATGCCGATGACGTGTATTGTTACCTCTGGAAAATTCATATCTATATTGGGCTTTCGCTGTGGGCTCAGCGTTACCCAAACAAAACTGAGTTGTTATCTATTTTAATTTCAATTTTAATTACAATTTTAATTCTAATGTTCAATTTTTAGTTTTAATTCTTAAGTGTTTTGTTATTATATAACTCTTAAATGTGTTAACTTACTAATGTGTTATTACTTGATATCTATTTCAATTTCAATTTCAATTCAATTTTAATTGCAACTTTAATTCTAATGTTTAATTTTTAATTTTAATTCTTAAGGGTTTTGTTGTTATATATTCGAATTTGCGGCATGCACAAGAAATATTTTCTTATATGCTAACATAACTGTTCAATATCAACAAATATATATAAAATATGTAAAAGTAGAATAAAAATCACGTCTACCGCCCGTACAAAATGAGTTTATCAAAACGGTAAATCTCTCTTAATTGCGAAAAAACTAGTCTAATGACTTCAAATTTTGCACATAAGTTTAAACAATTAACCCATTAATGAAAACGTATGGATATATCATATCATACGCGATAAAGACATTTTTAAAAATTCCTCAAAAATCCTCAGCCACTGTAAAGCTTTTGCTCCCAACAGTAAGAAAAGGCCAAAAGTATGCTTTTTCCAAAAAAAAAAAAAATAATTATAAAATTGACATTAAAAGCCTTTTTGTGTACTTTTTCGCGCCAGTTCGTGCAATTTTTACAAAAAAGTGAACAATGCCACTCAGGTAAGTTATTTTAGTTTATAAACCTCGAGAAAAAAGAACATATAATTAAAAAGTGCATTAGGTTAAAGTGCATTAGGTTAGGTAAATGAACATCTACGCTACGAAATGAAAATTTCCCAATTTAAAATTTTTTCTAATTTTTTTAAGATTTTTTTTTATCTGCCTGCTTACAGACCCATTTATGCATTTATGATCATGCGCTTCGCCACACTCAAATCCTTTAGATTTTTGTTTAAACTTCAGAGTTTTCCGTCTAAAATTAATACAAGCTTTTGCTGAAAATTTCAAAAGCTAAACTCAACGGGTTCTGGTAGTGAGCATTAATGTGTTAAATGCGCTTTAAGTATGAAAAATCACGACTACCTTCCATACAATGTTACTTTATAAAGTCACCCTCCACAAACATTCCCGGATGTAAACAGGAAACATTCCATGGAATGTAGGAAGCATTCCCTTCCATTGGACACAACATTTTTCATACACATAGCATGTTATGAAAGGGAAACATTCCTCTCTGCTGTCTTAAAAAGTGAATTGGAAGCAGTCCTCTTCCCTGTTCTAAAAATTAATGTGGAAACATTCCTCTCCCTTGTTATGAAAATGCCCGGCCAGGATTCGAACCCGGGACCCCTAAGCGACAGTCAAGCGCGCTACCACTAGACTATAAAATTCTATAATAAGTGGCTAGGAAACAATGATATTAATATTTTCTGTTATCATTGCTTGATAATAAGTAAAGGTTTCCACATGCATTCTTAAAGAAGCGGTTTGGAAACAAGATAAATACAAAACTACCCTCAAGCTTCCAAAAGATACGGTGGGGAATGTTTCTTTATCAATTTTAGATGGAAGCCTTCCGATTTTTCCTGGAGGGCAGTAAAATACCCTTTACCACAAAAATTACTAGAATGGCTTACAATTTTTCTAATTAGTTTACATCTAAACTATCAGCCCGATGTTTGAAATTTAAAAAACAAAACTAAAAATTTCGCCAAACTTTCATACAAAATGACGTAACCATAATAGTAAAACCTTTAAAAATTAAAAAAAAAAATAATGTTTGAACTTCATGTTGTACACAAAATTTTTAATAAATAAAAAGGGCTGTAAGTTTAAAATGTGAAATATTTGGATACAAAGCGCGACCAAATTAATTGACGTCATCAAAATAATACAACATTCAAGACTTAAAATAATTTAAAATACGGCAGTGGGGGTATTTTAACTTCGGTCCAGTCGAAGATAATTCCTTGCTAGTTTTACTTAAATTTGCTATCAAACAATGAATTCTAATGAAATTATGCAATGAAGCAATATTATTTATAACTTGTTCATATTACTAATATTTTTCTGTACTAATATTTTTATTTAGAAAGTAATATTAGTTATTACGCATTTCTAGTAAATTTTTGTATTTACATTCTTACTAATTTCAATTAAGGTTGAAATAAAACATTTCTTTCAACCTGCTACGCAGTAAAATTTTCACAGTGTAAGTCAAAGAGAACTCGTTTGCTCTCACATGTGCGCACACTAGTACAAAACTTAGTAGTTGAAAAAGTAGTTTTTTGTCAACCACAACTAGTTGAAATTCTGACTTTTTTCCATACAACAAACTAACATATTTTGTATGGTGATGTCCGCTAAATCAGTCAAAAGACTTTCGTCTGCATATGTTTTCAACTACATACTTGTTAGATTAGTTGAATTTATATTATTTTTTTTAACTACTTTAAAATAAATAAATTGAAAAGCGCATATATTTTCAACTACTTTTTAAATTAGGTAAATTTTAATTATTATTTTAATTACGTTAAAATAAATCAATTGAAAACTAGTTAGTATTCGACTTACTGAAGATGAATTTAAAAGCGAAAAATTTTAAATTTATATACACCAAAGAGATCATTGCTTTTATTGTTGCAAAAAAAAAATACATAAACTCGTATTAGTAAAAGCTCAAAATTAATAATATTTGATGAAATAGCATTACTAAATATATATAAACTCGTAATCTAATAAAAATTTGCAGTAAAAACCAGAGTAGCTGCTGCCTTAATATAATTCAAAGTAGTTTTTAAGTCACTTGTTTTTAAGTAGTTTTTCCATTACATCATATAAAATGCAGTAAAAACTATTCAAAATTGAAGTGGATGCCGCCTTCATATAATTCAAAGTAGTTCATAAACTAGTTTATTTTAAATTCGTTTTTTAATTAGTTGCTTTATGCAAAATACGGTGCAAAGTGGCTGTGGATAGGCCCAATCATAGAAATAAAAGATAAGGAAGTGGTGAAGACAACGTCTTCATGATTTTTTGTGTTAAAGGTAGATTAAGGTCAGAATATCTGACAATTTACAAATTATTTGCTGCTGTGATTCACACTCATCGTCCTAACAATCTTTTTCAGCCTCAATAAAAGGTTTTTCTAATTTTATATATTTATATCAACTAAAATTGAATATTTTTAATAAAATTTTTTTTATATAAAAACCCCGGCATTCCGGTATTTAAAGGGTCTTAAGCCATCCGGAATCCCGGGATCGACTTTTCTAATGCACATGTATACACGGTTAAAAGTTTAAGACTACTTTTTAATCCAAACTTTGGTTTAAAAGAATTTTTAATCCAATTTAATTTTAGTTTAATTTAGCTGGGTCTCGAACCAACGTTTCTGAAAGGAACTTACTTGCATTCTTAAACAAAATAAAATCTTTTTAACAATTGAGTTGGACTACACTATACGTGTGTAGAAGAAATTTTCGTCGATGAGGAAGCGAGATAGAGCGTCGTTTTTTGACATAAGCCCTTCACGAACAAAAAAAAAATCCATTTTTGAGGAAGAACATCTGTCAAAACACAAGTTCTGCTTCATGAGTGCATTCATTATTTAGGTTGGCAAGGGCCTTAATTTTTTTCATATTGGGATAAGCTTTAATAGTTATTTATTTGTTTACAATTGCTTTGAAAACTTGACATGAAATTAAAGTGGATTAGCGACCTAAGGTTACAAGCTATAACTAGGTATTTTTATAAAAAAAAACTAATTAAAAGCCGAAAGTTCGGAAAAAACTACACTATTTATTTTATAAGATTTATTTATTTATTTATTTTTAAACTATTTATTTTATAAGAGTTTAATTTGAAACGTTTTCAGTTGTTTAGTTTTTGTGTTAATTTAATATCAATTAAATAGTTTAAAAAAAATAGTTTTTTTAAATGAATTTTTAAAAAATCATTAAAAGTAACTTTTGTCGTTTCAGTTTTATTCTGAATAAAACTTCAGTCATGTCTTTTACTTTATTTTAGCAATGCTTTTCTCTGTAAAAAAATTGGTAACGCAACATATTATGTAACGGTGCTATATAAAAATTGCATAGTAAGCATACATCTAAAAAATAAAAAATAATGTACGCCTTTATTTACTATATAATTGAATGCGGCCCTGTTTGAATGTGTTTGTGTTTGTGTCAACTTCACTGTGTTTGTAAAATACTTCATTTCACTTCAACTACACCGCTTCTTTATATTTTACTTCTATGGGTCCAATTCCTGTGATCGTATCGAAATGGACAAACCTGGGCTTACAGCAGTGTAGGGCAAACTTATACTATTACAGTTTCTGTAATTTTGTAGTTGTGGTAGTTTAATCTCGCTCTTAGCACTGAAAAAATTGTTGTACAGGTATCAATAAATATGACAATCCGCGCGCTTTCCAATATTTTATTTTTAGCTAACACTTAATTTTTTTCAATGTTTTTGTTTAGATTTTTAATTTTAAGTCAAAATAAATAAATAAAAATTATTACAAAAATTAATTTTTTATAAAAAAAAATTTTTCATTTAAAACTTTAATAAAAAAAAAAATGTAAATAAAAACAGATTTCAATCTAAAAATATGATATAAAATTCATTGTTTCTGAAAATAAAAAAATCATCCTCCCACTCATCCATTTTTTATTTCGGTGCACACCAATTAAGTTTTAGCGAGAACCTTCCACCCTGAATTCTCAGCGCCAACTGATTGAAATAACTTCAAGCCAGTGTTTGAAAACGTGAGACATGAGAGCGAGTTCATAAATGAGTCTCGGTACGCGAGCCACTCCACGCCCAAAACTGGTTTACAGCCACATTCTCAGCTACAGCTGAGATATTTTCAATTGATCTAGCCCAGTGGTTCTCAACCGTTTTTAGTAGCGCTCCCTTTCTATGTTCATATCAAACTCGCGCCCCCCTTTCAAAAATTTTCAAGTTCAATAAATTTTCCTGTTTTATATAATTAGTTTTATTTAAAAAAAAATATTATTTAATACAAATTTTTAAAAAAATTTAATAATTATAAAAAATGAGATCATTAGTTTTAAAAAAAAAACAAATTTCAGTACACTTTTTAAAAACAATTTAGAACATTTCAGATGAAAAAATCAAGAAATTTAAAAAAAACTTTATATAAAAATGTGCGGGTTAGTGTGATTCTTGACAAATTTTTTGATCAAATAGTGTTTTGTATTTTATTTTAATATGTTGTGAAGGTTTGACCATTACTGTTCAGTTGCAATTTTTATATGTAAACTTATTGTAAATTTTTTTAATGTTTAGTTGTTTTGAAAAATTGTTAAATATTCCATTAAAACAAGTGACAAAACATCGGGAAAAAATGGAATTTTTAGTTTACATTTAAAAATTGTAATTGAACAGTAATGCTTGGTTTTCACTATGTCAATTTAATGACGAAACAAAAGCTTATTACCTGAAATATCACTTTAATAAAACTCTAGAACATTTTCCGCATAGCCACATTTAATAATTTAATTGTTTTGAATTTTCCAAGATTGCCAAAGTCAAGAAAAAATGTCAACATGTTGTTAATTTTAATTTGATTGACAACAACTGAGCGCTGAAAATGGCATAGTGAAAACCAAGCATAATGGTCAAAAAGCTCCACAACATATTAAACTAATTTATTTATTTTGAAATTGGACCAAAAAATCACTTAGTTTTTTATATATGTATATTTGTACTAGATTGAGTAAGTGCATCTGAGATCAATTTCGACAGTAAGTCCGGACCTATTTTTGGTTTTATATTTAATAAAACTGAGAAGCTTGACTCACAAGAATGCTGCACTAAAAGACGTAATTTCTCTGCACTAACCAGAGGATAAATTAAGTGGTATTTTGACCAAAACTCCTCACAAGTTATGAGAGAAAACTGACTATTGGCACATGAATCACTCTTCACTAAATGGGTCATGAACTAACTGATATTTTAAATTTTGTGATGAAAAGGAGTTAAGGTAAGAAATCGGAAGAATCTTTGCTGAAAATTTCTGGAACCCCCCTGAAAATGGCACACGTCCCCTAGGGAGGTGCGCCTCATCAGTTGAGAACCACTGATCTAGCCAAACGAGCACGAGTTGGGGTCCTTACATCACTAACTTGTCCAAGAAGTTCGCATTTATCGATTAATTTCACTTTAGCTAAGCGAGAAGGCGCTTGATGATGGCCAAAAACAGTACGAACTTTATGAATTATGTTCGCGATATTTTCACCATTTTTGTAGAGAATTTTCACTATATCCATGAGTTGTGTGAGTGCCTATCGATCCATATCTGAAAATCTCCTAGTTTTTCTTTTTCAAACGTCAACGAATGACAGTTGTAGTTGACACCTTAATTAAATCAGACAATTTTTCATACTGGTACAAAAACATTTTTTTAATCCAAAGAATTCTTCTCTCCCCTCCTCAATGGAATATTCTAGCTACGCACCTGCTTTATTTATTATTTATCCACAAGAAAAAATTTTCAAAATATTTTCATTCAACTCTTTGATGAATTAATGCCAAAAATAAGCGACAGCGAAAAAACGAGCGCAACAGCGAAGGTAAGCAAGTGAGAGTGAAAGGGATAGGAAGCAAAGAAATATGATTATAAATAATATACAAATAATTTTTAAGTAATAGGCGCTGAAATATAAAAAAAAAACAAAATTGGCAAGAATAGAAAACAAAAAATAGCCTATGAAAATTTGTGAGTGGGAGCAGTAGTATGTTGTGAAAGGGAGTGAAGGGAAGAAGGGGTAAGAAAGGTGCGATGATTTTTTGAGCTAAGTGATTGAAATTTTGTATCAAATTGATAGTGTGATAGTGTGATAAAGAACATAATTTGTATATTATACATTTTTTTGAAATATTTTCTTTTTTTACTTAACATGTTTAACTGCAGTTTTAGGCGTAGCTTTTCTAGCTGCAGCTTTAATATATAGCTTTGAAGCGTCAGATACATGCTTTAACTGTTCTTGCAAATTGCAATTTTGCTTAAAGCTGTTTTTCTTAATGAAATTTAAGACTATACTGTTGCCAACGAGCTTGTTGTTATTGTGTTCACTGACTTAACAGTTAAATTTATTTCTTGACTCTTTTTTTAAAAACTTTTTCTACCACTTAATGTACACATCTTGCTGCTATATCTTTGGGATTGGTTATCTTAGTATCTTTATGTTTTTATAGCTTATTGCTTGTGTTGACTGATAAAATTGTAATTGTTTTTGTTGTTTGCTTATAAGCAACTTTTGAACACTTTTTTTGTTTTTTTTTGTTTTTTTTTATTCCATATATCTTTAAGATTCATTCATGCCATGCGGGTGCAGCTTTAAGGCACCTTAATTATTTTGCAGTCGTTTTAGAAAAAAATAGGTTTTCTAACAAAAATAAACTATTTCACACGCATATCTTAAAAAAGTACGCAAAATTTTACGTACCACTTAAGGTTGTCGCGTAGTCGTATCTTTTAGATTCTGATATTTGCGCAGATATAATTTAAAAAAGTTCTCAAGCTTGAATTGTTTCACGATGTACATATATTTTAGTTTTTTACCTCCCTGATACAAGCTTAAGTCGTCACAGTCAGCTGTTTTTTTGTACACTTATCTCTAGCTGTATCTCAGAGATACACGCTTTTATCATTTTGCTTGAAGTTGTTATTAAATTTAAACGGGTGAATAAATTTCGTTTGCTTTCTTCTGATGTCAGAAGTACGGAATTTATTGTCACTTTGACTGCTGTATTATATGTTGTTGTTGTTGTCGTTGTCGTATTTGTTGTTGTTGTTGTTGTTGTTGTTGTGGCCAAAATAGTGCCACAACATTGAGTGCGCCAAGCACAAAACTTGCATATCAACTCGATGTTGCTTTTTTTCAATTCTTCTTCACTCACTTTAATGCACAACACGATTCTTTAACCGCACGTCCGTCCATCCTACATCTACACCTCATTAGAACATGCAGCAATCCCTTAGATACAATAAGTTAAAGTTGCATTCAACTCTATGCCTTAACTGAAAGCGTAAAAAGTCAAGAAGATTTCACTATTTTATATCCGGCGTTTAATTAACTAACGAATTCGCTTGATTCTTCACAACGGCGACACTTCAGATACAATTGTATCTGCTAAATGCTCTAGGTATCTGGTAGGCGCGCAAAGATCAGTAAACAAGCACAGTACGAACGTCAAAACGTGGACAAAGATTTCACCACATCAATGCGGAGAGCGAGCGACAGCGGCAAACGAGCGCCCGCTGAGGTGTGTTTCAGCCGTTGTTGTTGTTGTTGTTGTTGTTTTATGCGGCACTATTTTATTAAAACATTTTGAATTCTGTATTTTTTCCACTGCTGCATTCACACAACATAAAACTTAATTCTTTTTATTTTTTTTATTTGCATTCATCAGATGCAATTTAGTTTTGTTTCGTCTGAACTTGTATTCGTTGGATGGAATTTCGTATTTATTGTTCACTAATTGCAATAACAGCAGCTATTTTCTCTTGATGCTTTTGTTTTTATTGCTTTAATTAATACAATTTTTTTAAAGATTTTATTTTTAACGTTGCTGCAGCGAGAAATTCCATTATTACCCGAGTCACCTTTGTTGGAAATCGTAGCTCAACTCCTCGCTGCTGGTGCACAGTGCATTTTTTTCCATTTTAGCAGCACAAAAGGTCCACAAAGTTTGTTTTTTTTTAATTTGAGCAAAAAGATTTTTATTTCAAAAGCAATATACTTACCAAAAAAATGTTAACCCCTTTTAGTCCGGGCGGGTAGTTTTCTACCCCTGTATTAAAATAGTGCTTTCTGTAAAATTATAATTTATTCAAATTATTTGTTGATACATTAGTAATTTTTGGAATGTTAGCTATCATTTATGTATTGCGATGATCTTGGATCAACTACGCCCTCCACAACCTCCAATATTTAAGAGTCTATAAGAAAAGCTTTTTAAAGTGAAACTTCTTAGGCGGCGAATTGGTATAGAAATCAGGGTTGCCAACTCATTTTATGGTCTTCCCGCAGTGGTTTTCAAAATTCCCCTCAAAAAAATTTTGATGAATTTACTCTCTTTTATAGGCTGTTTTAATTGAATTTAACAATAAACAATGTAGGGATTTTATAAATTTTATGAAAACAATTAATTTTTATTAAAAAAGCACACTATAATATTAAAAAGAAAATAACTTTTAAAAAGAAAATGTATTTTCGAGTCGTAAATGTAAATGTGTTTTCAAACCTAGAAGCTACAATATGTCGCTGTGCCGATTCCAAAGTATGTAAACAGCCGTATTCTGTCAATGTGACAATTGTTACCCAGTATTTTTAAAATTTCTATAGCTGCGTTCCATTCGCTTCAAAATAATCCAGATTATTTTTTTTTTATATGCAAGGCAAAAACAAAAAAAAAATAATCCAATAACAAATAGGATTATTTTTGCTATCGATATAAAATTGTGATATAGCCTTTAAAACATTTGAAACACAGGTGCCGCACCTGTATATTTTTACGAGCTGTCATTTTATTTTTTAATTATTTGTTTGCTTGATACAATGACTATTAGGTAGCCATGACAGCTACCTATTTTCTTACGAGCTGCGAAAATCGAATGTTAAACAAAAGAAAACAAAACCAACCGCGTGTTTGTGAAAACACATTGGACGCATTCAGCGGAGCCAACAATTGCACTTAAATTATTTATATAATTGCATAATATTAATAATTAAATTAAATAATTTAAAATTTTTCTGACGTTTAGAGTAAAACAAATTCAGATAAAAACATCGTTCACTAAGGTATCGATACCACAACAGCTCACTACCGTTTTGAACGACACACGTTCTCATGACACCTAATAGTTATTGTGTCATGATTGTTTGTTTGAATTTAATTTTGACTGCGACGGTAGTGCCCTCTACGAATCGTTTTTCTTGCCGTTCCTTTGAAGAAATTTGTTATCGCGATTATATTAGAGCAAAAGGAACGCAGCTAATGTGTTTGTTGTAATTTTTTGATTTCAAAACAAAATTTGAAGCTCAAAAAAATTTTTTTAATGAAATTGTCACTACCTGCAAAGCAGGTGAAAATTTTTATAAAAATTTAATATTTTTGAACTTCAAATTTTGTTTTGAAATAAAAAAAAAAATACAGCAAGCACATAGAAATAATAAAAATACTGGGTAACAATTGTCATTTTGCCAGAATAGGGCTGTAAGGGTAAAATTATTTTACATTTGCTTATTGTTGTACAACTATTCACAAATATGTCAAAAACATTTATGACTCAATCCCGCTTACAATACAGATTCTCTAGCGCGTAAAACCCGGTGCGCCAGAGTACCTTTAATTCACCAGAGTAACTTTATACACGTTTTTCTCGAAATATACCTTTTTAAAGCAGGCCGCATTACTGCAAACAAACTAATCGATCAATTTTATTTTATTTTAAAAATCTATTTGTATTGTAATTCTACACATCTCTTACTAAAATAAGCGTGAATAAAAAATATCGTAATTTTTCAACTTTTTTCCACACTTCATAATTTTCTTTATTTAAGATGTTTTTATTTTATTTTGGTGAAAGATGTGCATTCAGGGGTCTGTTTCTTAATTAAACCTTTTTCAGATAATCTGGAGCCGAGCTATGGTGTGTCCTGATTTTAACTTATTAATCGACTTCAAAAAGGAGGAGGTTCTCAAGTTGGTTGGTTTTTTTTTTAATGTATGTACATCAATAACTCCTAAAGTACTTGCCCGATTGCCAGAAATTCTTTTTCAACAGATAGAGATACTAGACGCGGAGGTGCCCGTCTAAAAAAATGGCCGGTATTCGACACAGGGGCTTGGCAATATAAGAAACACTTTGTTTATCGAATAACATTAACACTAGACTACTGAAATTAAGTACAGGGGTTGGTACAATTATTAAAAGTTATGTTCAAAAAGTGGGCGTTATTCGATAAAGGGTGTGGCAATATTAAAAGAACACTGTAACTCGAATAATATTAACACTGAAATGAGGTACAGAGGTAGGCATAATTATAAAAACTTACTGTGAAGAAAGTGGGCTTTGTTGGACAAAAGGGCGTGGCAATATTAGAAAAACGCCATAACTCGAATAATATTGACACTAGGCTACTGAAATTAGGTACAGGGGTAGGCATAATTATGAAAATTTATGGTCTAGAAAGCGCGCGTTACTGGACAAAAGGGCGTGGCAATATAAAAAAATACTGTTTTCAGTTAATGTTGACACTAGGGTACGAAAATTCGTTACATGAATGGGGAAAATTGTTATCATAATCTCTAAAAAGGAAGAAATGAAAACTTTTTAACAAAAAAAAAAAAAAACAAACTTAAAAACCACTACAACGTAAAAAATAATTTTAAATTACTTTTCACATTAATTCTTGGTCAAATTTGTTAATTTATTTATTTATATAATATTAAATTCGAAATCTTATTACTATACATTTTTTCTATTTTGTATTATTATCATAAAAATATTAATTTCTCCATGAATATAAAACCCTTAAAGTCGGCGCTTATAAAATCAGACTTTTAGAAAATAAACGCTCCGGCTTTACAGGTTTTTTATTCATGGAGAAATTAATATATTTATGATAACACAAAATAGAAAAAAATTTATGGTAATAAGATTTCCAATTTAATAATATATATAAATAAATTAACACCTTCACAAGTTATGTCAGAAAACAAAATTTCTTTATTGCCATAATTCAAAACCATAATTTGACCCTGACGTTATTTTGACCCACAAGAATCTTTTTCAGGTTTCAAATATATGTTTTAAAAATTTGGGGAAAAATTTGGGTATTTTTGGAAAAAGTCAGGATCGTGTAGAATGGATTGGGGGAAATTTGTTTTTATGATTTTATCAATTTTGTAAATAGTCTGATTTGCCTTCCACATAGCTCAGCAGCTGCTGAACCAATTTTTTTTTATTTTAGCCTTATTAAAACTAAGAAATAAATTAGAATATAAAACACTTAACAACATAAAACTCTCTAAGAAATTGTGTGTCGAATGCAATGAATCTCATTATATTTGGCCAGCAAAAGAACTATTTTAATGAACTTATTATTTTTTTAATAGCGTATAACATAACTTAATATTTTTGTTATGTTTGGTATGTACACTAGGGAAGTCAATCCCGGGATCCCGGGATCCCGGATGATTTAGGCCTCTTTAAATCCCAGGATTGTCTTTCAGGATCCCGGGATTTTTAAATAAAAAATTTTTATCACAAATATTCATATAAATGCAAACATTTCATTTTAACTTGAAATTAATAGAGAATTAGAAAAACCTTTTATTGAGGCTGAAAAAGATTATTAGGACGATGCAAAGTTTTAGAAGAATTGCAACATCTTGAAGTAGGCTATGTATTTCAAAATTGTTAGATATTCTGACTAAGGAAATCATTTGTTTTTTTGTGGTGAAGGCAATCGTGATTGAAACTTTCAAATTGCTTTCGATTATCGTACAACTATTTCTACAACTAGCGTAGAATCAGAACGGTGCTTCTCATCAGCGGGTTATATATGTAATAATATCCGATCAAAACTCTCCAATAAAAAAAAACACGTTGATCAGCTTTATGATTACTTTAAAAATAATTATAACAAAAAATTTAATTTTGAAGTCTTTTCCAAATAAACACATAAAATCATGTAGATGGTGTACAATGGTGCCTTAAACGCAAAAAATCATGAAAATGGTGTACAAGAAAATAGTGTAGCATTAATTACGCCTTAAACTGTTCTGTATTTAATTTTTTTTATATATTTTGTCCTTTAACACTTTCAATGGCTAGACAAAACTAAGAATAAAATTTTTTTTTTGAGTTAATATTCTTATCATTTACGTCCTTAAAAGATGAAAAAATATACCTTTGATTTTAACCTGCGCTACTTACGTTTTGCAAGCTTGTACAAAGAAAAAGTAATTTTGCTTCTGGTCTTTTTTTTATCCCTTAAAGGTTTTCCAACCCTTTAGATCTTTGTTTCATAAACCCTCTTAATATTCTTACCATTAAAGCCAAAAAAGAAAAAAAAAATAAATTTGATTTTTGTCCGGTTTATTTTTTCTTATAAAATAGGCCGAACATTTTGTTTGCTTTTCTTTGGCACAAAACCGAAAATCCAACTGACTTTTATATTAAATATCTCTCTAAATTTATTTTTATCATGTTGGTTCTTTTTTTTTCATAGAACCAAACAATTTGATTTAAACAAAAGCTTTGCAAAATAATTACATATAAAAATGACTTTCTGATGTGTCCAATATATTTGGAAAATCCAGGGAAAAGGTTATATTAATACAATTTGCTAGTCATTAATATAATTTAAGTTTTATGTGTTTATTAACAATAAGGTATTCACAATTGTGTGGTATAGTTGTATTGTGTTTTTTTTTTTACTATAGTTGAAAATCACAATTATGAGCACCCTTTAAAATAGAATTTGTGGTTGGGAACCCCCTACTATAGCTTTTTGTTGTATCCAATTTGATATATATATAATTAATATATGGCATAAAAAAGTTTAACTTGCATATTGAGCTTCTTCCATTTTTTGCAATTAAAATATTACTGGCAACCGATCAGTTGTTTATGGAACCATAAAAACCACGTTCGTTAAACATATCGTTATGCTACTGAAAATGACCACACTTTTGGGTTTTAGAGATTTCATGTAAAACAACAAAAAATATAAAAACCGCTCCGTAAAGTGTGGTATCAATACCACGGAATTTGTTAACTACACTGAAAACAACGCAATTGTGAATACCCTTAATGTGTTTTGTTTTGTTATTTTTTACTTTATAAATGAATTCATTTACCTTTTTTAGTTTCAAGTAATACATACCAAAAAATTGTTTTAAAAACGTTTTAAATTACTTACTTCTTAAAAATTTCAATCCCGAACTAATCCCGGGATCCCAGGATCGCGAAAAGCTTCCGGGATTGGACTCCCTAGTACACACATATACACCAGTGAATTGTTATAAAAAATGTTATCAAATTATTATATAAAAAAAATTGGTACATTTTTTCCTATTTGGTACATTTTTATGGAGAATTTGGTACAACATTGGCATGTGGCAACCGTGCCCGTAGCTCAAAAATGTTGCACGCGCCCATCTATCTCTACATTTTACCCCGTAGACAGTGTAGCCATTTTAGCCTTTTCCAGGCTAGATTTTGCGGATTTTGCAAAATTTGAGCCAAAACTGAGATGTTCAGTGCGACTGATAAGTCACCTCAATCTGAAATGGGCGTTATATATAATAATAGAGCTTGTTCGGCGTGCGCATACGGCTGCAATATTGCAGCAGAACTAAAGCATAACGTTCTATAAAGTAATCGTATTTTCCGCTGAATTCCAATCGTATAATCAACTTAATTAAAAACTCCATTATCTTGCAAATTTTTGGTTGTTTTATAAAACTATTTTACTACGCATTGCCAAAGCATCGCAAAAAAGTTGCAGTTGCAAAACATTTCGAAGAAAAAGAGCAAAAAAGTACGAAAAAAAGAGTTTTAAGAAAAAAACAAATTCAATCTTGAAAATGCGAACAATCGATAATGCGAAAAAAGTAGTTCACTACATCCACATGCACTTGTATATATTTTAGATATTTTCCGTGGGATTTTTTAAACCCCATCAAAACTCAACCATTTCTAATATTAAAATAGCTAGAAAATTAGGAAAATGGATATTTCCATTCGATTTTGTAAGCTCCCCTAGCCACAAACACACAAAAAATTCATTCCATTAAATGACTTCTTAAAGTTCTCCTGGAAAACATCTACTAGAATTCTTTTATTAAAGGGCTCAAAGAAATCTTCCATTGCAAGAATTCTGGAAGCACTTCTACAGAAGACTAAGGAAAGCATTCCTCCCAATGACATGCATATGTTGAAAGATTGACTTCTGAGTATGAAAGCGGAAGGGATGGAATTCAAGACTATCTCTTCCACTTTACCTTCTTTCGGAAGCACTTTTTTGCTGGGATTTTGTGTTTTCTGTATGGGGTCTCTCAGAAGGGTGGTAGATAAAGTGTAGGTGTGTTCAGAAAAAATGTTGAAGGGGAAAATTTAGTAAGACCAGCTCATACATTTAACTTCTTCAGGGGTTATAAATTTTTTGATATAAACTATAATAGAGATTTTTTTCTATTTTTTGTGTTTTTTGTACTGGGATCCCCAGAAGAGTCGCAGATAGAGTGTAGGTGTGTTGAGGAAAAATGTTGAGAGAAAAAAAAGTAGGATCAGCTCATAAATTTCATCCCTCTAGAGTTAATTTTTTAATACGAACTATAATGTATTCATTAGACAGTCCCATTTTTTGACTTTTTCGAAAAATTCCCGAGACACGTTGATTTCTGATTCTACTCTTAAAAACATGCATTTTGGTATAACACACTTTAATTTTAACTAACGGTAAATAACTGCGCAAACGGCTTAAAGCCTTTTTGGATAAAAATTCATTTTGTCGAAAAAACAAGAAATTTCTTCTTCAGTATTTTGCACATACCTACGAAATTAATGAAGCAATTTTTATCAATTTATACATGCTCAAAAATATTGGACTAAGTTCTAAAAAATCCTGTATTATATATGTATATGACGACACCGAAACTGTATTAAAATTTAATCAACGGTATATATTACAATTGATTTTAATTCTCTCATGGGACTTAATTTTAATACATGCTTGTATTAAAATATTTTTTATAAAAATAAAAAATTAACGAAACATGTGGGATTCGAACCCACTACGTTTAGGTTATAAGTTTTTGGCTCTACCAACTGCTGTATGATGCCACATGTATAAAGAAATGATAAACATGCATAAGAACCGAACCAAGCCGAACGCTGTTTTTAAAGACTAATCCAACCTGTATTAAATATTATTCCAGGTTTTATTAAAAAATGTGTAGTATTTTGAAGAGTTTGAATTCTAATAGAAAGGGTATTAAAAAATTGTATGATACCAACGATTGGATTAAAAATTAGTCCAAGATTTTTGACCGTGCACTTATTCAAAAACTAATCAAATTTTCCATCTTATGCTATAAGAAAAATTGCATTTTGTTCAGTACCTTTTTTTTAAAAACAATGGAAAGTGAAATTTGGATAAAAATAAAAAAAAAAATCAACAGAAAATATACCTTTCCCGATTTTCTTGCATTTTTGGTGTTGGAAATGAAAAGTGTTTGGGGTTTGTTGGGGGTTAAAAAAACTCACAGAAAAAAATCTAATTTTTTTATTATAATTATATGCAACTTGTTTTTCACTTTAATTGAATTTAAATGCTATTTAAATGTCTTCCAGAAGTAGTTTATAAGAATGCTTCTTGAAAGCTCAACTTGATAAGGCTAAGAAGAAGCACAATTGGATCTCAAGAAAGTCTTCTGGAAGCAATGTCCTTAAGAATGCTTGTCACATTTATATCAAAAATTTTGCTGGGTTATCGCCGGAAAGCTACGAACCTGCTTTAAACGGGCAAAAGAGTGAATGCTATAATTATAACCTATAACCATAACTATATTTATAACTATAACTATAAGTATAAATTACAACTATAACTATAACTATAACTTTAACTTTAACTATAACTATAACTATAACTATAACTATAACTATAACTATAACTATAACTATAACTATAACTATAACTATAACTATAACTATAACTATAACTATAACTATAACTATAACTATAACTATAACTATAACTATAACTATAACTATAACTATAACTATAACTATAACTATAACTATAACTATAACTATAACTATAACTATAACTATAACTATAACTATAACTATAACTATAACTATAACTATAACTATAACTATAACTATAACTATAACTATAACTATAACTATAACTATAACTATAACTATAACTATAACTATAACTATAACTATAACTATAACTATAACTATAACTATAACTATAACTATAACTATAACTATAACTATAACTATAACTATAACTATAACTATAACTATAACTATAACTATAACTATAACTATAACTATAACTATAACTATAACTATAACTATAACTATAACTATAACTATAACTATAACTATAACTATAACTATAACTATAACTATAACTATAACTATAACTATAACTATAACTATAACTATAACTATAACTATAACTATAACTATAACTATAACTATAACTATAACTATAACTATAACTATAACTATAACTATAACTATAACTATAACTATAACTATAACTATAACTATAACTATAACTATAACTATAACTATAACTATAACTATAACTATAACTATAACTATAACTATAACTATAACTATAACTATAACTATAACTATAACTATAACTATAACTATAACTATAACTATAACTATAACTATAACTATAACTATAACTATAACTATAACTATAACTATAACTATAACTATAACTATAACTATAACTATAACTATAACTATAACTATAACTATAACTATAACTATAACTATAACTATAACTATAACTATAACTATAACTATAACTATAACTATAACTCCACGAGTTGTACGGGAGCTAGGTGTGGCAGTTCATCGATCATTTGAATTTTGTCTAACTTGAGATTTTGTGATTTCAAAATCCTTTGTGTGAAATCTTTGTGTCTAGTTAACGTTATATTTTTTTTTATATGAGTTTTGTCCTCCTGAAATTGAAAAAATAGCACTGTGTGACGGCTGGTTGGCACATGCTACTTTTGTTGTTGTTGTTGTTGCTGTGCAGTACAGCAAACAATAATGTGTATGTAAAACAGCAAAAACAACAACAATCAAACAACATCAATACAAAAACAACAACAATATTGTTCATGCTGATGCATTTCACGCTTGACTGGTTGAGTGGTTTTTTGCCCTGCAGCAGCAGAACCATTCTCTGGTTGCAGCTTTTATTTTTGGAAATGGAAATTCTTCAAATGCGTGTGACGTCAAACACGTGTGTGCGTGTGACGTCATCGAGTAGAAACTCTTTTGTCGATTTTTGAGTTATTGTAAGCGGACTAGTGTGCCAACTCTTTAGGTTTACTTTGCAGTCAGAGTATTTTGTCAATAGATTTTATGAATCACTATATTAAGCAAATCAATACACATTTATATTTTATAGCAACTGAGTTGCGGACTGAGTTTTTACTCGGCCACACACAATTCAATCGACTAGAATGACTAAGTATTCAACCGTCACTATAAAATTGCATTTCGACAGTTTTCTGTTTATTGAAATTATTGTCATTTTAAATTTATTTTTATTTTCGTTGCTTTTTACCTTCCACGACTGCATTTAGCTTGTTGAAAAATTTTTTCCAAGCCTTTCAGTTTGCAAAAAGCGCCATTTGTGGTTATTTTTAATAGTTTTATCTTATTTTTTTATTATAAATTACATGATGACTTTTCTCCACACACTATTTGATCAAGCTGTCAACTTCCTCATTGACGCGTTTCTAACTGTTTTGGCAGTAAATATTGGTTCGTGTTCCACTGATTTATTTCTCAAATAATTTCATTACTTTATTCCTAACCTCAATTTAATAAAATCTGAAAGATTCGAACAGGAACATTTATCAGCTACTAAATAAGTTTGAAGGTGTAAAACTTTATATTACATCGTGCAAACAATTGGTTAACGCCAATTAACAGAATATCTACTATTGTAATTGTTATTTTTTATTAATGAATTGAAATTCGAAAGTGATAAATTAGGTGTTTTGTAGTAGGACGTGTGAAACAAAGTGAAAAAAATCGAATTTATAACTGCCTGAGTATGAATTTCGCACCCATTCCACCTCCAATTTTATTAGCAGGTTAATCCAACAAACACACAACACAACACCACATTAACAAATATTATTAAGTATAAGAGCATTTGAGGTATTGAACAAAAATGTGTATTTAAATATTAAAAAATATAAAATATTTTTAAACATTATATATTAAAAATATAAACACAAAAATGTGTATGTTATTAAATATTGATATCGCGAAATATTTATCATCTTGTCAACAAAATTAAGCATTTTATAAATATTATAAATTTAACATTTTTTTGTTAAAAAATTAAACGTGAAAAATTTCAAAAATTGTTGTCAAATGATGCTGTGTATTGGAAATGGCGAACTTTTAGTTCTAAAAGTGAATTAAAAAATGTATTTTAAGACACCTAAAGATTTTTTTAAATACTTTTAAAATTTGTTCAATTGAAGACATGCCCGTAGTCAGGATTTACCTAAGGGGTTTTGATTAAAAAAAAATACTGATAGTTTTTGATATCGATAAATCAAAATGTATTATGTTACTGGCAAAAAGTGAAGCTGAGTGAGTATTGAATTTGCAGGAAAAATTAAATGGACACTTTCTGTATTATTATCTAGAAGTAATATTATTATTATCCTGTATTATCCTGCATTATGCTTCAAGGTCAAAATCGCAAAAAACTTTAAAAAATTCAATTTTTTTTTTACTTTTTTCCCCTGTTCAGTTCCATGGGTAGCGATTTTGACCTTTAAGATGAAGTTTTTTATTTTATATGTTCACAATTGTTGTTCTTTATGACAAGAGCTACAACTTTGCCTCAGAGAGTAAATCAAAATTCCGAACGGTTTGCAAGATATGAGCTTGAGAAAATGATCATTTTTTTGCAAAAATGACACCGACGCATCTTTGGGGGCCCATAAAAAAAACCTGGAGGACTTTGGGCAAAACTGGGAGACAGGGGTCTTTTTTTTTGGTCTTTTATCACGTAGTGATGTCCGTATATGGTTATTTTGCCATGACTTAAAAAATTACACACTGTGTAATCGCGATAACAAATTTTCTCAAAGGAACGGCAAGAAAAACGACTCGTATAGGGCACTACCGTTGCAGTCAAAATTAAATTCAAACAAGCAATCATGATACAATTACTATTAGGTGTCATGAGAACATGTGTCGTTCAAAACTCATGTGAACTGTTATAGTAGCGATACCTTAGTGAACGATGTTTTTCTCTGAATGTGTTTTACTCTAAACGTCAGAAGAATTGTAAAGTATTTTTTATAATTATTAATATTATGCAATTATATAAAAAACAATTGTTGGTTCCGCTGAATGCGTCCAATGTGTGTGACATACGCGGTTTGTTTTGTTTTCTTTTGTTTAACATTCAATGGTCGCAGCTCGTGAGAAAATAGGTAGCTGTCATGGCTACCTAATAGTCATTGTATCGAACAAACAAATAATTCAAAAAATGAAATGACAACTACTAAAAATATACAGGTGCGGCACCTGTGTTTCAAATTTTTTAAAGGCTTTATCACAATTTTATATGTATAGCGAAAAAAATCCTATTTGTTATGGTATTATTATTTTTGTTTTTGCTTTGCATGTAAAAAAAAAATAATCTGGATTATTTTGAAGCGAATGGAACGCAGCTATTGGTTGTTTTATAAATGAATTCACAATTATTTATTTATCAATCAAAATCCTTATATTTATTAACCTTTAAAAATAACTGCATTATCTTTTTCTTATAATTATTTGTGACTTTGTAGTGTTTATTGAGTTAAACATTTAGGATTTATATTTGGGCAGTTCACGATCTTGAAAGGTCAAAAACAAAAAGCACTGATATGCGTTTGCAACATTCATGCATATGCTATAACAAATATATGCAAATAAGTTGCATATGCAACTATAATCGTATTGCGTAACGCTATTCTCAACGACTGCCTTCATTTTGCTTTGAACACAACCACCGATACTCTCTGAACAGTGTTTATTGAAAAGATGTTTTCATTGTTTTCATATTTCGCGGCAAAAATTTTCATTTATATTAAAAAAGTGGTAAAGAAATGGAATTTGCAACAATGCAAGAAGATCGTGAATGGCCCTATTGATTTGACGGAACATTAACTGAAGTTTTATTATCTTATCTTAGTCACTAGCCAATGATTTTTCCGTTTGCATAGGACCCATATGCGGAAAAAAATAACAACTACTACAAATTTAAGCAGTTTATACATACAAATATATTTTTCTTAAGAGACTTTTTTTTCTCATTTTCTAACACATTCCAGTAAATCTTCCTTTTTTTAAAGAAAATTATTTTTAAAGTATTTTTAAAGAAAATGCATGAAAAAAATTCACAAAATATATTATAGAGTAACAAAAGGTATATCAGCTAGTCTTTAAATAACTTGGTAATGCTACAACTTTTCTGAAAAGCTAAATTTTGTTCAAATCAGAGCATCGTTGGAAAATTTGTGCTTGCAATCTACACTTTCGCTGACGCTCTCTTTATAATATTTGCATACATGCCCCTTAAAATCGTTAAAAAGAAAACGTAGTAGAGACGCCAAAAGGTTAAAACCGTGCTGGGACTCTTAAAGTTGGTATTGCGAAAATGCAACAATGTGGGTGAGATATAAATTTTGCGTTGAAAAACTTCATGGCAAAAACGCAATAAAAAAGTTCAGTACTCTAAAGAGCTGTAGAGCACTATGTAAAATTATGACCATGTCGAAGTTTACGATATGAGTATTTGCTATTTACATGTATGTGTATACGATAAAAATAAACTCAGATTCGGACGAAACTTTAGAATTGAAACTGTTTTTCTACAGATGGCATTTGTATTTGCATTTGTTTGTCACAACACCACAACAAACATTACAACCCAATAATAAATATTGATTCTTATTTTAAAGAAACGCAACAGTAACGAAAGCTCTGCATCATGGGAAATTTTGAGGAAAGGCACGCTTTTGCATAATAATAAATTGTCATGGTTTCAATGCCTCCTCTTCTCGTAACCAATATCAAACTTTCAACGGTTCAACAAATAATTCAAACAGTTTTTCTTATTTGTTTTGTCATAATACACTCTCATGTTTTCTCTGTGATTTTGCATAAAGTGTTGCAATGGTTCGTTGCATTTATAGGTCAATTTAAATAAATGTATTTTGCTGAAAAGTGTGCTTAAGTATAAATTGTTTTGGCTATTTTCATCAGTTGTTTCTTTTCATTTTTATTCCACTTTTGCTTTGTTTACATAGATATTTTTACTTATAATTTTTCCAAGTAAAAACATGAAGATCATTGATCTCAGGTATACTTTAATTTAAGAAACAAAATTTATTGGTCTTATAAACTCACAGGTTATTTCGTTTGATTATTTTCCAAAAATAAAGTCTTCATTATTTTTGGTTATAAAAAATAAGCTTTATATATAAAATTTTTGCATGAGCCAACGAGAGGTGAATAATGAAAGAAAATACAAGGAAGCCCTTCTTAGGCACTGATGTTTTAGACAGAAATAAATAAATTATGCTTGTGAAGGCATATTTATTCAACGTGCGAGGTTTTATGAAAAAGTCTAGGTAAAAGTCGTTACAGGAACGCTTTGCTAAAAAGCCCTTCTAAAAGCGCTTTTTTAAAAATGCATTCTTAAAGTACTTTCTTCAAAAGCGATGATTATTGCACTTCCTTCACTATTTCTGAAATAGGTGCTCTCACCACAGGCCTTCGAGCAGGCCTTTGCTAAAATTTATTAGACCTTTCACACTCCTTGCAAACACCGTTTTACTGTTTGTATGGAATTTAAAAATTTGTCAGTACTTCCGCACTCACTTCACTAAAAAGCCCTTCTAAAAGCGCTTTTTTAACCCTAGGATGGATGACAGTGGTTTGGCCAGACCATTTTCAACTTTGAAGCTGCGTAAATTATTTTTCTGGCAAGTTTGAGAGAAACGGTTCCATGACGCTTCCTTAACGTCGATATGGTTAATGCAATGGACACAAATTCAGGGTTTTTGCTTGTTTTTTGTAATGGAAATTTTTTATTTTTTGCCTCTTTTCTGTGTGTGGCAGTACAGTGGTCTGGCCAGACCACCCAAAACTGATATGATTTCATACGATTGGCCGTATATAACATGTCTTCTCACGAGCTATATTTTCTTATTTTTCTATTTTATTGTTAAAAAACGTACACACAAATTTTTTCACGAAAACTTGCAAAAAATTACAGCATATTTTATGAAGTATATGCTATAAGATTTTTCATGAGATAATTGCATGAGATGTCCAATAAGCGGTCGCCATCTACGATATTGGTATCATGAAAGAAAATATTGCTCATATACACTGCCTGTAATTTCAAGCTGTAACTTTATTTGATGAAATGAAATACGTACGACTATTTTTTGAACTTGTTTGAACGTGTATTCGTGGTAAATAGATATTTTAAACTGAATATAGAAATCGGTTCAGTTGGGAAGCAGCATTTCAGTGTGTCAGATTGTCTGTGTTAGTCTTGCGTTGCATTTTATTTGACAATAAACAATATTTTTTCTTTTAATTATTTAAACAAAGTATATTTTGTGTCTGTGTAAGTGTAATTTTCAAGTTGAAGTTTATGCTTTTTCAATTGATTGGTGAGGTTTGAAGCTAATAATTTGTTTGTGTTTTTTTACGATTAATATTCAAGTGAAATGGCTGATGTTTTTCAATCGTTCGACAATGTGTGTATGCTTTTACGTTCAATAAATAGGAGAAGGCCAATGACGGATGCCGAACGCGTCTAAGTGGAAGAATATTTGTGTGAAAGTGAAGAAGAACAGGATCCATTTGAAACAGAAGATGTCGAGGACGAGGACTATATTCCGGATGATGAGTTAGTCGGATCTGATGTCGAACAAGAGGTGGAAATTGAAGTGTAATCGCAAGACAGTGAAGACGAAGATGACATAGATGAAATATATAAAGAAAGTTTGGCCGCTGCTCTCGAAAATCGACACGAGTAGGATGAACCGATGGTTACCACTGCACTCACAGAACTGGCGATGCTATCAAAACTTCGCTTCTTCTAGCCGTAATATTACGGTTCTCAAAAAATTTAATATGCGAGGCTCTGACAACTTCCATAAGGGCTGTTAGATTCCTGTTTAAGAGAGGCTCTGCCGGTTTTGACAACCTCACAAAAAGTTGTAAGAACTTTTAATGGTGAGAGGAATTCGATTTTGATAACCGAATTGTGGAGGGGTCATAATAGCGCCTTTTGCGATGGTGAGAGGAATTCGATTTTGACAGCCGAATTGTTGAGGGGTTATAACAGCGTCTTTTGCGATGGTGAGAGGAGTTCGGTTTTGGCAGCCGAATTGTGGAGGGGTCGTAACAGCGTCTTTTGCGATGGTGAGAGGAATTCAGTTCTGACAGCCATAAATCCTTATGTTGAGGTTGTCAGAACTTTTTCTATTTAAGCTACTTACCTCTGCGCTTTTTAGGTTATCACCAATTTCTTAATGCTTGCTTAATAAAATTGCTTAATAAAAGTGTTATTTTTAAATACTTTTTAAATTTTTATTTCAAACTAGCTGATATACCCGGTGTTACTCGAGAGTCACTTATATAAACATTTTAACATACACTTCTCGATTAAATGTTTTTTAAAATCAGGAATAATGAAAAACATGTTGAATTTTATTTGATTTTTATTTTATTTAATTTTATTTAATTTAATTTTATTTATCTACCGCTAGAAAGGTAATTGAACGAACATTAATCCAAAAAAGTTTAGGAAAATTTTTGTTGTTGGTGGTTCCATCTCTTGCGGTGAGCTAATTGAATTCAAAGAAGGCGTACGAAAAACATATTTTAAAAATTAAAAAGAATTAAAAGTAAAGTTTATATTTACTTAATCTTAAAGCAAGCACAATTACCTTTTCAACAAAATAAAAATTATGGTGGGACTCAATGCGTCCTTCAGATATGGACATTTCAACGTCTAAACAAAGATTAATATTAAAAAACATATTGAACTTTTTATCAAAAAAAAATTTTGGTGAAATATATTAAAAACAGCGGAGTTATTGGCATTAAAAGTAAAAACTTTGATTTTCATATAATTTTTTTCTCATTATTAGCTATCAATGTTTTATGAAAATTCGTTGTGCTAAAAATGATTGTACCTTCTAAAATTTCTATTAGCTGCGTTTTTTCATTGGAGATCAGGATCATATAATCGCATTTACAAGCAAAGCAAAAACAACAAAAAGTCCAGCAAGTGAGCTAGTCATTTAAATTGATCCAATTCTATGTTTTTAAGTGTTAATGACGCTAGATGACGCTGCGACTGAAAAAACTGGCAGTACTGCATTATTTTACTTTTTAAAAGTTTTGTAGCAATAGCATTTTCGCAAAATATTTCGCAAAACTTATCTGCTGGCTGTATAATAACATCAGATATTCTTCTAGAAGCAGAAAATAGCGCCACCTGTCTGTAATCCCAAACGTGTGGGGTTAAATGTGAAGAAACTTTTGAAAAAACAGTATTCAGCTTTTCACCGCAAGGTGTAAGTATAGTCTGTACCCACACATCTTACAAATGTGGCGCCATCTATCTGTGAATTTAACGCACAGATCAAAACTAATGAAATATTTGTGCTGACCAGATGCGCATATGTTTTATTATATCGCCATATAGCTAAAACTGATAACATGACAAAGTTAACTTTAACAGCATTCTTATTCACAGTCATTTTTTTCGATAAAATTATGATATATATACAACATTTAAAGTACCATTGATAAAGAACTAAGTGACAACGGTGACACAATAATGAGAAAAAATAGAGCCATCACAACAAAACAAATTTAACAGGAGGGGGGCGGGGAGGCAAAAAATAACTAGATCAGTATAAAGAAGATTTTATATAATCCAAAATAATCGTAACTACTTTAGACACACAACTGCATTCTCAGAGACAAATGGGGACGTTCAAACTGTATAGAGAATTTTAACACAAAACTAAGTTTTTTTATAATAGTCTGGTATGAAAAAATAGATTTTTAGCCATAACTTTTGATTGGAAAGAGATATTGGGGTAATTTTTTCACAGAAATTATTTTTGAGACTTGACTTTTTTGTAAAAAATATAAAAACAACATTTTGGAAAAAAGAAATTTCGCGAAAAAAATCAAAGGGGGTACCCTTGTTGTTTTGATGACAAAAACAGTAAAATAATTTTGCGCTTAGCTGGAAGAATTTTGCAAATAAATGCTATATCATATGAAAGGTAGCCAGATGTGCAATTTTGAATTGATTTCATTTTTACAACAACAACAATTTTTGAGTCATTTTTGAGTAAAAAGTCAATAATTTGGACCTTTTTTAACATAATCATAAAACATATATACACTGACTTAACGGTACCAGCTCAACCTATTTTTGTGAAGTGATTTTATTGAACTTTTGAACAAAAAAAAATTTGAATGAAATATATTAATGTACAGCGGAGATATTTGCATCGAAAGACCAAACTTTGATCTTCATGTCGTTTTTTTCTCATTCTTAGGTAACGATGTTTTATGAAAAAGTCGTTGTACTGAAAATTTTTCCAATTTTACAGATATGTGAGTGTTTTTGATGTCAAAATAACAAAAAAATTTTAAAATTAAATATACAAAAATCTCCGATGGTAAAAAGTTTTATAATAAAAAAATTACCGTTAGTTGAAAAATTTCAGAGTGGGCGTGGCAAAAACTAAGTATGTAACATTTTAAGCTGGGATAAACTTAATATGTGTACCTAGTTTGAGCAAAATCCGTTGTGCCGTTTAGATTTGTATAAAGGCCAAACAAATAAACAAACAAACAAACAAACAAACAGAAAATGAGTTTTATTACTATAGATCATTTGAAAAAATATTACTTTTTTGATCAAATAAATATAAAATTTTAATTGTTCATAGAACTTTTTTTTAAATTTTTTTTTATGAAACTTTAAAAATCCCATATAATAAACGACAAACCATTAGCATGCATCTGAAACATGCTTACAAATAGTTTTAGACAATGGAATTGTAAAATAGTCCATGCCTTTTTCAATACAATAGGCATAATATTTATTATCAAAGTAAAGCGATTATCAAAGTAAATACCGATTAACTTTAAAATCAATTTTTTTAATATTTGCCAACAAGCACGCTGCAAAGCCAAAACTAAAATGGAGAAATTTGGCTTTTGTGGTTTTAGTATCTTCAGTAAAAGCAGGAAAACCATATTGAGGCTACAATAGCCGTATTGGAGTTTCTCTGCACGCAAGATTTCAAAGTTGGTTGCAGTAGCCACCTTACTGAATGTAGCACAACTGTAACCACAGCTCTTATTTTCAAAAGACGCTCAACATAATTTTTGTTTTATTTTATGATAATTGCAGATTCAATTAGGGCTATGAGAGCTCTCATAAAGTGCTTGCAATAAACTTTCAGCTAAGGTGACTTCATTTCATATATAATAACTCTAGTATGGCTACTACAGCCTCATCTTTTTCATGGCAGCCGTGTACGAAATTCAATAATTCCCTGAGTGTGCCATTGCTATCCTGTTGCTGAGCAAGTCGCTGCATTTTACCGGTCAAAAAATTTTAAAATTTGGAACCATAATCCACCGACAACTGGTCGGCCGCGTTCCCACACTCAACCTATAGCTATTCGGGCTGGTCCCAAGTTGGGAACGATTCGTAACCCAATATCGATTTTTAAGTCACTGATTTCCCCGGAAGTGGTCTCCGTAATCGTTCGCGAAACTAATCGACGGGCCAGTGATTCTTACCGTACTTGGAATTTAAGCCATCCGAATGGGAAGCAACATGTTTGGGACATGGTGAGGAGCTGTATGCATTATTAGGTCTTTTGTTGTTTAGTGGTGTCTTTTCACAAAATTCACAGCCAACAACAGATCTGTGGGCTACCTACAATCAACCGATATACAGAGCCACCATGTCATTGGTCCGGTTTAAGCAACTGCTGACTTACATCCGGTTCGACAATGTCAATACAAGGGCTCAGAGGTCGGCAACCAGCAAATCAGCTGCTATCGATGATGTTTGGTTGATGTTGATGGCAAATTTGGAGAAAGCCTACATACCCCATGCTCAAGTAACGGTGGACGAGCAATTGTTCCCGTACCGTGGCCGTACTCGATTCACGCAATACATTCCGAGTAAGCCAGCGAAGTATGGTATCAAGGTATGGTGGGTGTGCGACTCCAAGTCAAACCAGGTGCTGCTCGCGATGTGAACCATGGAGAGAAAGAGTGGTTTTGAGCCTGACTGAATGCCAATTCCTTTCGCACCGTTTAAGCGGATAATTTCTTCACAACAATTTCTTTGGCTGAAAATTTGTCTCTCTGAAATCTCGTACATCGGCACGGTCCGCAAGAACAAGGCGTTCATTCCAGCGGAAATGTTAGACCAAAACGAGCACCATTGAGCACTTTATTTGGACCAAAAAAAAGAAGCCTGTCGTATTGATTTCTACCGAACACTACAAAATGCAAGTAAATGGCAGCGCATTGAAACCTACTCAAATATTAGATTATAATGAATTCAAGGCGGGTGTGAACACAATGGACCAAATGGTCACTGGCTATACATGCAAGCGCTCAACAAAACGTGGCCGCTATCAATGTTTAACAACATGATAGACATTGCTGGCTTGGCGTCATATGTTATCCGCGATGAATTGGGAGTTCACGATCGAAAGAGGACTGACAGGTGCAGAAGATTTGTGATGGAACTTGCCCGGCAATTGTTTATACCGCACATGGAAGAAAGGGCTACCAAGCCGAGGGTATAAGCTTACCAACATATAAAGCAGGCAATGTCTTTTTCAGTGTTGTAGTAAGTATTCAAACCCTCAAACCTAATACATACAAAATACTAATATTTATTCCTAATTTGTTAATTTTTAGGTCCCGTCATCGGATAGATCAACACCAGCGAGCTAAATGTCCACAAAATCAAGATATACTGATGTGGCTAAAAACCGTAAAAATTGCGTGCACTGCCGTCTCCTTAAACGTAAGACTCAATATTCTTGCACTACATGCAAGACCCCCCTGTGCCTTACATGCGCACAGACCATTACTCACCATTTTTGCCCGACCTGTGCAGCAACATAAATGTATTTTACATGAAAAAAAAAATCGAATAAATAAGCAAAACTAAAAACAAAATTGTTTTTCATCACACACTCACAGGTCCGCCCGTAGGGTTTCCTCAAGCGGGCAGAATTATTTTGGTGTTTCTTTGGAGTTTACTTGTCAAAATTTTAACCATTTTTATCCCCATGGGGAGATTTCGTTCCTATTAGAAGGGGCTTACCCCGCATTTGTTTTATTTTAGTGTTTATTTTAAGTTCAATTTTAAAAATATTTACTATTTCTATTCAAAAGGGTTGTTAAACCCCCGAACCTCCCCCCTTGCAGGCGGGAAGCTCACACACATACCCCAAGATTCCCTCATAATTAAGACACACTTATAGCACACCTCATGCACACCAGGTCATGTGCGTCCCTTCCTAACCAAAATTATATTAGGGGTCTGGCCAGACCACTGTACTTCTTCTAAGCAATTCCGTTCTGTCAACCAACTGAGGGTTAAAAATGCATTCTTATAGTACTTTTTCATAAGCGTTGATTATGCTACTTTGTTTATTATGTTTGCTATTGCACTTTAACATCATTAAATAAAAAAATCATTAGTCATTAAATAATATATATTCATAAAATCATTAAGGCAATTTTTTCATTTGTTATCATTTGATCATTTAAGACAGTTATATTACAGGTAATTTAGCATTGTATAACATTTCATTTACATTTTTTTCACATTTAATTTAGATTTCATTTACATGTATATTATTTATAATAGATAATATTTAATACATGATTATTATTAAGGTAATTACATTAAACGCAATTTGACATAGTAAAATATTTTATTGACATTTACATAAAGAATCATTAAAAAACATGTTTAAAAAAAATTGAGATCATTTTTTCATTTGAGATCATTTGATATATCGCACACCCACTACAAAAGTGACACAACTCAATATTTTACATTACAAAATTTTTTTTCAGGAGGAGCAAAAACATTTTTTTTCTTAATGGGACTTCGTACAAAACAGAGAGACAAAACTATTTTTTTTATTTAAAAACTAAGAATATGCTTACAAAATTAAGACAGCCGATGTCGATGATCACTACGAACAGTTTTACACGAAAAAGTAAAAATTTGGAAATCTTGAGTTGTGTCACTTTTGAAGAGGTCACAAAATGACCTGATATATATATTTTCATGCAAATTCACTACTTAGTTAATTTTTTAAGATAATTTAGTTATACTTAAGAATATTTTTATGTGCTCATGACAATAAGTTGTCGACATTGTGCTCGTCGTACGATGTTGTGGACATACTTATTCTCGTAAAACGAATGTTTTGGGACAAATCGATGATGAACAGACGGTACCTATAGCTCGTTGGCTAGCTTTTTTTTTTGTACAGGATATGCAGAAGTAGAGGGTTGCTAGACTAGTGGTTTATCGGACAACATTTACAGACGATTGAGTTCTTGTCGTTCTTTCCATACGTCGAATTAATTCCTGAACAAGATCACATCCAAGTTTTTTAAGATATAGTCTGCGTTTGAATGTCTTTAAGGTATTTCAATTTGGCATTGTGTCCGTCCACAGAACGTAGCCGTTAAGAACAGAAATGTTAGTAGTATTTGAAAACGCTTAAATGTGGCTTATTAATAGTTGTTTGTGTAAAAACATTCATTAGTGGTATATTCATCTATAGTAATAAAACTCATTTTCTGTTTGTTTGCTTGCTTGTTTGTTTGGCCTTTATACAATACAAATCTAAACGGCTCAACGGATTTTGCTCAAACTAGGTATACATATTAGGTGCATTTCAACTTGAAGTATTACATACTTAGTTTTTGCCTCGCCCCCTTTGCCATTTTTCAACTAACGGTAATTTTGTTATTATAAAACTTTTTTCCATTGGAGATTTTTGTGTATCTAATTTTAAAATTTGTTTGTTCTTTTGACATCAAAAACACTCAACTATCTTTGACATTGGAAAATTTTTCAGTACAACGACTTTTTCATAAAACATCGTTGCCTAAGAATGAGAAAAAAACGACATGAAAATCAAAGTTTGGTCATTCCATGCAAATATCTCCGCTGTCCATTAATATATTTCATTCAAATTTTTTGTTGTTCAAAAGTTCAATAAAATCACTTCACAGAAATAGGTTGAACTGTACTGTTAAGTCAGTGTATATATGTTTTATGATTATGTCAAAAAAGGTCCAAAATATTGACTTTTTACTCAAAAAATGACTCAAAAATTGTTTTTGTTGTAAAAATGAAATCAATTAAAAATTGCACATCTGGCTACCTTTCATATGACATAGCATCTATTTGCAAAAATTCTTCCAGCTAAGCGCAAAAATTATTTTACTGTTTTTGTGATCAAAACAACGAGGTTACCCCTTTTGATTTTTTTCGCCAAATTTATTTTTTCCAAAATGTTGTTTTTATATGTTTTACAAAAAAGTCAAGTCTTAAAAATAGTTTATGTGAAAAAAATTACCCCAATATCTCTTTTCAATCAAAAGATATGGCTAAAAATCTATTTTTTCATACCAGACTATTAATAAAACTTAGTTTTGTGTCAGAATTCTCTATATAGTTTGAACGTCCCCATTTATCTCTAAGAATGCAGTTGTGTGTTCTAAAGTAATTACGATTATTTTGGATTTTATTAAATCTTCTTTATAGTGATCTACGTTATGGTTTAAAATCTATTTTTTTATACCAGTCTTTTCATAAAACTGAGTTTTGTTTTAAAATTCTCTTTATAATTTGAGCGTCCTCATTAATCTTTAAGAATGAAGTTGTGTATCTAGAGTAATTATAAACATTTTGGTTTATACATAAAATCTTCCTTATATACTTACTTTTTGCTTCCCCACCCCGCCCCCCTCCTGTTAAATTTGTTTTGTTGTGATTTGTCATTTTTCTCGCTATTCTTTCACCGTTGTCACTCAGTTCTTCATCAATTGTACTTTAAATGTTCTATATGTATCACTATATCATCGAAAAGATGACTGTGAATAAGAATTCTGTAAAAGTTAATTTTTTCATGTTTAATGTGTTATTTGAACAACATTGTTGAAAGTCAAATTTCCACGCCAATTAAATGTACTGACATATAAAAGACAGCGAAGTTTTGACATTTCAACTCTCCAATCATGGTTGTAAGCTTGGCTGCATTGAACAAATTTTTCGGTTCAATTGCGTACTAACCGAAAGTATGCTGAAAAGTATGCTGGAAAATAATATAAATAAGAAATAAGTACTGCATTACCAACACGATTTCAATATTTTAGAGAAGTCGGTAACTGTTACTCAATTTAGTTCTTTTCGCACACAGCGTAAACTTGCAGCAAATAACATAATGGCACTTCTTGCACTGTTCTTGCAGATTTTTCAGCTGGATTTATGTCGGTCAACTGTAAACGTCGATAATATTGTGACAGGTTGCTGTATAAATGCTATCTATATATATAAAATAGGATGTGTGTATGTATGTAACGTATGGACTCCAAAACGGCTGGGCCGATTTTGATGAAATTTTCAGGTAATGTTCATCTTGGTACGATGGGTAACATAGGCTATATTTGGATCCGATAGGTGGCGCTGGGGTGGACTTATATCGAAAATTTGAATTTATGGACCAATATAACTGAAATTCAGAATGTATGTTTGTTTGATCATAAGAAAATAATTTGTGTATAAATGGACACGGTAGGTGGCGCTGGGGTGGACTTATTTCGAAAATTCGATGGCGTGAAAAATATATAAATACTTTTAATTTTATTTTATAACGAGGGGAGTAGCGAAGCACACCGGGTTCAGCTAGTACTATAATAAAAATTAAAAAGCGACTGCTTTCTTAACTTACACCTTTTTGCTAATTAAGGCTGTGTGCGAATTGATCTAAATGCGACCTAAACTAAATAGTGTCGATAAGGCAGTGCTTCCTAAATAATTTAGGAAATAATCGAGCTACCTAAATGCTTCCTAAATTAGGAAGCACTGCCTTATCGACACTATTTAGTTTAGGTCGCATTTAGATCAATTCGCACACAGCCTTACATTAAAAAACGACTGTTAAATTTTTCGTATAAAATAGGAATTCAGAAGATTTAAGAAATTGCATCAACTATCAGACTCAATTTATATTAATTTTTAATTTAGAGACAATCCAGTAATTATTTTCCAACTGTAAAAACTACTAAAAAATTTTAGGAAGATTTTTATACATATGATTTTCATTAGCGAAGTGCAAGTAACATGCTTATCAGTAACCAGTAAATTCAGTTTAGAACTAATTGTGAAAAAACAGTGAAAAAATTATTTCTTCGTTAAAAAAGCTTAATAAGTTTTTTAAATAATATTTTTATAGTGGTCTCAAACTTAAATTCAACACGTTTTTACAAAATTCCAAAATTTACAAAAACATTTAATCGAAAAGTGTATATTAAAATGTTTATATAAATGACTCTCGAGTAACACCGGGTATATCAGCTAGTTTACTTAATATATTTAATTACATTTCTTAAAACTCTCCCTTTTGGATAATATAGAAGAAAAATGGGATAATAATTTGGAATTTGGGAAGTTATAATAATGGGATAATAAATTTACATGGGATAATACATTCATTACATTTTTGAGGGGTTAGTTTTCAATAATTTTTTTTTTTAAATAAGTAATTCATGCAAAATTTTAAATCTAAAAATAAATTCTTTGAAGATTAGTTCTAGGATCCAATAATTAGTTGCTATTAACTTATAGGGAAATACTTTGAGGAGTTTCAATGAGAAAAAATCGTATAGGGGTAAATAGAAATAATAGAAAACATTATTTTTATTTTCATATGAGAGATATTATGGGAAATATCTGTGGTCCCAAGCCTTAATCGCTAAAGTCGAGTTAGGACAAAATGGAGTTATTAACGTGACTGGAATCACAACATGCGAATCTTTATGCCAACAAAATTTGATACGTGTTGTACAAAATTTACGGGTGCTGCTGCGAAAAAAACAAATAACTTAAGTAATTTTTAGCAACAATTATTTTGCCATAACAGCCTAACTCGTAAATTTTTTGAATAAATTTTCCAACTCAATATTTTTATTTGGGAAAAACAGCTGAAGTTGAGATTAGATCTTCTTAAATCATTAGAAAATGTTCCAAAGTTGAGTTAAGTGGTAAGGGCGAAATACAGTTAGTATGTTTTGTGTTCCTATTTTGAGTTAGGTCACTGTTCCAAAAGAAACTTTTGAACATCGAATGATATCAAAAAGCATATCTTTAATTTGGCTTCTTTTCCGTATCTAAAAGTTAATAAAAACCATGGCAAAGTCAATTTAGGTTTTAACTCCAAATTATTTTAGGACGAATAATGAGTTGAGGCATTGTCACAACTCGAGTTAAGCGTAAGGATAAATTTCAGCATTACAAGTGCACTGTAAAGAGTAACCAAAGAAATGCAAACATCTTGAAATTTCACATAATTTTTAGAGAAATCTTTAAAAGTAAAACATATATACTTCTTTAACAATTTAATTTGAACGAATTTTAATTTAGTTAGTTCAGGAAATTTTCATAAAAAAGCAAGCTCAGCCGAAAAGTAGATTAGCAAAGGTAAAAAAGAATTTAAATTACTATTTTTTTCAAATACATAATGGAAAAAATATAAAACTGTTTTTTGTTAGACGCAGAATTACTGCAGCAAATGGAAAATCGTGAAGCATTTAATTTTGATTCTAATGATTAAAGATTTTATTAAAGATCCAGATTTTCGCTCAACATCTAATTCAGAAATTTCAGGAAGTTCAGAAGACGAGAAAAATGTGTTTTTTAATACACGGTCGCGCGATCAGTAATAAATAAAAAAATTGCACTTTTATACGCAATAGTGGTGAATTATTTGAAACACTTTCTGGAAACGAAAACAAGGCCAGAGTTTGACAAAGATTTGGCGAATGCAGGAAAAAATGTCGAGAACAAATTTTGTATGAGCAGGAAAAACTACTTGCTTGATATACTACACGTATATCATCATTTCCTGCGAACATCTTAAAAACTATAAGGGACCTTCCATGTATATCCATTGAAAAATGAGCTGCTTTACCTCAAACAGTTCATAAATCAAGATTACCACATGCTTTACGATAATTTACGTTCAAGCTAGGATGAGCGAAATGTACACCCTGACTTGGTTGAAAATGTTGCAAATGATGAATAATGAATAATCTATTTAGATATGTGCTTTCCTTTGTTTTGTCTTTAACTGGTTTTAAAAATTGTGTTATTTACGTAAAAACAATTTTAATTACTTTCTTAATTCACGATTTCAAAAAATATATGACTTTATGTATTTACAATTTCAAATAAAATAAATATAAAACAGCATAAGTTTTCTTTATTTTTGTTTTCTGGTTTAATCTCCGATGATGATTTAAGAGTTAAAGAAAATACTTGATTAGATTAAATAATTCTATATTACAGAAATTAAATAATATATGGGTAATTCCACGGTGTCGAACGTGACCGTTGTACACATTTAAAGCGAAAAAAAGGTCAGAATAAAACATATTTTAGATTCATCTTTTACATAATCGTATAGATCCTCAATAGTACTATCACTGGTGGTTTAGTCTTTTTCAGGCGAAATGTAGTTTATAAAATAAGGACAAAAAAAGGAGCGGTTCGAACGCGACAAAAATAGAAGTAGTTTTTGGGAACATCTGTAAAAACATGAGAATAAGCGAAATCAAACACATCATGTTATAGATGAAAATTTTAAAATGTTACAAAATAACAAAGTTTTCGAATCCTCTTTATTTGATAGAAATATCATGGGTAGTTTTTTTCATTTAATTTTTAGGTTGGTTCGAACGTGACATTTTTTCTATGACAATTTATATATATATTAGGGCGGGTCAATTTGTATGGACGAATTTTTTGGAGGTCTGGCTCAGCGAAATTCGTAAAATACATGTAATTTCAAGACTTTTTCTCCACTACAGCATATACAAATTCTGAAAAAAAGCTGTGCGGACTTTCGTAAATAGATTTTGTTCTCAATTATAAAATATGAATGTATGAATGTATGTGTATGAATCTATTTACGAAAGTCCGCACAGCTTTTTTTCAGAATTTGTATATGCTGTAGTGGAGAAAAAGTCTTGAAATTACATGTATTTTACGAATTTCGCTGAGCCAGAATTTGACTCGCCCTAATATATATATATATAGACAAATTAGACAAATTTTTTGTAACGCCATCACGAAAGAACTGTATGTTTTTTTTTCATATTTGATTTTTAATATATTTTTAAAGAAAAGTTTTAAATACATGAAAAAATAAAAAAATGTATTACATTAAATTGTTTTTTTTAGAGAATATCCAGTAGCAGCTGCTTCTATTTGGCGACCATCGCAAGAAAAGCTGTGCAGTCGTTGGATACCTGAAATGCTTCTTACACTTTTCCACTTTTCATTTAATATTAGGGACTCCTTCTCCATTTGCTCTGATGATATGAAATATAGTTGTATGCCGTGAATGTTATTTTTTGCACATTCAAAAAATGATTGAGCGTCCGATAAAACCACATTTTTAGACTTAGTTATTTGCCAAACTTTTCTTTTTAATACCGCACCCACTCCATCAACAGACCCTTTCCATGCGATGTTGCGAAAAAATTCCATTGCATAAAATTGCATTCTATTTTTTGCATAAAGTCAGGAAGGCTCGATAAAATGTATTTGTTTTTAAACTGCGAGCTGCATCCGTCAGAAAATATGAAAATTTTGGATAGGCTACCATACAGGACTTTAAATTCTGATAAAAGATTTATCAAAAAACAAAAAACATCGTCTTTGCTGTGGCTTAGCTTATCACTGATGATGGCGAAAGACATTGCCTCTCCCAAAAACCAAGTCACACAGGTGAAAATAGTTACTTGCCGGTAACTAAAATGTGCACTCTGCACCTCATTTTGAGTTGTAAGGCGGTAATTTTCAGCGAAATCGATTTGAACTACTAGCTCTAAAGGCTGTAAACCTTTCTTGATTTCCTCAAAATGTTTCTGTTGGGCTCTTTTAATAAAATAATGAAACTTAAACGAAGATAGCTGCGCTTGAAGTTCGTACATGAGGTCTGATAAAGTGCCAACGATTTCTGATAAGGCTATATGATTGTCTATTTTTCGCCAATTTCGCCAGTTCACATCGTCTTCCATATTTAATAAATAGATAAGAGGAACTATGTCTTTTATGTCAAAAACGCATTTCTCGCAATCGCCTGCCATGCATTTTTCACTGGAAATGTCACAACAAACGGACTCTAAGAAGGTTTGATAATCGGTTGGAAAATTCTGTATTAATTTTGCGCAACCTTCTAACAAGAAGGCGAAATTTGCATGATACATGCAAACACACATGTTATGCGGCATCTTACTCGACAATTGAACATAGCTTGGTCTATATTTAAAAAAGAGCGACTTGCCAACTGCCTCATTTCTAAACTCCTCTTTGTACAATTGATAGGCCTCAAGCACCGTCATCAGCATGAAGCGTTTTGGAACTATTATTCCATTTAATATAATAGTGTCCTTTTTTCCAGCAGATTGTACGCATATATTGTCGTTAATATAAAAATCTTTGACGGCCTCCATGACCTTGTTGTTGAATTGGCTAATCTGCTTGTCATTATTGTTATTTACATATTTTTCGTTTAAAACGTCGAGAACTTTTAATTTTTTTGTTATTTCTCTTGGAAGTGCATTCTCTACATTTTTACGGCTTTATACAATGTCTGTTTACATTTGTAGGGCGCCGAGGGACTGTTTTGTAATTGTCTTTTTTTCTCTCGACTTCTTCTTTGCCGAATTTGGTCAATTTCTTTCTTCTGCTCAATCATTTTGTTATCAGCCAATTGTTGCCACTTGTTTCTATTTTTCTTCATTTTCTTCTTGTTTTTTAATAGGTAAGTTTTTAGTTTTAATGGATTTTTTTTATACCTTCTCTCCATTTTTGGCATTTTTCTTTGTTTGTTGCACTACGGCTTTCGCTCATCTGCATATAATAAAGATATAAAAACATCTATATAAATATATACATTATGGTGGAGTGATTTTGACTTCATGAATTTCAAATTCGAGCAGAGCGTACAATGCTCTACATACTTAAATTATTTTTTTTTTTGCGAATTCAATGAGCTGTTTACCGTAAGCAATGTCCAATGATGAAATTCGTAAAACCCCGAAATCGCTCTATTTATGCGTACATATCTAAACCAAATTTACACTTACGGTGTCGAACGTGACAAACTTCAAATCGCTACTGATAATTGTGTTTTTATTTTTTCAACCCGATTTTTTGTTTTTAGTGATAATTACTTCAAATGCTATATGTACGCCTACTTTGATGCACTTTGTTTAAATATTTCTGGTCTACTGATAACTAATGCTTCTTTACGGTGTCGAACATGACAATAGAATTTGTAGTAGAGATAAGCCAAAAAGTACCGTTATTCTTCATTTCTTTTGATTCGTCTCTTCTATTTAAGATTACTTATGCTCTTAGAAAGATTATTTATAATAAGCCTCATTTCACATAAGTCTCTTTTTATGAAGGAAATTTAAAAAAAAAATGAGCAACTAAAAATGTTAAAATGATCCAAAATTATCATTATTATTTAATATACCTTTTAAGTATTTGAATTGTAAAAGTTGAAGATAGACAGTTTCATAAAGACAGAAAAGAATCAGATGAAAGAGGAAGGAGCAGAAGAGTGAAATTAAGAAAGATAACTGGGAACATTAACAAAAACTCTGTAGTTAAGTAAATATTTTAAATATAGTTTGGCAAAATCTTCCAATTTCATTAACGGATCTTACATGGTTTAGTACAGAATTCCATAATTAAATTGCGTTAATGAAAAAGGAACATTTCAAGAATAGCGACAATTCTAATTTTTAGTTTTTTTTTTTATTATATGGATATATGGACTTTGGCCTCCTAACTCCAAATCTGAAAAAATTAATGGTGACATGATAAAATGATTCGACAAACACATTTTTCAATCAGAATCTTAAAGCGCGTTTTCACAATAAATTTTTCTGATGTTTGCATACAATTTTGAACGTGTAAACTTTGTTTTGCTTTTTTAAAAATTTATTGTGGAAACGCTGCTTAACTCAATAAAAAATTTTTGATCATGTAAGTGTAATTTGGAATAACGACTAAACTCAAGTTAGGTGTCTTAGATATGTATTATAAGTTCGGGGCATAACAGACAAATTTGACTTAGGATAATTATTTTTGTCTTTGTTCTCAAAGCATAAAAGCTTTATTCGAAATAGGACACGGAAACGATAATTTCTTAAAAAGGAAAAACAACCTAAGTCGCGTTTTGGCCATTTTTGCCCCTTTTCCATTGAGTAAATGATGTGCAAATAAACGGATATAAAAATTATGCCAATTTCCTTCAATTTTGCATAAAAATTTTTGTTATCAGAGTTACACAATGTTTCACAGAACATTTATAAAACTTTAAACTGCTCTACTGAAAAGTATAAAAAACTGTCTTTAGCTGTTATGCCTTGTGGCCACAGATATTATCTTTCCGCTTTGAGTTGATGTAAAGATATATTACGAAAATCACGCAATATTTTGATTCTGCCATATAGTGTGTCTTTAAAAATTGGTTATAGAGGATTAACCTCTATTTTTGTATACAATATTTTCGAAGGTAGTTATTAGCGAAAAAACCCTTTTTTTATACTTTTTAATGACGCTTTATTAATTATTTTTTCTGCAATAGCTAGTACAACTCCATTATTTAATAACAGCAGAGTTCCTTTTAAGCATTGAAATTTTTTTTAAAGTTTTCAGTATGCAAGTAATCAATAAACCTTTTAAGCATATTGAATATAAGAAAAAAATTCCTAGATTTTAGTAAATATTTTAGTTTTTTTATGTATCTGAATTATTGGTAAATTCAATATACATAAATATCTATTACTAAATGCATTTATTCAACTATTACTTAAAAGAAAACTATAATTAATAATAAGCGCGAAAACCTCAGTGTAAGTTTCAATTGCAGCAAACGAAGTGTCTTTATTACAATAAATATGATAGCCAGTCAAAAAATAATGTTGCCCTCCAGTTTTTTTAATTTGAGGGCTGCCAATAGATTTTTATTCTTTAATAACATTTAAACCGTAAGGTCAATAAACAAAAACACAGCACATTCAACTCACATACACATCACAGAGAAATAACGAAAACTTCTTGACTTCCTTTTAACAGGTAGGCCTTAAAAAAGTCCTCATCGATGCAGTGATGTTGTGAGGTGTGTTGTCGTCAAAAGAAGCAGTTAATATATGCCTTTTCTTCTTTTGTAGGCCTTTGTAGTCTAGTGGAGAGTGTGCTAGACTATCAACCCAAAGGTCCCTGGTTCGAATCCCGGTTCGGGCATGATACTTTTCACTTTCTTTGTTCTTTCCTACATTTAAGAATTATGGAAAACTAAAAAATCCACAACTAAATTGTGGAAAATGTGGAATTAAAGGACAGAAACAACTAAAGGGCTGCAAAAGCTTACCGAGGTTAAGGCATACCACTTGCCTGGGTAAAAGCACTTCAAATCGTCTTTCACGGTTGTTTCGCCTAATCAATAATTCACGTGTGGTTCCAATCAATTCCTCTAAATAATCTATCCCTTTCCTTTCAGGTCAAAGACCAAACCTTGTGTTTGTATAAGGAGCATGCCTTAGTTCTTTGATATTTTTTTAAAAAAAAAAAGAGGCCTGACTGAATTGTCCACTGGGAAGCCCTTCAAATGAGAAACATTGCTTGGGTTGGCACAAGCCCTGTCGATAAGAAAGAGATAGATTTGCGTCAACGAAACAAAATTCAATCTGTAAAATCAGAAGTCAGTTTAGGAAGTTTTAGTTTCGATAAAAACCAAATATTATGTAAAGCTACGCAAGGATTGCCGAACGTGTGTGTATATTGAAGCTAAGTAGTAATAAAAAGTATGCTACTTTACCCATTGATGACAATGTATGAGATATCATATGCATTTTTAAAAAAATTACTCAAAAATCCGAAGCCACTGTAGAACTTTTATTTATTTATTTATTTATTTATTCATCAATGGAACAGTTCCTTACTGACTACAAAATATTTGGCTAAGCCACTTAAAATATATAAACTACAAATTTTTTGGGAAAACCACTTTTATAAAATTAAGATTAACAATTTTTGATAATAATTTAAGATAAGAAAATAATATTCTATGTATAATATATTATAATGTAGTATATTCATCTATAGTAACTATCTATTAGGACTCTTAACGCCTGCTTCGTCATGGCAAAATCAATAGCAATATTGTTAGAGAGCATATTATATTCTATGAGAGTCCTATTTAAAGGAGCATTCATCGCGTAGTTTGTTCTGAGCATTTTAATAAAAAAAAGATCATAATTCCTGAGACTTCTTGTTGGAATACTAAAAGTTATCATTTCCAATAATCGAGGGCAGTCAACTGTCCCTTTTATTACATTTGATATAAATAAAAGTGATATTATAGTTCTTCTACTTTGTAGCGATTTCAAACCAATATATAAGCACCGAGAACTATATGAGGGGGTTGGATCAAAATTTAAGGACTTAAGAGCGTATCGTGTAAATAATTTTTGAATACGTTCAATACGATTAATATGAGAGCTATAGTAAGGGCTCCAAATAAACGATGCATATTCAAGCTTAGATCTCACAAAAGCAGAAAAGAGTGCTTTATGCGTATACGGATCAATAAAAGCTGAACTACTGCGATGAACAAAAGCATACATCGCATATGCTTTAGGTATAATAAAATTGATATGGCTAACAAAAGAAAACTTAATATCGAAAATCACACCCAAATCAGATATTTCATCGACAGATTTTAAAATGTGGCTATCAATAGAATATGGGGTGTTAATGGGATTTTGAGTTTTTGAAAACGAGATATGAAAACACTTTTTTATATTTAATGAAAGGCGGTTTTTAGAACACCATGCAGATATATTTGACAATTGTTGTTGTAGATCATGTGCATCAGATATATTTTCAATAGTAGAATACAATTTTAGATCATCCGCATATAGTAGGTAGCTGGCATTTGAAAAACAGCTACCAATATCATTGATGAATAAAATGAAAAGTAAAGGGCCAAGAATGCTGCCTTGTGGAACACCAGAAGAGGCAATAAAAGGGGCAGATCTTACATTGTCAATTACTACATAGCTAACTCTTCCAATTAAATTTGACCTTAACCATTTCAAAAAAATGGAGTGAAAACCCATGTTTGTTATTTTTGAAACCAAGAACTTATGAGATACCTTATCAAGGCCTTAGAAAAATCAGTATAAATAGCATCCACCTGATATCCCCTGCTGAAAGCAGAGATGCAATCTTCAGTGAATACTGCAAGGTTAGATACAGTTGAGCGTCCCGATACAAAACCATGTTGGTTAGGAGAAATTAACCTCTTAACTTGAAAATAAATTTTGTTTTTTATTATACTCTCAAAGAGTTTCGAAATAGAAGAAAGTTTTGAAATTGGTCTATAATTAGATACATAATTTTTATTACCATTTTTAAATATTGGTGTTACTAAAGCCATTTTCCAATCAGAAATAAATAAACCTGAAGAAAGCGATTTATTGAAAATTGTCATAATAGGGTCAACCAATGACAAACATCTTTTTAACAATATAGAAGACATTCCGTCAATATCAGTTTGCATTGATGGCTTTAGATCAGAAATTCCATTAATTATATCATCAAATGAATTTAAAAGTGATCCAAAATCAATAGAAGTTTGAATCTGTGGAAAACTACAGTCAGCAACATCGTTATCAGTCACAAAATAAGACTGAAAAAACTCAGCAAAAAGGTCAGCAGCAGCATTTGCGCAACTAGCTGTTTTATCGTTGTAAAAAACAGAAGATGGAATGTTAGAGCAGTTTTTTTTATTTAACATATTTCCAGAACGCCTTAGGGTTAGAATTTATGTTGCATTCAAAGTCTAGGATATACTTATTATAAAGATATCTGTTTAGAAAGTTAAACTCTCTCATATAGTGCTGGTACTTATCAAAAGCACTAGAATCATTTGTTTCTTTATATCTATTAAAAAATCTATTTCTTAAATTTTTTAGCTTTTTTAAGCCTTTGGTAAACCAGGGAAGTTTATATGAGCTGTGTGAGTTTAAAGGTATGTTTTGATAACAAATTTCAAAGATTTTGGCCTTAAAATCATTAAAGCAAGACGTTACATCAGAACCATTAAACATAGGAAACCAATCAATATTTTTAAAATGATTGTTTAGGATATTAAAGTCACAAAGATTATAATTAAAACTGATTATAGAATTATTGTTATTAAGAGACGGAAATTCATAAAATTCGAGCTCAATGGTTAGTGGTACATGATGTAGGTCAGTAGAAGTAAAAGGAAACGGAATTTCATATCCTTTATAGTTAATATTATTACTTATATAAATTAGATCCAAAATTCTATTCAGTTTATTTGAAAAACTATTATGCTGCAATAAGTCTAAGCTAAGAAAACTATCAACGAGATAAATTTCAATTGAACTGTTCACATTAGATGGCGTAAGGATATAGTGTAAGAAAGCCAAAAGTACATATGCTTTTTGCCAAAAAAGTTCTAAAATTGACGTTTAAGGCCTTTTTGTTTATTTTTTCGCACCAGTTCGTGCAGAATTTCAAAGAAAAGTGAAGAATGCCATTCAAAATATTTTTTTTTTGTAAACATCAAGAAAAAGGTAAAGGTTAGGTTGGTGTGGATGCCTCAAGCGAGACACACTTAGGCCAACGAGACCCATTGTGGTACCAAGGGCTAATTTTCCTTACCCTATTTAAGCCAGTTTGAGCTAATTACTAAGCATAGGATTCGTTATACCGAAGATTCCGAGAGTTCGTCAAGGTCATTGAAAAACCAGTTGCCTGAGGGCGCGTTTATAGTGGCGACTTGTTGCTTTGCCGAGCCGAGCTGAAACTCAAAAACGCATTGGAGCAATAGAGAACGAAACTATTTAAATCATCAGTATTCTCACTTCAACTACAAGACTCTTACAACTCGTTTATGAATAAATACAACACTTTTAAAGAGCATTTCAACTTTAAAAAGCATTTTAACTAAAAAACGTTTGAAAGCAGTTTTAAAATATTTTTATGAATACGGCTGTATATCTTTATATTTTAAAAAGTTTTTTAAAATTTATATGTCTGAAAATATGGTTAAATATTGCATACTTTTTTTTTTAAAACAACAATAATTTTTTTCCTATTTTCGTATCCATTGTTTTGCAAGCAAAAAGCAGCAAAATTCTTACAAAACCATGTCGCTATAAAAATATCTCGCTAAAATCTATCGGTTTTTGAAATTTTCATGCAAGCAAGTTAACAGAACGAGCCGTAAAATGCTTCGTTTCAAAAAGTTAAATATATTTTGCTTGTCAAAACATTTTACCAATGACTTTATAGAAATACGTTAATGTGAATACAAATCAAAAAGCAAAACATAAAACGTAGACAGCGATCGGTCAGCTCATCGATGTGCAAATATAGAGATGGAAATTTTTTACAATGGCTGTGTTTAATTAAACAGCTGAAATTATGAAGATGGTTTTATTAATTAAATTCCACTCAAATCGAAGTATTGTCAAGGCTGTTGACCAAGTGGACAGAATCAGAACTGAAAAAGATTAAACATATGCATTATAAACGAATAAGACATGGCTATTTTAATAGCACTGTGCGCTTTTTTTGTATCTTTTTTCTCTGTATTTGGTAATTTAAACGTTTTTCACTTAATTTTGGTATAAGAAATCTCGTGGTGACATTTGTTTTACCACTTTACCGAACATTTTAGAACAAAATTTTATTTTTTAAGATATATCAAAAATTGCTCCACATATGCACTCATTTTCATGTCGATAACTCATGAACTATTAGGATTTTCATTTTAGATTCTTGGGCAAAGTTCTTTCTAAAATTCTGGCCAACAACTTTGCTGAATAAATGAATATGAAAAAATCGCTTTCAGTTGGTCTTATCGAGTGATTCTTACAAAAAGTCAAACGAAAAAAATTCGAACAACATTGCGTATGAGTAACATTTTTTGCTTTGAAGCGTTGAAAGCGGGCAGGACATATGTCGCTTATTAAAGGTTTAAAGACAATTTCAAATGATTTTTTGTTATATATTCGTTCAACAAAGTTGTTGGCAAGAATAATAGAAATAACTTTGCTGAAAAAACCAAAATAAAAATCCTAATGGTTCAAGAGTTCTCAACATGCAAATGAGTGCATATCTGGACTAATTAAAAAAAAAAATTGTACACTAAAGTCTTCGGTTAAGTGGAAAACCGGATGTTACCAGGAGATTCCTCATATTAAAATTAAGTAAAAAACGTTAAAATTATTAAACAGTGTAGATTATGCTTCAACCAAAATCGATGTGAAATTAACAGGGTTTTTAACTATCGGGTGTTTTTCTAGCGGTTTTTTTTTTAGAATTTGAACGATAAACTTACAAAAATGATTCGATTGAATTTCACATAATGTAAGCATACCAATAAATTTGAGGGTTAACTTTGTACTTATTTGATGCAACAACTGCAGAATTTTATCTGAATTTGCACAAAATTCAATTTGTCCGAATGCGTGTCCTAATTCCATACTATTGCGACAGAAATCTCATCACCTCTAATTAAATGTGTTTTTATGTTATACTTTTTCCTTGCGCGTGTAAATCTGAGGTTCGTGTTACTAAGTGTTTCGCTTAGATGAGTAGAGGAGGTTAACAGCTGTCGTAGACATGTGTTACTTGTTTGTTAATATCCTTTAGCTTTCTTTGCCTACACTAAACAACTACAACATCGTCGCCATGAAACAAATAAATCTTTTATGAAATATAATAACGTGTCATGGCTGCAACTCGTAAATCAAGCGTTTTTTTTATGAGTCACGATTGGTGTAAATAGCAACAACTACGTACAATTTAACATCTAAACCAATCTCTAGGTATAAATGTGAGAACGTACACAGTGGATGTGAAAGTAGAATGCAGTATTTTAAACAGATATTAAAAAACAAGCATTAACCCATTTGCATCCGAGGGCTATACAAATTAAAATTTAAAAAATAAATTAAATATTGACGAAATATTAAATATTGATGTACAAATAAAGTAACGATTGCCTTGAAAAAACATAAAACAAGTGAGTACAGTGGGTCGAAATGGGTTAAAGAGGTGCGGAGTTGTGTCTAAGGCTTTTTTCACATGGAGCAATTGAAAAGCAATGCAACTGCAACAAAAATTGCTAACCAATGTATTTATACCGAAACCTTCACATGAAACAACTTGTACTCACCAAGTTGGCAACACATTCGCGATGAAATCGGCGATTTGTTACGTTTGCGATATGTATTGTGTGGTACGAAAATAATTAATCAGTTAATAAATATGAAATAAGTGCAGGAAGTGGAGAAATATCCTTTCTATCCTCAATTTATTTTTTATATCTATTTAACAAAGCTTCCATTAAATAAGTGTTTGTGTTGTTGTGAATTTTTCAATGTTGCGTTGCGACGTGACTTGCTCATCTGAAAGCGTAGGTTGCAGTTCAGTTTAAAATTGAAGTGTTTTGAAACTTTTTAGGCTGTTGCGTTGTAGTTGCATTACTTTTCAATTGCTCCATGTGGAAAAGGCCTAACAGAATCGCACTGAAATGCTATCTACATTCGTACTTGACTGCCCCAAAAGAATCTAGGTTAGGGAAGTTTGAAGTGTCTGTCTTTTTTGTGATACACTTAGGTTTTTAAGGCCCATTGTTATGTCAGGAGATTATTTTCCTTACTCTGTTTCAACCAGTTTGAGCTGCTCAAAAAGCCTAGGATTAGGTATATTTTAGATTCTGAAAAAGATCGTCTGGGTCACTGAACCTTGAACTAGTAACCTAACTGAAGAAGGCGATTTTGACTCAGCGCTGGTCATGTGCACAGAAGATTCACTGTGGCTTTTTTCTTCTCTTTATCTCTACAGCTTCTGCAGAAGTCCCTCTGAAGGATATTCAACCTTTAAGTGTGCAACCTTAGTGCTGATGGGGGTCTCTTCTAAGGGAGATAAGCTCTTTACAGCATTTTGAAGTAAGTTTGGCCAAGATGTGGTCCCGATTTTTTTTTTGTTTTTTTTTTGTTTTTTTTTTTTAATTTTCAATAATTTTATTATTAAAATATAATACATTCTTAAGGCTAAAAACCTGCTAAGCCTTATGGCTTGTCTGCAGATTGAACTACGGTAAATGAGACCGGCGACTCATTAAAATTTTAAAGGGGCGTACATACAAAATCACATAAAAAAATTTATTAAATTGTAGTGATATCGTTCTACCAGTATGTTACGTGTAAATTCTAAGTCAATTAATATAATAGTGTGAACAAAGCCTAAGTAATATGATATTGTAAACGTAACCTAAATAATATGATAGTGTGAACATAGCTTCATTTTTATATAGCTGGACAGTTGTGTAACGAACCCTTTTGCTCGTTACTGATTTTTGCTGAGGTAGGCTCAGTGAGTAAGCCAGGGGTTCTTACAAAATAATTTATTTACCAATGATCCCGTTGTTTTAAATAAGAAAGCCAGCGTTTTAGTTTTAAACTGTAGTGTAATTCTTTATTATTTTCATTTGTTTTATTTATTGCTTAATGAGTACGTTACTTAGTTATTATTAATTATTAAGCATTATATAAATTAAAGTGATTTAATTAATCCTTGCTTATTCATATTTATTCCGTTATTTGCTATGATCCCTCTCGCTGTGAGTGACTATGATAGAACTCAGATTAAAACTATGTTCGAAGGGTGGAGGTACCTTCGCTTAAGATAACTACGTTTTGTTTTTAGAGTTAACAACGTTCGAAGGGTGAGGACACCTTCGCTTACGATAACTACGCCTGTCTTAGAGTAAACAACGTTCGAAGGGTGAGTGTACCCTCGCTTAAGATAACTACGCCTGAGCTTAGAGTAAAACTATGTTCGAAGGGTGAGTACACCTTCGCTTAAGATAGCTACGTTTTGAACTTATAGTAAACAAAGTTCGAAGGGTGAGTACACCTTCGCTTACGATAACTACGCCTGAGCTTAGAGTAAAACTATGTTCGAAGGGTGAGTACACCTTCGCTTAAAATAACTACGTTTTGAACTTATAGTAAACAAAGTTCGAAGGGTGAGTACACCTTCGCTTACGATAACTACGCCTGAGCTTAGAGTAAAACTATGTTCGAAGGGTGAGTACACCTTCGCTTAAAATAACTACGTTTTGAGCTTATAGTAAACAAAGTTCGAAGGGTGAGTACACCTTCGCTTACGATAACTACGCCTGAGCTTAGAGTAAAACTATGTTCGAAGGGTGAGTACACCTTCGCTTAAAATAACTACGTTTTGAGCTTATAGTAAACAAAGTTCGAAGGGTGAGTACACCTTCGCTTACGATAACTACGCCTGAGCTTAGAGTAAAACTATGTTCGAAGGGTGAGTACACCTTCGCTCACGATAACTACGCCTGACTTAGAGTAAACAACGTTCGAAGAGTGAGGACACCTTCGCTTAAGATAACTACGTCTTGAACTTAGAGTAAGCAACGTTCGAAGGGTGAGTACACCTTCGCTTAAGATAACTACGTTTTGAACTTAGAGTAAGCAACGTTCGAAGGGTGAGTACACCTTCGCTTAAGATAACTACGATTGAACTAACTACTCAGTCTCAAAGCATGTGCATGCTACTGCGCCTGCGACAAGACTCCCTGTGCTAAGCAAACGCGACTGCTTTATATTCTGCCGTTGCCTTTCTGTTCCGTGTTCACTTGTTTTGTTTTCCCTGCCTGTGTATATGTGACTGTGTACATGCCTTTGCATGCTTGTATGTGTGTATTTATTATTTGTTTACTTATTTGTTATTCGATACATTATTTTTTCTCAATAGAATATTTATAACATTAATAATATATATTTTACCTAATAAGATATAATACAATACAATAATTTCCATACATTTTATTCATAATATATATAAAAAATCTTTAAATTTGTTGTTTACATTTTCCATATTTTAAATTCAGTTAACAATTCATTTATATAATTTGTGAGGCCCAAATTGTGCAACAATTTGAGTCCTCACAGTTGATACTTTTGCATTTTTTCTATATATTTTCCTTCTTCTCTGTACAAATTAAAAAAAAAATGTGTAAAACGTAAGATAATGACATCGTTGTTGAATCGCTACAAACATGCTGCTTACGCCAAACGTAAACCAGTGTATATTAAACACGTCCGCTCGCTCTACTCGTTTCTTGGGGCACGACCGCTGACGGCTGTCGTTCGGTATCAGCAAAGTTGCGCCAGCAGCGTAATTTTATTCGTTTCAGAATACGCCAAGTAGAAAGACATCGTTTCACCCATGCACCCAAAAACAACATAAAATCACCTGAAAACAACATACTCAACATCACAACAACCCACCCACCAGAAGAATTTACAATAGAATAACGTCCAGCACATCAAATACACAAGTTTATGTACAACATATAGATGAATTGGACATCAATCAACTGCAGCAAAAACTACAATCAACATTCATCCTACAATCAACACATATTCAGGAAAGAATACACACATGTATACAAAAACACCCAATTGTTTAATTTACACAAAACACAAATTGTGAACAAAACTCTGTACACTTAACTTTAAGTTTTGACGTGTAAATTAGACAAAACGCATTGCTGTGTTATATTAAAAATTGTGCATATTAAAATCCGAAATAACCTTTATTTAACCTATAGTTCGCTACCCAAACACATGGAAAATATTAATTCGCCAAATTAAAGAAATACGTTAGCACTATAATCAATAACACCAAAATTAAGACCATCAGATAATAACCAAAAGTTCTGTGATATTTCTAACATAGCCTTCACACAGGACTCTGTGGGTAAAAATCATGAGGCAAGTTAAACTTACAACATTTTAATATAGTTATTTTTTTACTGTTTCCTATCCAGAATGAGGCTCAGTTATTTTGCTTGGGCTGAGAAGCTAAGTCTTGTATTACACAGTTTTGGATAAGAAACTTTGTGGGATACATCAGAGGGACCCAAACGAGACACGGAGCCAGAAAGTCAAATGGTGCCGAAAGGGTTTAAATGATAACCATTAAAATATTAAACAAAAACAAAAGGAAATCGAAAAAAAAATATTTTTCATAATTGAACTTAACACAAAATGTTTGTTTTTCAGTAGATACTTTTAAGGTTGTCTATAATAAGGAGCGTTTAACTGCTCAATATGGAAGATATGTCTAATCTTTCAGTTAGCCTCACTCTTATTTCTACTCATAAAATATCATGCATAATCCATGTTTAGTGTAAAATTTCAGAGTTTTGTATCTAATTTGTTCCCCTAAAATGTACCATGAAAATGCCATTTTCTATATTTAGAATATAAAAAGAAACAAGCGCATGGTTAAGCAGACACACACACACACACACACATCTTAAAGGCTTGCATACTTTATATGATCTGGCAGCACTTGTTGCCAAGTTTTATTTCGTCTTGTACTGTATATATATATGTGTATAAACATACACACTCAAACATTCATATACAGCCATGGTCACACAAACAGCATACATCTAAAGTATCCAACCAAGCATTTTTTTGAAATTTTTGAACATAAAAGAATCGTTTTCGACTCTTCTCCGCGATGGTGACAGTGCGCTCAATTTCTGATCAGAAAAGACTCTTTGTTCGTGAGAAAATGCCCAGCTAGCTCAAAAGGGTCGGAAAAGAGTCAACAATATAGATATAAAGCGTAATTGTAACGTTATTACTACTGAAAAAGCAGATATTTCACGTTTATTTTGTAACAACTTAGATTGCAATTATGCGAAAAATGTGTTATAATCTATAGTAATAAAACTCATTTTCTGTTTGTTTGTTTGTTTGGCCTTTATACAAATCTAAACGGCTCAACGGATTTTGCTCAAACTAAGTACACATATTAAGTTTATCCCAACTTAAAATGTTACATACTTAGTTTTTGCCACGCCCCCTCTGAAATTTTTCAACTAACGGTAATTTTGTTATTATAAAACTTTTTAGTATCGGAGATTTTTGTGTATTTAATTTTAAAATTTTTTTGTTATTTTGACGTCAAAAACACTCACATATCTTCAAAATTGGAGAAATTTTCAGTACAACGACTTTTTCATAAAACATCGTTACCTAAGAATGAGAAAAAAACGACATGAAAATCAAAGTTTGGTCTTTCGATGCAAATATCTCCGCTGTCCATTAATATATTTCATTCAAATTTTTTTTGTTCAAAAGTTCAATAAAATCACTTCACAAAAATAGGTTGAACTGTACCGTTAAGTCAGTGTATATATGTTTTATGATTATGTCAAAAAAGGTCCAAAATATTGACTTTTTACTCAAAAAATGACTCAAAAATTGTTGTTGTTGTAAAAATGAAATCAATTAAAAATTGCACATCTGGCTACCTTTCATATGACATAGCATTTATTTGCAAAAATTCTTCCAGCTAAGCGCAAAAATTATTTTACTGTTTTTGTCATCAAAACAACAAGGTTTGATTTTTTTCGCGAAATTTATTTTTTCCAAAATGTTGTTTTTATATTTTTTACAAAAAAGTCAAGTCTCAAAAATAATTTATGTGAAAAAATTAACCCAATATCTCTTTCCAATCAAAAGTTATGGCTAAAGAAATCTATACTTTTTGCCTCCCCACCCCCCGCCCCCCTCCTGTTAAATTTGTTTTGTTGTGATTTGTCATTTTTCTCACTATTGTTTCACCGTTGTAACTCAGTTCTTTATCAATGGTACTTTAAATGTTCTATTTATATCATTGTATCATCGAAAAGATGACTGTGAATAAGAATGCTGTAAGAGTTAATTTTTCATGTTTAATGTGTTATTTGAACTATATTGTTGAAAGTCAAATTTCCACGCCAATTAAATGTACCGACATATTAAACACAGCGAAATTTTGACATTTTAACTCTCCAATCATGGTTGTAAGCTTGGCTGCATTGAACAAATTTTTCGGTTCAATTGCATACTAACCGAAAGTATGCTGAAAAGTATGCTGGAAAATATTATAAATTAGGAATATGTACTGCACTACCGACACGATTCCAATATATTAGAAAAGTCGGTAACTGTTATCCAATTTAGTTCTTTTCGCACACAGCGTAAACTTGCAGCAAATAACATAATAGCACTTCTTGCACTGTTCTTGCAAATTTTTCAGCTGGATTTATGTCGATCTGTTAACGTCGATACTATTGCTACAGGTTGCTGTATATTTTATAATAAAAATTAAAAATCGACTGCTTTCTTAACTTACACCTTTTTGGCTAATTTACATTAAAAAACGACTGTGCAATTTTTCGTATAAAATAGGAATTCAGAAGAAAAATCGACTGCTTTCTTAACTTACACCTTTTTGGCTAATTTACATTAAAAAACGACTGTGCAATTTTTCGTATAAAATAGGAATTCAGAAGATTTAAGAAATTGCATCGACTATCTGACTCAATTTATATTAATTTTTTATTTAGAGACAATCTAATTGTTATATTTCAACTGGAAAAACTACTAAAAAATTTTAGGAAGATTTTTATAAATTTGATTTTCATTAGCGAAGTGCAAGTAACATGCTTACCAGTAGCCAGTAAATTCAGTTTAGAACTAAAAAACAGTTTTTGATTTGTAAAAAACAGTGATAAAATAATTTTTTCGTTAAAAAAGCTTGGTAAATTTTTTAACTAATATTTTTATAGTCGTCTCAAACTTAAATTTAACACGTTTTTACAAAATTTCAAAATTTACAAAAACATTAAATCGAAAAGTGTATATGAAAATTTTTATATAAATGACTCTCGAGTAACACCGGGTATATCAGCTAGTAATGTTATAAATGTGTTGTTGGTACAAACTTAAGTTGCACGCCACAAGATGAAACATACTTGAAGCATCCAAAAAAGATCTTATTGTGTTATTCTTACGTTACAATTCAGGTAAAAAACGTGAATGTAACAAATATTTTGTTTTACTGAAGTTATTTTTTGTTATAATGACAGATTTTCAACAAGGAAGGAGTACTGATGACTAAATATTCCTGATTGAAAACAAAAAATAAGTTCTTGAAAAGTTTTAAAATGTTTTGCATACAAAATTCCTTTATATGATTTCCATTAAACCAGTGATAATTTTTTGGAGTGTATTTTAAAAGTCAAAGACAAATTGGAATTTTATAAAAAGATGTGAAATTAAATTGAAAATATGAAGAGTTATACACTAAAATTTTACAACAAAGGCCATTTTGTCGGTGAATGTTTGTGTTTTACCTCTAGAAAACTCACGCGCCACCCAAAAATAAATTTTTAAATCATTTGGAAATAACAAATATTTCGAGTTTTTAATTTCCTCGGAATAATCTTTAATATATAGCTAAATATGTTTTTTTAAATTCCTAAATATATTTCTTCATATTGCACTGAAAATCCTAAAAGAAAATGATAAATACTAAAGAAAATCGTATTTAAATTTATACCAATCAAAATTAATAGTGTAGAGAAAAAAAATCAAATAAGGCAAATATGAAGTTTTTAGACACTTTTTTCCAAAGTTCTTGCAACTGAATAATAACCTCAATACATATTTCTGGCAACTAACTAAATATCAAAAGTTGCATATATTTTAAAGTTGTTGCAACTGAATACTAACCTTAATGCAGCATTTACTTACAACAATTTTATTCAAAACTTTTTGCAACTGAATTATAACTCCAATACAACGTTCATGTAACTAAGTACATTGTATAAGTTGCAACTGAATAATAACCTCAATACATAGTTCTTGCAACGAACTAAATATCTAAAGTGGCAAATATTTTTTTTTAAAGTTGTTGCAACTGAATACTTACCTTAATGCAGCATTTACTTACAACAATTTTATTCAAAACTTCTTGCAACTGAATTATAACTCCAATACAACGTTTATGTAACTAAGTACACTGTATAAGTTGCAATGGTTTTTTCTTAAGTTCTTGCAACAGAATAATAACCTCAATACATCGCTCTTATATAAAGCAAAATTTTATAAGTTACAATTATGTTTTTTAAACTTGCGTTAACTGAATAATAACCTTGATACAGCACAAGTTTGCAATCATTATTTTCTTGCAGCTTAATAAAAACCTCAATTTAACTTTTTTTCCTAACTACATTTTTTAGTATTAGCATAATGTTTGCTAAATTTGTAGCAACTGAATTTTAACCTCAATACAGCATAAGGTTTCAATGACTACTTCCAACGTTCTTGTTGGAATTTTTCGTTGAATGGCAATGCATCATTGTGAAATTATGAGAATTATTACTGAATAAAAACCTCATTTCAACCTTCTTACAACTAAACAAATTTTCATAATTTCACAATGATGCATTGCCATTCAACGAAAAATTTGTTCAATCTGATAGTCTCATTGAACGCTGAAATAAAACAAAAATTAATTACATGGTAGTAGAAGCCTACACAAAGAAATTGACAAGCAACACAGAATTTTTTGTGAACAATAAAATTTATATTTTGCTTATGGCATTTTAGTGCGTCAGAGCAAATTTGGAAACATTTAGTAGTAGTAGCTTTCCTATAACTTAATAAAAACATCTTCAAACCGAAGTTTTTAACAGTTGTTGTGACATTGATGTAACTTAATAACTAACATAACATGTAGCTCGTTACTGTACTTGTTACAATTGCAATACCTTTAAACCTTTTTTATAGGTGCTACAAAAAGAAATGTTGTAATAATGTTAATTTAACGTAAAAATTGCTTATTTTTATCAAAACTTTATGAAATATTTTTACAACAAGTGCATTTCTTCGTAACATAATTAACACCGTAGTTCAACTAATTTGCAACAAAACAAATGATTTGTGACAAATTACTTATTTGAAACTTTAATAAAACCCATTTGTGACTAAATTTATTTAAAAAAACTGGAATACCACCGAATTGTAACATATTTTTGTGACAAATCTAAATCTGTGCTAGCTGGGTGGGTGCCAAAAAATGATTAAAAAACGACTCATATTCGAGTATTTCTTGAATCGTTTTTTAATCATTATTTGGTATTTTTGAGATAAAAAAACAATTCGAAAAAGACTCTCCAGAAGAGTCGCGCGTAGAGTACAATTTTCTACCGAACAAAAGAGTCTTTTTTGATCAGAAAATGAGCGCAATTTCGATTCGTTTTATAGACCCAAAAACGACTCCAATTTGTTCGAAAATTTCATAAAATTCAAGGTTCTTTCGAATTCAAGGTGCTACAATTCCGTTATACGGCATTAAATAGAGTTTAGACAAACATTTGAATTAAATATAAATGTTAAGTTGACAACTTTCATTTCACATCTTAGCGATATGATTTTACTTTTATTTTATTTAACTTTTTCAGTTTCATTTTAATATTTGCACTCACTTTATTAAATTGTCAACTTCACATTAAAAGCGCACTGCCAAAAACTGACGAAATAGCGTTTAAAAATTTCGTTCGTTTCAATTTGTCCAAATTCCCATTAGTTTTCGAGTACCACGAAAAAGTGGTCAGTTTTTTATTGCTCAGCGGAGTAAAATATACTTCTGCTCATGATTTGTTCAATATCCTGTTAGTTGCCATGCAAAACAAGCACCCAACAAAAAAAGTGCTTCCAAAAGAAGCTGAAGAGGAAGAAAAGTCTTAAAATCCATCCCTTCCACTTTCATACTCAGAAGGCATTCTTTTAACATGTGCATGTCACTGAGAGAAATGCTTTCCTTAGTCTTCTCTAGAAGTGCTTCTAGGACTTTTTCAATGGAAGATTTCTTTGAGCCCTTCAATCAAGGGATTCTAGTAGTTGTTTTCCAGGAGAACTTTAAAAAGGCATTCCATATAATGAGATGGTTTTGTGGTTTGGGGGAAAAAATCCCTGGAATTTATCCCTTTTCCCCGATAATTTAGCGATTTTAGTGTTGGAAATGAGAAGTATTTGGGTTTTGTTGGGTGTTTAAAAAGATTAACTGTCTGAAATTAAAGGCCGGAAACAGTTCGTCCAATCTGCATAAAAAAAATTGTAAATGTTTGCAATCAGATTAGAGATAACACTGTTTTTCATGCATATTTTTGATTTTTCTTTCTTTTATTTATTTATTTATTAATTTATTAATTTATTAATTTATTAATTTATTAATTTATTTATTTATTAATTTATTTATTTATTTATTTATTTATTTATTCAAAAAAACTATCAAAATTAAAATAACTTCATTACTTTTATTCCTTTTTTAATACATATCTTACAATATTTTTCAGTAACTGTTAATTTTATAAATAATATTTTAGTTTTAATTTAAATCAAATCAAGCAATTCTGACTAGGAATCAATGCGAGCACTCAAAACCTTTCCAGTGATATCTTGAATGGGAGGATAGCATTAGAAATAATTAAGTTTTTTGAATTTTAGTGACAATTAATTTTAAAAAAATGCATAAAAAACAGCATTATCTTTAATCCGAATGCAAAAATTTGAGCTTTTTGATGCAAATTGGAAGAGATTTTTCCGGGCTGTAATTTCTGACACTTTATTTTTTGCAACTATTACACTAGCCTACATGGTTACAAAAAAACTCAATTTTTAGAGGCTTTCGCTAGAGTCAAAATATTTGGAGAGTCATCATAACATAAGCCAAGGATTATATTAAGCAACTGTGCCGCACACCATTTTTTCGTGAGGCACCTTAATGTATATAACAAATCAAAACTTTTTCAAAGGTTTTTTTTTTCTTAATTTATTGTAGCAAAAACAAGCTCATCCAGTTAAAAATAATATTAGTTAAATGTATATTAAATACACAACAAATAAATTCATTTCTGCACACTTCAGCAAATATGTCCTTCGATAATATATAATTCTGGTATTTTCTGTTTTTTTTTTTTTGACATGTACATTTTCTTAGATTATTAAAAAAACACATTTTATTCACAAAACAAAAACAAAAATTAAAACCAGATCGATTTTTAGCTCAATTTCTGATCTTAAAATGATGCCAAGTTTCAAGCATTTTTTATCAAAACGAACATAGTTGGCAAATCTAAATAACTATTCATTTTCCTATTTTGACGTTTCACCGCTCAATGGGCGTTTTGGTATTGTTGTTTTCTTTTGTTATCGTTCTTAAAACAGCTGTTTTAAGACTCTGATGACAAATTGATATAAAGTTGAACTAACGTTGTTTTACTGAGATTTGATCTGATCTAGTGCCACGGGAATGCAGCTAATGTTTCGCAGTGGAGCAAAGGGAGGGGAAAGAACGATGCGTCAGCAGAGGAACTTATTGATGGTTGCTTGCTTATATTTTCTAAGTTTCCTATCTTGTTATCTTTGCTGTCTGTATTGATGACGAGAGTTACTCGGAAAAAGACAATGACGCAATCCAAAGATTTACCCTCTACCAAAATCGTTATAAATATTATACATACATACACATTTCGAAGTTCTGAGATATTTAATACTAATTCAAATACATTACATTTGCTCTGGGGACTCTGAAAATACATTTATCATATATTGATCCTTATGTCTTTAAATCCTTAGTGTCGATTGTTATAATTTTTTTTTACTTAATATAGTGCGACTTAATTAGAAAATGGGTGCTTCGCTCGCACGCTCCAATAATTACGACAAATTCTGATCACATAATATTAATCACATTAACAATCAAGTGCTCAAGTGTAAAAATCACATTTTTACTCACATAATCAACTGAGTTGACAATAATTTACACATAATTAACTCACACAATGACAATGCAGTAGAATTTGGGCACAAGTGCAAATCAAAAATTATTTTTTTTACCCCAGGATGCTACAACTGTGGTCCTTCAAACATCATAAAATATTTTTGCCCCTGGTATTTCGACTGTTGTAGTGGCAAGACTGAGTATTTTTTTTCATTAGGAGGAGGAACCGTCTAGAAAAGATTTGTGAAGATAAAACCTTTAATTCTGTTTTATATGTGACACAGGAAACATTTAAAAAAGTGTTGGAGTCAGCCTAAAATATTATTAGATTGGAGGAGCGTTTTTTTTAGTGCAGTTTATTTCACATTGTGATTAAATTGGTTGGTTTTGTATAGTACAAAAAAAGTACTTTAAAAAATTTTGTGCTATTTGTGTGCTCATGGCTGTAAATTCTGTCAAACAAGCCACAGCATTCACATATGACATAACATTAAATAGTTCTTTGACTTGAGAACAGCTTCTCAACGGCACGTGATCCAATTTTATAAAAATTTTTTCATTTCGTTTTATTAGCTTGCCTGTCACAAGAGTTCATTGGCAAAAAAAAGGCGTGTTCTTTTTATTTTTAACACATGGCAAAGCTACAACCACAACAGCAAAAATCCCTTATATGTGGAATGCTTTAGTAAACTACGTCATTTTGGTAAAACACACTAGCACACAAACAGTGATGGCTGTTTTTATCTAGCTTTAGAAAAAATAAGTGAATTTTTCGGAACTGATGAGAAAATTTAACACATTTTTAGAGTGGCCCTAAAAATAGAATAGTTTTTTTATACTATATTTGACTTTGAAAATAGTGACTAAAGCCATGACATTTCGTTATGCTTGATGAAAAAACATGATATGAAATTTAGGACCGTTATCAGGATTTGCATGATTCTTCGCCGTGTGGAAAGGGGGGAGGGAGAGGAGTGAAGTCTAAATACAACAGTAAGGACATGGCTTTCATTTTTGAAATTTCACATTTGTATGACAAAACTGATTGCATGTAAAATAGTTCCTGAAAGTGGCTTTAATATTATGTGAAAATTAGAGTATTACTAGTAAGTGCCCTCCTAAAATCTGATGGGTGGGATAAAAACTCTAGAGTATGTTACTGCGTTAGGGTTTTTGTCATACATCTCAGGACTGATTTAAAAAAGCTTGTTTGGTTCAAAAACCTGGCCAACAAACTAATATTGCTTACTTTTCGTGAATCTAAACCAATTTAACCTAATATGGCAAATTTACAGTGATAACATCTCAAACCTTTGAACAACTATTTTACAGTATTGTAATAAACCGTACAAAAATCGCTTAGCAACAACTAAATGATTTAAAATTACATTTAATTAATAGTTTTCACATGGCAACCATAAAATAAATGACTCGATTTCTATCTAAATCAGTGATGGCCAAACGCACACAACTTAAAGGTTTCTGCACACTTACGACAAGTAACGAAATGACTATAAAACTGCGACAAAGTGTGTTTATTGCACACTTAGCGGAACGGCGGCAAAAACATTAATAAACAAAACAATCAGAAAAATTAATTTTATTCCACAACTGAGTTTTGAGTATTATATAGATATAATTATTGTGACTCATGTCATATAAAAATCATTTATCAAGTTTGATTTATTTTTCGGCATCCATTCTAATTTTTTTAAACAAAGCGAACGACAAGCCGGTCAGAATTCTTTTTTTTTTATAGCCACCGGCTTTTTCGTAGACATCATTTCGTAGACGTTGCCTTTTCGTCGCCGCTTAGTGAGCATGTATACATAAAAACACATGTAGGGTATTCACAAGATGTGCTGTCATGTCATATTGTTATATTGTCCTAAACTTTACACTAAAATTTACAATATAAATAAATGCAAATAAGAAACAGCTGTTTGGTTACGACACTTTAATACACACAGCTTTCAGTATTAGTACTTTTTTATATAGAAGGCAACAATAAAATGTTTCAACTAGTGTAAAATCTTAGGACAATATGACATTATGACATGATAGCATACCGTGTGAATACCCTAATAGTAGTTATATTTTGAATTTTGGTGTCGTTTCGTTACGTGTCGTAAGTGTGCAGAAGGTTGGAAGCTTTTCACTGAAAGAAATCACACGTTAAAGAAAGCTTTGTATAGAAAAATAATAATAATAAATCGACGCGAAAAATTATGAAATAATATTAGCTGCAATTGTTTGTTTATAATATATTATTGTTGTATTTTTTGATCAGTTTTTAAAAGTTTATTGTAGACAAAATTTACCTATAAAACAAAATAAATATAAAAAAAAACTATTTTATACTTGCCAACTACGCAAACAATGATTGCTTTTATGAAAAATTATCAAATGAAAATCATCACATCATCATATTATTCCTTTGGGTGTATGCTAACTAAGTAATTATATTAAAACCAAGCAAAGTGTCGTAATCCTGCTTGCTTTGAGTCTGCCTGCAGACTGAAAGCTTTTTAGCGACGCCAGAATTTATACACGTATACATGGCTAAAAAAGCTCTTTGCTCGAGAGTTATTTTTGAGCATCACTGATCTAAATTAAACAGAAAAAAAAATATATATAGTTGTTTGAGTTAATCATAAAAAGTTTCTTCATCATAAAAAAACTACATTGCGCCCATTTCACATTGAAGTGTAATATCAGTTGCACTGACCAGGGTTGATAAATGACTTTATTATTTTGGTATACAAATTTAGAAAAAATTGTACTAAAAGCAAAAAAAGTATGGAATAATTTTGTTTACTCCACGAATACTGCGTTAACTTTGTCATTACGTTTGTAACGCTGATAAGGAGCCGCGGCAGGTATAGAAAGTATATATATATATATTCTTGATCAGCATCACCTCCTGAGCCGATTTTGCTAGGTCAGTCTGTCGACAAAATTACAGCCGCAATTTTAAAGCTATCGTATTGAAATTTGGTATATGTGCTGATATTAAAAAACAAAGATACAGTTCGAGAACGAGCAAAATCGGATGAAAACCACGCCTTCTTTATCAAACAATAAAATTTCTAAAAGCTCCACAAAAATGTTTGCAGTTACTTGGCATTGTGCACATAAGCTTTGAAGTAAAATATTCACCATATATTTAAAATTTGTTAAAATCGAATAAAAAAACATCTACCTCCCATACAACTTTACTTTATTAAATCTTTAAAATATCTAAAAATGACACAAAAATTACAGTCATGATTAAAAATGTGCCTATAAACTTTGGCCGCAAAAATTAAAAATATTATGGAAATTTTTAAAATAAAAAAAAAATAACGCAACAATCTCCCATACAAAGTGACTTTAACGAAATGGTAAAATTTCTGAAAATGCCGCAAAAACTAATGCAATGACTTGATATGTTGCATATAAGCTTTGGTCTCAAATATGCACAATATATTTAAAAGTTTTCAAAATAGTATGAAAACCACGCCTACCTCCTAAGCAAAGTTAATATATGAAAATGGTTAAGTCTCTAAAAATTCCGCAAAAAATAACTTAATAAATAAAAATGATAAACATATGCTAAGAATATTAAAATTCACTTTGAGTTTGGAATTTGGCAAAATTGATCTCCCAATCAATCTCCCATACAAAGTGACGTCATCAAAGTAGTATAAATTTTATAAATTCTGCAAAAATGTGTGTACTAACAGCATATTTAACACATAATCTACCATATTTGTAACGTGTTCTGCATTTGAGTTTTCGCAAAATTGGATGAATACCACAACAGTAATCTATACGAAGTGACGTCATCAAACTTTAAAAACATGCATAACCAAGAATGTACTGAGGCTTTTCTAAACTCAGTTTCCTCAGATCCCAGTCGAAGATAATTCCTTGGTAGTTTATATTTAAATTAGAGTGAATGTGTTTTTAACAATTTAGTTAAATTCAGTTAACCTAAGCTTAAATCACTTAGTCATTTTCAGTGGTCAGTTGTTGTCAATCAAATTGAAAATGACAACATGTTGACATTTTTTCTACATTTGGCAATCTTGAAAAATTAAAAACAAATAAATTATTTAATGGAGTTATGCAGAAAATGTTCAAGAGTTTTATTAAGGTGATATTTTGGTGATAAAATTTTGAGTAGTCATAAAAATGACATAGTGAAAACCAAGCATTATAAAAAAATTGCAAAGGTTTTTATTTATTTTTAATTAATCATAAAGTTTTTTATAATCACAAAAAGGAACACAAGTAATATTTATAATATTCATAAAATAAGATCAATAAAACCTATAAAAAAATCATATAAACATAAAGTTTAGAGTTCTTTTTTATAATTAAAAAACAAAAATTTTTACAAATGTACGAATTTCTTTCGTTACCTTAATATAGAAAGGCCGCTAAAAATTTTTTATGAGGAACCTAAAGGCATCAGGTTCTTCGCAGATGCCTTTAGATCAACCACCCATCCACCCGAAATCTGAAACAAGCCAGCCGAAAAAAAATGTTTTAAATGTTAGTCAGGGCCTTTCTATGTTAATGCAACGAAAGAAATAAATTGGAAAATATTTCAGTCAAGCAATTCTTTTAGAAAAATTTTAGAAATGTTTTCATTTGATATATTACTTCTGATATCAGTATTGTGAATTTAGTTTACTGGATTTTAAAAGATATTTTGCTTAAATTAAATTAAATAAATTGCTGCAATCTGCAGTCTGTTTCTGTAATTGGTTTTTAATAAACTTTGAAAATAAAATATTCTCCAAAATTTGCTGCCGAAAGAGAAATTGAATGAAATCCTTAAGCAATTTTATATAAATTGGAGAAAATCGACTCTTTAAAATCATTTTATATGTATTTTACAGAATATCAAAATTCAGAACTGGAAAAATTTTTGAATTATTTTAAATCGTTTGCTTACTTAGAGTGAAATGACATGTACCGAAAACGCTTTGGTAGTAGGAAAGTAGACAAAATATAAAATTGTACCACGAAAGTAGAAATGTACCGAAAATATCAACCCTGGCACTGACCCTCTCCGAATTGGCTCAAATTTTGTTCTTAGGTTGGTTTATGGATTAGAAAACCAATTCAAAGTTATAAATTTTTAGAATCATTTTTCGCAACCAAAATAGGGTCTACTATGATTTTCGAAAATAAAGTATCATTGGAAAGTTTATTTTGTCTATTTTAAGGAAAAAATATGCAACTTTTGAAAAAATTGCAGTAAACTGACCAATTCTTTATTTCAAAGTTTAAAACCATGCCAGCAACAGGTGCTTTAATTCTTTTCTTTTTCATTATTTTCATTTTTTACGTTCCATTATCTTTCCAACGATGTAAAATGAAGGTCTGCTCTGGAAAGGTTCAGAAGTTATGGCGTCAAACGTAAGGTGGTAATGAATTTTCTATACAAATTCAACAAAATTAGGGAATTAGCTATCAAAGCTTTTGAATTTGTTCAACTTTAAATTTCTTCAATTTTGAATTCAACGCTAGTCGAATTTTTATTGAAAATTCACTAACACTTCACGTTTAACGCCACAACCTCTGAACCCTTCAAGAGCACGAAATCATTTTACATTGCTAATGGAACGTAAAAAAATGAAAATAATAAAAAAGAAAAACAAAATTAGGGAATCTGTTGCTGGAATGATATTAAACTTTCAAATTGAGAATGGGTCAACTTACTGCATTTTTTCAAAAGTTTTATATATTTTCTTTAAAAAAGACATGAGTGAGTGATTCCATTGCTTCTCGACAAAAAAAAACTAAATTCTCAACCTGATCCTGTCCGATTTGGTTTAAACTTTGCATATACGTAGTGTTGGCTACAATTTAGAAAATAAATTTGTAATTTTGATTTTTTTCGAGTGGTTACTGAGTTACGGGTACTCAAAAATTAAAAAAATTCGGTTGTTTTTCTTGAGGACTGATTATCATTTGATCATAACTTCGGTTAAATTTGAGATAGAGTAAAGATTTTAGAATCATATTAAAGATATTTTCAAAAAGTTTATTTTGGCTGTTTGGGTAGTATGGCTAGTTTGGCTGAGGGTCCGTGAAAAAAATTCTTAAAATCTGAAACTCCGGATTTTTTTTTTTCTTAACAATAAAGCAATCTAGGAAAAAAATTTGAGCCAAACCGGATATGGTTAGTGCAATTTATATTACGCTTCAATGTGAAATAAGCGATTGTATTTTATAATTTTTTATAAGTTGTTCAAAGACTACTTTTTTGTAAGCATGGTAAAAATAATAAAAATTTAAAAGGACTTTTAAGGGATTCGGATAAGATAGGGTATACGTTTTACTTCTCACTTACATAGCGAAAACACAAAATTTTTTTTATTTTTATACATAAGTACCGCTATGTATTGGTGTTTATTTTCAAATTGGTGTATATTTTCATATAAGAAAGATATTAATATTTGTCAATACCTTAAATTTGATTTTTGCGCAGAACTTTCGAAACTACGTGCTCGTAGATTATTGTACTTTAGACTCACAGCATCTGGCTCATGACTCAAATAGCCACATATTCAATTGAAAGCTGTTTGCAAAACTTTCCTTATGAAAAGGTTTTATGCTGTTTGTGGTCTGGGTTGTGCTGGCTAGCTTTGCCTGTCAATAATGAATTAAAGCACAACTTGTGTGGAACGCACAGTCATACACCCAGAGAAAAAAATTATGGTAAAAATAAAACCTCATGGTGATAACCAGAGCTCGGATTGCAAAAAATGACCAAAAAAAAAAAAAATTAAAAAAATGACCTAAATACTGATAAAAATGACCTAAAAAACGCAAACAATTGCATAAGAAATAAACAAAAAGTAAAGCTTTACAAATAAAACATTACTTAATTTAAATTTTTTTATATACATAGATTTTATACATAGCGTAACAGTAGGGATATTCACGGGTTGTTGCTAATTGCAAGAGTGTGAAAATGCCAGATATTTTGCGCACTAACGCGTGAATATCAATATTTCAACTTAATTATGCAATCAAAATTATATGTCGAATGAACAGTAAATATATTGCCACCTCATTTCAATAACACAAATAGTTGCTGAATCAACGTTCAAACTTAAACTTTTTAAAGTTTTACCCAGGTGGCAACTATGTTTGAGAACAACCAAAACATGAATCAGATGTTTAGCATCACTGCTTGTGCGTTCTTGCATGGTTTGGGCAATGCGTAATTCAAGAAGGGTTGCAAAATTGATTCTAATGTGATTGTTGTTGAAGTGATGCGAAAGTTTGCAATCTTGCATTTTCGCATCGTCGCAACTGCGTTTTGCATCAACCCGTGAATACCCCTAGTATATTACAAGGTACATTTTCAAATTATTAAAATTGAAAGAACGTCGATTGTTTGGCAAAATGTTTTTGTAAACAGAAAAACTTCTTTCTACTTCTGCACTGACGAGAGGAACATATTTAAATATGATGACACATCGTCCTATATCCCCCTTATATTTCAGCATAACAAAAGAGTTAATAAAAACTAGCATATCCTGAGTTTTCATCCATTGGCGTCGGAAGCGGGGGAAAAGGGGGCAGTTGCCCCCCACTTTTTTAGCTAGATCAACAATTTAAAAGGAAAACTTAAAAAGTTATTCAAAATATCAGTTTTTTTTACAACGATAATATTTTTGTATTATATATTTTCCTCTTCTTTCTCTCTTCTTCATAAGCATGCTTGCGGATAACCATTTTCTTTCTCTGTGTTTGCAAAAAGATAGAACAAAATGTAGAGTTTCTACTGCAAATCCACCACTTCAGTTTAAAAGCACCCTTAAGTATGTAGCTTAATGCTTGTTAATTTTGCAACTCTGGTAAGAAAAAATTCGATATGTTCTTAGGGGCTTTCCATATTGGACGACATGTTGTACGATAAGTTAGATGGAAAACTAATGGGACTATTTGATTGAGCGTTCGAGCGATCCAACTTGTAAAGCAACATCATTAATTGCAAGCTCTCAAGCAGAACACATCCGGCTAATAGCTAAGCAACTTTTAGATGCCCTAACAATTGAGCAGTAATTTTACATAGTTGTACAATATTGTACAATCGGCAGAAAAAAAACCAAAAATTTCGACTATCGTTTTAGCTTACGCATGGTAGTACATGTTGTACAATCTGCCATGTTGGTCCAATGGTTTGGACCATGCGAAAGCCCCTACTGTGAATTAGCTGATGAAAATCCACCTCGACGCTTTCAAGAAACATCAAATCCGGTTCCTTCAGTACAGTTGCCATTATATGATCTGCTACGAAAAGATTATTTCGAAATTTTAAATCTTCTCTCAAATGAGATAGCGGCTAGATTCGATCAAACAGGTTGATATTTTACTTTTTTTTTATTTTTGCAAGTTTACACCAGCTTCACTCAACCGACTCACTTTGATTTAACATTCGGTGAGTCGGTTGAGTGAAGCTAGTGTAAACTGGCACTTTGTAAATCTTATTGTACATTTAAACAGATCTTGACACTCTGGAATCGTTGGAAAATATTGTAATCGAAGCCATCAACGGAAAAGTGCCTTCTGAACAAAATCTACTGAAAAAACTATTAAAACTAATCAGCACTGAAAAAACTATTAAATGAAGTTGAAAAACTTATTGCTTTGCTTTTGACTGTGCCTGCATCAGCAGCTTCATCTGAGCGTTCTTTTAGTGCACTAAGACGACTTAAAACGTATCTTCGAGCAACTATGACACAGAAACGACTCACTCATGCGGCACTTATACACATTCACAAAGATAAAACCGAAGAATTGAATTCGATGGAGGTGGTGAAAGAGTTTGTTTCTCGCAAGGACAGAAAGAAACATTTTGGAATAATTTAAATTGATATAACTTTTTGTACCTTATTGCATTTAAACCATGTAAAGATATACCTAGTCTTGCTTTATAAAAGCAACCATTATTTCTTATAATTTCATATTACCATATGAAAGAACCTTTAAAGAATGATCTCTAATATTGAAATTGGAAGAACTTTTAAAAATAATGAAATTTTAATATTTTTTATATATTTTTATATTTTTTTATTTTAAACTAAAATAAAAAATTTGTTTATTCACATTCATGTTTCTTTGAAGAAATTTTGTTGAACTTTTTTTTGCACCACCATTTGTACTGCCCCCCCATTTGTACTGCCCCCTCAGATAAAATTAGCTTCCGACGCGCTAGTTTTCATCTAATACTTGTTTCATCTGGTATGTTGAAAAGCAGAGCTTTTTTTCTTCGAGGTCTATAAACAAAGCTACTCCTTTTTCGAGAGGTAATATTTTTGAGTGAAGGGTTTCTATTGTTAAAGGAATATGTTTCAACATTATTACATTTTTTAGTACGAAAAAAACTCATTTTTTTTGTTTGTTTTGAAATGCACAAAAATGACCTTAAAATCGAAAAATGCTCTTAAAATTAAAGATATCCAAAAATGACAATAAAATAACTTAAAAATCGCTAAAAATGACCAAAAAATGCCGAAAATCTAGTAAAAATGACATGAAAACTAAAACCGATAAAAAACGATGAAAAATGACGAAAAAATGACCTGAAAACTTTTCATGTTTGGAATTTAGAAAACATAAATGGACGTTCTAAATAGCCAGGAAATATCTTAGAAGCAGCAGAAAAACGATGACATATCATCGAAATCCTAGCATTGGTGATAACATACTTGGTTCTTGAAATAGTTGAATTTATTATTTTTATTTAATTTATTTATCATGTTCACATATAAGACAAAGTCTTTTAAATGCAGTAAGAAACCAAAGAATAACAACAAGTTATAATCAACAAATAAATAAAAACAAAAAATTTTAAATTACTTATTTTAAATTAAAAAAAAATTGTAAGCAACGACTAAATTTAACTTAAAATTTTAAATTTAAAATTTACGTCTTAATCAACAAACAAATGCATTTGACTCAAGAAATTAAATTTAGTTATAAGCTTAAATTTTAACAATAAATTATAATTGAGTTGAATTTAGACTTATGTTTAATTTACCTTTAAGAAACTTTATCAAATAATGAAGAAGATAACATTAATAAAATAGAAAATAGAAGAAAGATAGTTTCAAGAAAAGTGTTGGAATATTGCATGCTTAAAGTTGTGCTTATTTCGGATACTTTTGATTCTTGAAGGTAGTGAATTCCACATTCTAATAGCGTTCACAAAAAAGAGTCTTTTAGAGTTCAAAAAATTGTATGCAGGGATTAAATAATAAAATAAACTGGCCATTTCAGCCCTTGCAAGGACTTTGACCTAGCTTCTATTGATCAATTGTGTTGTGCGTGCTATTAAATGTTTGATCACAAATGACCGAGAACTAGACCTACGTGTTTTATGCCGACTCCGAACGGCTTATGTTCTCAAGAAGCTTTTACATGGCAATTTTTACTCTCTAAGGTTTGCCATTATCTGCAGAGAGGTGACGACCGAACAAAAAAATTAATTCAATTGAAAAAACTTTCTTTCTGAGCTGGAATTGAACCCGGGCTACCGCGGTTCTTTAGCTTAGGGGCCACGCACTCTACTCACTAGGCCACGGACGCCACAATATACAGTATACAGGGATTAGAAGGTTCATATTTCTGGTCGATCTACAAAACTGTAACTTATTTAATAAGTAATTAGGAGTTTGTGTATAAATCAAGTTATGCAAAAAAATACAGTTTCTAGCATCCAAATAATTGAAAATATTGCAACCAAGTACTCGATTACTCAAATGACTTATACGGTCAAACTTTTTAAGACCATAAACGTGTCTGACAGCATTATTAAATACAAGTTGTAACTAAAGCTCTGACCTAGAATCTGTTATAATAAAATATGAACTGTATTTGAAAACACTTGTTAACGAACAAAATAAGTATGTTATTCTTTTATGTGTATCTAGAAAATATATTGAAAATAAATTTTCATTCGTTCGATATCTTTCATAGAAACAAGCAAGTCTTTTTTGTACTCTGCTATAGGTTATGGTCCCTTCATAGCTTCAGAGTTTTAATAATTTAAACACAAGGATTCTCAAGCAGTTCAACTCAGAATGAATGTAATTTCAAGCGTGAGTCAGATGGAAAAACTCGTGGGCTCCGAGAATTGGTCCACATGGAGTTTTGCAATGAAAACACACCTCGAGCTGGACGGCGCATGGCACTGCGTTGAGCCTCAGGAAGGCGTTACTGTGGATGCTTCAAAGGACAACAGCACACGGTGCAAAATTATTTTGGCTTTGGACAAAAGTTTGTATGTGCATGTTAAAGAAGCTCAAACGTCGAAGGCGGTTTGGAATGCTCTCAGAGGGTTGTTTCAAGATTCTGGTTTAGATCGAAGGATCGGATTGTTGCAGAAACTATGTTCAGTGCAGCTGAGCAAATGCTCATCTGTGGAAGACTACGTCAATCAAATCATGTCAACCGGCCAGAAGCTGAACGAAATTGGCTTTCATGTCAATGATGAATGGTTAGGAAGCTTACTTCTTAAAGGACTTCCTGATAGCTACAGACCTATGATAATAACCACAGGCAGCAGCGGTAAGCCTTTGTCTGCAGACCATATTAAAATGAAATTATTGCAGGATGTTTGTATGGAGTCATCAACATCGAATTCGGCATTGATAACAAAGAGTGGCAATAAGTTTCGTAGCAAAAAGTCGCAGAGCAGCAAGGGCCACAAGGACAAAGTGCGATGCTTCAATTGTGAAGGCATTGGTCACTTTGCAACAGAATGTCCATCGAAGAAAAAGGAGAAGCAGCAAAACAATATCAAGTTTTCTATGTTTTCTGCATATCGCTCAGTTGGACCGACAGATGACTGGTTTATCGACAGTGGCGCAACAGATCATATGACGGCAAACGCAACGAATTTTCCCAAGATTCAGGCTTTTAGTGGGGAAATTAAGACAGCAGATGATAACACAATGAAAGCTGTAGGCAAAGGGACATCTCGTTGATGGTTGCCACTCCTAGAGGTGCAAAGTGCGTAGATGTGCATGACGTGTTGCACGTACCTGAGTTGGGTGTTAACCTACTATCAATCAAGAAAATTGTTGATCACAGGAATAAAGTAATATTCGATCAAAAAGGATGTCGTGTATTAAGTTCAGAAGGAAAAATCATCGCTACAGCAAGCGAAAGAGATGGGCTTTTTAAGTTAGACGTCGCAGCAAACCAGAACGCATTCTTATCAAAGAGTGCTGATTTTGACACTTGGCATCGTCGTTACGGACACTTGGGTGCAGAGAACACCAAGTTACTGTCTAAAGGATACGTCGATGGAGTAGTTCTAAGAAATCAGTCGTTGACAGATTGTATGTCCTGTGCAGAGGGCAAACAGCATCGCGTTAGTTTTCCAGCAGAAGTGTCAAGAGGTTGTTAAGATATGTTAAAGGCAGTGTATCAGCAAAATTGAAGTTTAGCAAAGACGGCAATAGAGAGTTCTTGGTTTATTCGGATTCTGACTGGGCCAGTAATTCTGATGAGCGACGGTCCGTTACCGGATATGTAATTGTCATGCAGGGTGGAGCTATTGCATGGGCAACAAAACATCAACCAACTGTAGCACTATCCACAACTGAAGCAGAGTATATTGCTTTATCTGCAACCACTCAAGAAGTACTGTGGTTTCAAGGCTTAGAAGAAGAAATCAATCCTGACAAGAACAATGGAGCTACAACAGTATATTGCGATAATCAAAGTGCAATTCATTTAGCATCCACGAGTAAATATTTAGCAAGGTCGAAACAGATTGATGTCCGTCATCATTTTATTCGGGAAAAGAAAGAAATTAACGTCATAGATTTCATTGGTATTGGAACGGATAAAATGGTTGCAGATAATCTAACAAAGGCAGTTCCAACAAAACAGCATTTGTATTGTTCAAATAAGATGGGTTTAGTTTATAAATAAATTTTGTTCGAGTGGGGGTGTTATAATAAAATATGAACTGTATTTGAAAACACTTGTTAACGAACAAAATAAGTATGTTATTCTTTTATGTGTATCTAGAAAATATATTGAAAATAAATTTTCATTCGTTCGATATCTTTCATAGAAACAAGCAAGTTTTTTTTGTACTCTGCTATAGAATCAAGCTACAACAACTTCTATACAACTTCTGAGTAGGAAATTATTGGCACTATGAGATGAATCACAATTCTTCTAGTCTCAACAGGCACTAATGATGCAGTTCTCCTTAGGTTCCGTAAGTTTTAGTAAATTTACAAACAACAGAGTTTATATGATCTTCCCAGGAAAGTGAGGTATTAATATAGTGACCGAGATTTTCAACTTTACCTATAAATTTCAAGTCGATTCCATTCAGAATAATTGCTGGTTTATCAGAGAAAGAGTATTTAGACTTAAAAATGGGCAGAAAAATGATTTAAGAGGGTTAAGATTAAGCTTATTAGCTTTAGCTCAATCTACTATTTTACTCATGTCTTCATTTACCTCAATACATAAATCATCAACAAGATCAATTGGCTTGGATAAGTACAGCTAAAGATCATCAGCATATGCATGCATGGTTACATGACGGCATTTGCTGAAAATATCATTAAGAAACATTGCAAATAAAAGCGGACCAAGTACCGAGCCTTGAGGAACTCCACAGGATAAATTGTTAAAAGCAGACAGACTATTTCCCACCCTTACTCTTTGAGACCTTCCAACTAAGTAATTATATAACAGATGGACCGCAGTGATAGAAAATCCAAAATTAAGCTATAGTTTTTGACACAGTAATAAATGGTCAACAGAGTCAAATGCTTTCGAAAAGATCAACAGACAAAGCAAGCTTATATGCCCCATAACATATGATAATCTCATGTCATCTAGGATCTTCATGATAGCTGTAGAGCACCTGTGGCCAGGTCGAAAACCGGATTGAAGTGGTGACATAAGGTTAAATTTTCTAATGTGTTCGGAGATTTGTACAGCCATGAGAGACTCACATACTTTGGATAAAGCTGGTAAAAGACTTACCGGATATAGGACTTTTAGCTATTCATAGATAGATATTCATAGATAGGAATGATTGTATCTGCTTTCCACGCATCAGGGAAGCAAGAACTTGTGAAACAGTGATTTATTATGTGTGTCAAAGGGCTTAGGATGCATGGTAAAAGTATTCTTATAAATTTAATAGATATTCCATCTTCACCCACAGCATTTGATTTAATATGAAACCTTTTTTTTTAACTAAAAACATATTTTAATAAAGACTTAAATATAAGAATGCATTTTTAACTAGAGAATAAGACACTTAAATATTAGTACACACAATTAAATTTAAAGTGGAGTAATTGAAATCAATATGGAAAAATTAATTTTGACTTTGAAGAACAAATAAATTAAATATTTTACCACTTCATTTCAAATATTTATACACTTTGGTTTAACCCTCTGCAACTGACAAGCTTTAATTTTAACAATATTACTGACTTGGTGTCTGACGGACACCTTTTTAAAATCAATTATTTTAATGAAGTTCTTTATTTGTCATGCCCTTATTATTTAAATAAAAATATAGTTTACTATGTAATGTAAAGTTAAACTATCAAACAACTTGAATTTGTATTTAAAATCAAGTATGATTTAAGCTATCAAACATTTAGAATTTGTATTTAAATCATATAAAGTCAACATAATAAATATAGATGTCATTTAGGAAAAAACTATAAATAAAGTTAAAACTTTATATAAAAGACGTTTGCTTGAAATTATGTGGCTTATTTCATTGAAACAATTTACAAAATTTACGAAGAAATGCCAAAAATTGTATTTTGCGATGTCTGCCAGACTACGACGTCAGCTGCAGAGGGTTAAGTAGGAAAACCATTTCAACCAACTTTTTTCGTTGTTACGTAAAAACCAAGTAGATACACTTTAAAATAAATATTTTACACTTTTAAGCTAAATCATAGGTAAAAATAGTTAAATCAATGTGTGCATATTAAGATTTACTACGTTTTTTCTCTAAGTGTATGAAACTTGTTTGAGTTACAAAACTTCTACTAAATCACAGTAACTGGTTGCAGAAAACATCCGAAATAATAGCCTGCGGTGAGAACAACAAAGGAAAATCTGTATTTAAATGGATTGCATTTCAATGCGAACAATTTACTGAATTGGGTATTTGAGGTTAAGATTGCTTAAAAAGTTTATGGGAGAGCAAAATTCAGCAGATTCGAGCAAGTTTGCTAGTTTATAAAATTTTTTCTAAATACTTAAAAAAGTATTCTTTTATGTGCTGTCAAAAGGTTCTAAAAGGCTATTTTTAATTATATTTGTAAATATTTTGTTTAATAAATACTTATCGTATTAGATATTTGAAAATCATATCGTATCTGAAGACTTTTTAAACCATTTAAAGAAAGAAAATGCGTTACGTACCTGTAAAGAAAAAAAGGAGAAAAGAGTTAAAAATTAGTTTATTTATATTATAAGTGTAAAAAATATAAAAAATTAAAATCTTACTTAATATAAAAAAAATAAAAAAATATGTTTGTCAGAATAGAGAACGAAAATGCATGATTACTCAAAGTCTTAAAAAAAACCCAAACTATTCTTTGCGCAGCAATAGTATGTACGCAAATACTATGGGAAATACTCTGGGAAAAATACTCTTACCTGATCGAGGTTACTTTTACCTAACGAATTTGGTTAGAAGAGCCAACCACATCGTATTAACCTGATCCATGTTACTTTCACCTGACGGATCTGGTTTACAAAAATACATGTAGCAAATATCGGAAAAAACATGGTGGCTTATAGCGGAAAAAAACAACCTACCAGCTGATAAAATCTGTTCTACACAGTAAAAATTATGAGCATAAATTTTATACTATTTTGTATACATATAAATCCAAACCAAAAATGTTATAAAATTTATACCATCAAATCATATAAATTCTTCCAGACCATTTTTCTCGTCAGACCAATCAAAACCACTATGTTTTTAAATTTTCCAATTTCGGTGAATTTTTTTTCTTTCGAACCAGAATATATTTTGATTAACACATGATATCCATATGAAATTTTTAAATTATATTCGTTTTATTATTTTTATAATATTGAGTCGTATAAAATTTATTAATTATTTGGAATAAAAAAGTTTATACCACAAAGATGTTATAAAAAAGATAAAATTTACCCTCAAATTTTTTACTGTGTAGTGATGCAGAATTTGTAACAAAAGGTAGCTCGAGATAAGGCAGGTGAAATGAACCTGTCTTTAAGTTCAAAATATTAATCTTATTCTGTGGTCTTTTGGGCTAACAAAATAAAGTGCTGATGGTTCATTTGCTCTAGCTCTCCCTCTAGCCCCTACTGAGGCAAAAAGGGTATTTTTTTAGTCCTTATTTTGTTTATCGTAATGCGATTGTTGATAAATTCTAAAATTTGCTTATAAGCAATTTACGTAAATACATTTATACCTAGCATTTGGTTAAATAAACCTGATTTAGCCACTAATACTGGTTAAAATTCGGTTTAGATAACCCCATTTGTCAGTTTCATTAAATCACAAAAACAGATTAAATTGACCTGAATGGCATGTAGTAATCAAAACCTAATGATTCATGTTGACAAATTTTAACCTGAAATTTAGTTAAAAGGTCAAATTAAACAGATTTTTTTCTGGGTGTACCTTATGAACAAAAAGTACCCGGAATTGCCCATTCAAATAAACAGTGCTTGAGATATATTTCAAATTTTTGTTCTCTAGGCTGGTAGATGTTTTTAGTACCAATACATTTTTGTAGTCAAAACCTTCCCTCTCTCCCACTCACCCCCCCCCCCCCACCACTATAAAAATCTTGGATACGGCCCTGACACAGTCTGTACTGTCAAAAGTAAAGACTTTTACATGCTAGCAGGGTTCGGACTTGAAAATTCGTAAATCGCATTAAATTTAAAAAAAACAGTATAACGAATTTTTTCGCAGTAGTTTTTTGTTTTTGTTTTTGTTTACAATCATGTACGTACATTTACTACTAATAACATAATATCGTCGTTGCGCGTGCAATACCGCGTATCCACCACTTGCAATACAGCGTATATTGCAAAAAGGCCAAAATTCATTTCATTTTGATCATTCATGATTTATTTATTCATTTTGATTTTTCGTTAAATGCTTACTTGAAAACAAAGCAAATATCTTATTTCAATAAATTTTTAGTTCAATTGAAAATCCATTCAATAGCTTGAAATAAAATCAGTTTTTCTGCACTCATGTAAAATTTTACTTTTACCTGATGTGCTTACTTGCACAGTGGCGGATACGAGTTATTGCACGCCCAACGACGATATCCAAAAAAAAAAAAAAAAAAAAAAGAAAGAAGTAAATATACACTAAGGGAAAAAGTTATGTAGACATTACAGAGACATCTATGTAAAATCTATGTACTTCGTCTTGTATGGGAACGCAACGAGAGCTATATGTACTGGGTAAAGTGAGCGTATACTGGTTATATATCAATTTATTCACTTAGTAAAATGAAGTCATGTGTGACTTCACAAATATGCTGTACATACATTTTTGTAATGGGTAAATAATCTATGTACTAGGTATATCGGAATTCTACTCATTACATACACAAATTTTTTTAAGTTATGTAATGAGTCAATAAACTTTATACTACGTACATCGGAACTGTACTCATTGCATAAAATTATTTATTATTTTAAGTAATGGGTCAATAATCTATGTACTCATTGTAAAAAGTTAATACTTATGTAATAGGTCCATTATATATGTACTCACTACATAGTTATTTAATATTTAATGTAATTGGTCAATAATCTATATACTACATACATCAGAACTGTACTCAATTACATAAAATTATTAACAATAACTTTTTAATGAGCATAGTGTGAATGTACCCACCACGTACATCTATCTATTTTTTCACGACACATAATTTTGTGATGAGTACATAAAACTCTTTATTGACTACATGCAGGTACTGTTTAAAAGATTTATATAGCCAATACATATTTCAACATGTACTTAGAACAAGGAAACCATCAAATTTATGTGTGCAGAAATTAATGTCATGAGTACATAAATTTATGTAGTGAGTCCATAGGTTTTCCCTCTGTGTATGTATAACTACATACTATATATGTTTGCATGTTGCAGAAACATATTATTTACCAATTCCAAATATATTTGCTGTAGAAAAATTCAATCACGTTCGTTAAAAGCAAATCATTTCTTAATTCGGTCAAAAAACCTTATGTAAAACTATAAATTATTTTATTTTGTCGCAATGACAGCTTCATCTAACAAATTACTTTCTTCTGTTTGAACGCTAAGACCACAGTATACAGATGTAATGGACCCCTGAAACTCTACATTTTTAATATACATCAATGCTTACATTTTCCAAAAATAACCATTGAAGTATTTGTTGCGAATAAATCGCAGTAGCTTTGAGAAAACCGCAGTGACGCAGTAGAACATTAAATGTTGCCAAAAAGCGCAGTAGATCTACTGCAGTTGCAGTAAAGTCCGAACACTGCATGCTAGCCTTTCATCATGAGTAGTCTTAACTGATTCAGCTGTATCCAACTCTCTGTTTACGTTTTACGAACTCGCGATTTTTTTCAGTTTGTACAAGCAGCTGGAATTCTTATAAGATAAAAGCTGTTAAGTTCTCTAAGGCCGCGTTCATAGTAAACGCTTTTAGCTTAGCCGAGAGGATTAGCTGAAAACGCTTTGAATATAATCATATGGAAAAAGCTCAAAGTGTTCACAGTAGGTCTGTTCCCGCACTAACTTTAAGTACACTCGTGCCCAAAAAAAAGGCGAGTTAATAATTTGATAGCTAATATTATTTTTCTTGAATTAAAAAGGGTGTTTTATATAGAGTGATACAACTTTGAGTTGGCATCACTGCTTTATTTGACCACTCATTTAACAGCTGATAGTTGTTTTTTGTTTGGCTTGCTGTGACACTTCATTATGGATCGACTTACACCAGAGCAACGCGTGCAAATTGTGGAAATTTTTAATCAAAATAATGGTTCTGTTCGTCAAACTTATCGTGCACTTCGTCCATTTTATGGCGTACATAATCGTCCTTCAGAGCTGCTAATTCGAAGAACAATAGATCGTTTTTGGACCACATTTACTGTTACTGATCATGTGCATCCCGTGAGACGCCGAACAGTGCGCACTGAAGAATCTGTAGCCGCTGTACAGGAAAGCATTGAAGATGATCCTAATCAATCAATTCGTCGCCGTTCTCAGCAATTGGGGTTGTGTCCTTCCACTTTATGGAAGATTTTACGAAAAGATCTTGGCTTAAAACCTTTCAAGATTCAACTTGTGCAGGAATTAAAGCCAAACGACCATCGTATGCTCCGCCAATTTGGCGAATGGGCTCAAAAGCACAAATTGATATTGATTTTGAATTTCCATGGAAAATTTTATTTTCCGATGAAGCCCATTTTTGGTTGAATGGGTATGTAAATAAACAGAATTGTCGTATTTGGAGTGAGGATAATCCACAGGCTTTTGTCGAAACACCATTACATCCACAGAAAATTACTGTTTGGTGCGCTTTATGGGCTGGCAGAGTCATTGGCCCATATGCCTTCAAAAACGATGATGGTCAGAATGTTTCTGTCAGTGGTGAACGGTATAGGAACATTATTCGAAGTTTTTTTGTACCTCAATTAGCTGGCATTAATCTTGCTGATATGTGGTTCCAACAGGACGAAGCCACATGCCACACAGCGGGCGCTACAATTGATTTACTCAAGGAAACTTTTGACGAAAAAATAATTTCACGAAATGGCCCAATTAATTGGCCCCCAAGATCGTGTGATTTAACCCCATTGGATTATTTTCTATGGGGTTATGTAAAGTCACTTGTCTACGTCGATAAACCACAAACAATTGAACACCTGGAAATCAACATTCGCAGAGTTATCGGCAAGATACGGCCACAAATGCTTTGAAAAGTTTGTGACAATTGGTGTTCCAGATTGCATCTTGTACGCGCCAGCTGTGGCGGCCACATGGTCAAAATCATATTTAAGCATCAATGTCATAAAATTTTCTAAATTTTTCTATCTAATAAAGCCCGTTTCATTGATATTAAAAATATACCATTATGTTTTATTATGATTTAAACTTGTATCACTCTATAAAAAACACCCTTTATATAACACAGTGTGCCAAATCCATAATTAAACAAGCACATCCAAACTTTATAAAAATTCTAAAAGAAGAATATGTTGAGAGTCCATCGCACTTGATTTGACCTGGCTACACACTTCATTTTGTATTTTATCGAAAATCTTTTTACATAGCCTTATTAAACGTCAAATTCTATTGAAAAAAAAAAAATTAATTTTAGTATTCATTTCCAATAGGCCAAATGGCTGTAAAAATGCAATTAATGTTGGCCCAATAAAGTTCGAACACTTTAACTTTATAAATAAGTTGAAAAAAATTGTGATGACCTTGAATTTCAAAATTTATTTAGTTCCATTTGGAGTGCTTGCATTGTTTTCTGCTCAGAATTGCTTAAATTGATACATATTATAGGTAAAATATTAATTATAAAATTAACACTTAGTTTAAAAATATTGTAAGAAATTAAAAAAAAAAATTATTCATGTAATGTTGGATTATAAATTTTTTAAGTGTTTGTATGGAAATCAGTAATTAAAAATTATTATTTTTCCAACTACTACACCAGCCAATATACGTATTTAGGGAAAACATGATTTTTTGAGGATTTTCCAAAAAGTTTCAGCTCGTAAAATCCAAAATATTTTGGAATATCATAAAATATACCATGGTTCATTTTTAGGAGGTACAAATGGAACTTTTTTCAATGCACCTTACTAAACATAATATAATATTGTATTTATTCAAGCAGAGTTATGAAATTAGCTGAATAAAGTTTGAATCCAAAATGAGGTACAAATCAAGTATCAAATCATTATTCAAATTCAACAAGAAAAATCAATGAAACACAAAATTGAATCGGCAATTGTATAAGATTACAGGCAAAGTGATGCCAATAAGTTTTTTAAAAGGATTTCAATCTTTTAAAATTGTGACACATTAAAAAATCCTGCCAAAAAACTCAGACCCCTCTCGCCCTTTAATGTCTTAAAAATCCCACAAAAAGGGTGAAATCCCACTAAATCACATCACTGCTCAAAGCAGGTTTATTAACTTGTTTCTCTTTAAGGATGTTATCCAATATTTATCACCATACCATGTAACTAAAATCAAAAATGCTTACTTCTGTGCAAACGCTGAACTAATAAAGTTCTAAGTGCGCTCGTGGTTTTCGTGATGGCAACTCTATCTTTATATAGCACTTAAAATTGACATTCGTTACTTGTTGGGTGGTGACATTGGCCTTGAAGATAATTATTAATTGCATAATGGAGCCATGTTGTCGTTGATATTCTAGTCCATTTTTATGAGAAAGTAAGTTAAGTGCTCAAACAATGCAGTAGCTTTTGATATTAATCCAAGTAAATGCTTACTTATCGAAGCACAGTCGTAGTTGGCGTCAAAAGCTAAGTCAGCCAGAAACACTTCAGCAATTATTATGCTTCATTAAATTGTTGTTGTTGTTGTGGACGTTAAATAAGCAATTAATAATAATTTTGTCCAGAGATTAGTGTTGCAAAAAGTAATGATTTCAAAGGAGATTCTATACATTGGTGCTTTGAATTACCGAAGACGATGATGATGAGTATGATATTGATTGGAGTAATTATATATCCATTCTGCTGCAATCATCTCAACTTTCTTCCAGACAAGCTCAATGCTATGTGAGTAATTCTGATGAAGATAAATATAGTAGCTGTCAACGCTATGTTAAGAATTGCCCAACATTAGATGCAAGGCATTGGATTTACTTAAGCGTCGTTGGCAGCATCAACTGTTAATTTTTTTATGAAGATTTTCCTTTTATGATGATGTCACTTTGTATGGGAGTAGTTGGGCGGGGTTTTCAGTTCTTTTCACCAAATTTATAACATCAACTGCCAAGTTTAGTTTAAAACAAATTTGAAGCCATTGTACTCATTTTTGTGGAATTTAAGGAGATTTTACTTTTTTCATAAAGTCACTTTGTATGGAAGCTGGGTGTGGTTTTCATTCGATTTGGATCATTCTCGAACTTAATCTTTATTTTTGAATAGGATGCTTATATGTAACGTGATGTTAGATTAAATTACAGCTGTAATCGTGATCACAGACGGACATGCCTAAATCGACTAAGGAGGTAATGTTTACACACAGAAAAATTTTGCATAGTAAAATCATTGTGATGCATAGTTAATTTCATTTTACATGATTTTATATTTCATGGTGGCAGCGACATAAAAATCATTATGATTTCATGTAGAATTATTATGAAAACCATTATTGCATCATGTAAAAAGTGAATCAACACGATGTCATGTAGAATCATTATGATATCATGTTAAATCATTATGGAATCTTGTAAAATTATAATTGTATCATGTAAAAAAAAATTTTGCATGATGAAGAAGTTCTGTTGTTTCTAGCACATTAGAAGTTTTATCGCGAGAAGTAGCTACGTTAAAAATTAAAATAGTTTGTAATAGCTGAAAAAGTAAAACAAGTGGAATGAAAAGTAAATACAAGTGGAAGTAGTCGAATCCATAAACTTCGACGCAGATGAACAAAGTAATGTGATATGTGAATTATGTTGCTATAAAAAATGATACCAAAATGCTTTATTACTTTTCAATAGAAACAGAAGCTTCAGTTGACTAGGAAAGTTTAAGGTACTTTTCTAAGAAAGATAAACAGGAAGCTATACCACCCATAGAACTTCGTGCACGTTATCGAGAAAAACTATTTAGTTGGAGAAAAATTGGGGTATGTTTTGTATGTTTTTATTTTTCAATAAAAAAACTTAATAAAATCACCTTGAAGTTCTTTTTATTTCAAACTGAGGTTAGGATTCAGCTGGATTTCATAATGATTTCATAATGATTGAACATGACCATCATAATGATTTTATATGATTTCATAATGATTCAACATGAAAGTTTGTTGCGATTTTTACATGAAAATCACAATGATTTTACTATAAATCTCTATGAAGCAAAATCATAGGGGAAACATGTGAAATCATTATGTTTCTAGTTGATTTTAAAATGATTTTTTTCTGTGTGTATCAAGAATATATATACTTTCCTGGACCTGCCACGCCTGCTTATCAGCAGTACGCTTGGGGATATAATAAAACTGCAAAAATTGGTGTTTAGTCATTTATACAAGGGAATGGAGCTGAATTTTAACACGAGTCTTGCCGTCCCCACTTTGAGTTCATTCAATCATCCTTTTCATATTGGCCGCAATTCCAGCTCACTAACAACTTCAATAACTTCCGTGTGTGTTGTTATTCGCAGAATTTACTTCTTCAGCGCATCACGCTGAGGCAGCGAGTAAAACATATGCATAGCACTGTTGTTGTTAACTCGCTTCGAAAGATATCAACTTTATAGCTGATGTGTGTATTTTGTTGGTATTTTCTCATTGCTTTCAATACATTTTGTTGAATAGGAAAACGTAGCGCTAGAGTATTTTGTTAACGCTCGATTTAACTATACCATTTTCATTCTACCCTTCATCTTTTTGATAACACTATGCGACAATTTAAGGGTCATGGAATCTTACGAAAAAGCGACCAACACAGATCGATGGTACTGATCTACACCAACAAAAGCCTAAAAGGGTTTTGCAAATTTAGCTCGCTTTTAAAAGATATAGGCACTGAAAGTATACCTCTTGCAGAGTATTTTTTAAAAATAATTTGCTTATAAGGGCGTTAATTTTTTTTTAATTTCTCATCCTAAGAGGTCTCCAAAGTTCCATAGGGTGGTCAAGATCTCCCACAAAAATTTTAGGAAAAAAAGGATGTCTCTCTCTTCCGCAAGGACAAAGTTGTGTTTTGAGAAAAACAGTAAAAATAACCGATCTATAAATGCTTTGATTTTTGAAATAATAACTTCATATGTCTTAAAGCAAAAGTAAAAACAGACTTCAACTAACAATATCTCGCCAAACAAGATGCCATTCTTGATTTTTACCCACAGTGTCCTGTGTGAAGGATATTCGAATCTTAAGGTACACTCGAAATAGCACAGAACTTTTGATTGTTATCTGGTTGCGTAAATTTTGGTGGTATTTAGTAAAGTGTTTACGTTGTCCTTATATTTGGTGCATTAAAAATTTGCACATTTTTGCCTATGCATTTACTGTTTTTTAAGAAAATCATATTTCAAAGCAATTTTTCAACTTTTTGAAAAAAATTAATATAAGGCTTTAGATATCAAGCATCAGAAGTGGTTCTTCAGAAGTGGTTCTTCTTCTTTAAGGTTATTCTTTTCTAAAAACACATCTTAAAAACAATTGTTTTTCAATCAACTGAGACTCATCGAATGGCAGGCTCAGTAACTCAAAATTTTAGTTTAACATTTTGGTAAATGATGAGGTGAGGTGTTTTGACGAAATAATAAACTTCATGCTAGGAAGAAAAATTTTTATAAAAAGTCGAAATACGAAAAAGAATCGTGGTCTTAACCTGGTGTTTGAAAAAAAAAAATACTTTCATATAGTGTTTCGTTCAGAAATATTTTAAGAATCCAAATTCAAATGCCCAAAATATGTACAACCTGATATTAATTTTTTTAAAAAGTTATAAAATTGCATTCAAAATACATTTGTCGAAAACAAGAAAATGTATTTGCGAAAAATATGCAAATTTTTAATTCGTGAAATTTAAGGAAAACGTAAACACTTCAATCAATAACACCAACATTTAGACAATCAGATAACAATCAAAAGTTCTGTGCTATTTCGAGTGCACCTTTGGATTCGAATATCTCTCACACAGGACAATGGGGGTAGAAATCGAATATTGCATCTTGTTCGGCAAGATAATGTCAGTTTAAGTCTGTATGTACTTTTGCTTTAAGGCATATATAGTTTTTCTTACAAAAATCAAAGCATTTTAAGGTCGTTATTTTTTACTATTTTTCTCAAAAAACAACTTTATCCTTGTGGAAGAAGGATATTTTTGGATTTTTTTTTTGTAGATCATAACCACCATGCAACTTTCGAGACCTCTTAGAATGTAAAAATCGAAAAAATTTTTAATTCGATAAGCCCTAATGAGCACTTTATTTTTAAAAATACTCTGCAAGAGGCAAATTTTCAATGCCTATATCTTTTTAAAGCGAGCTAACTTTGCAAATTCCTTTTAGGGTTTTCTAACTATACACTTGTACTATCATCCTGTGTTATCCGCTTTTCCGTCAGAAAAATGTGTTGCACAGTGTAATTGTTATTCTACGGACTATATATGAAATCGTTTCTAACGGAGTAAACTCCAATAACACTGGCTTACAGCCAGAAAGTACAATGAATGCCACTATCCATTTACAATATAAAATAGGTCGGTGCTTCCGAAAATTCATTATTTTTTTTCTGCCACTTCGTTTTCGAGATATTGCCGACTGCCGCCGAAACCGTCAAAGCGAAACGCCTGATTTTTACACTAATGGCAATGAGAAGAAAAGCACAGTCAGTCGTGAGCCTATCTGGTTTTATTGTACCATGTCAGCAACGCTGGCGAATTGTATAAAAGCAATATATTAAGAACATTCTAGCATTCAAGCAAAAAAATGTGGCAAACAAGAGAAGTGCACAATTTATAACGAAAGAAAGAAAATAATAAAAATTAAAATAAACTACAAAACAAAATGAATAAAAGATTGCCAGAGTTAAAGTGCAAGAACGAAAAGAAGAATCCAAATATTTTCTGCTACTTGTGCGATGAATTTACTATCGAAAAAATCGACTCCATTTTACGAATTTACTGCAAACATCACATTGTCATTACTTTGGTAATGCGGCGGAGAATATTGCATATTTCGTATCAATCGTGCAAATTAATATTGTCTGAAGGGAGCTCGGGAAAAAAACGATGCATTAAATTTGATGTTCCGATGATATAAAGACGACCATTTTGTCAGCTAAGCGATTGCTATCTTTGTCTGGCCAAAGTAACTGGCGTTGGAAGACACAAACGAGTGATACACGCCACTGTCAACGCCGATGATATTCCATATCCTACTTGTCCTGATTCAACACGCGAAAACAATCGAAAATCTTTCAAATTTAGTGGAGTCGGGAGGAACCACTGGAGGAAGTGTATTTACAACTGAAAGCAAAACTTACTTTTTATCGCAAGCGCAACCGAATGATTGCATATGACATTTGGAACTGTCAAAGAAAAAATCGGAATTGCATGCTTCTCGTATGCAACAATTCAACTTTTTGGGACCAGATGTTAGGATAACAAAGGTGGTCTTTGGACCAAAGTTTTTACCCCAAAAACTCCCCTTTGGTCCAAATTTATGGAAAAAACGTTTATAAAAATAAGACCATTAACCCATTAAAGACTGCCCAAGTAACATTGTTGGAGCAACTAGGTGCGAGTGAGTCCTAAAAGTGTTCTATATGTGTATAATATGCGGTTAAAGCTTTACCGCAGCTTTGTTTGCTGCTAGTTGCTTTTAATTTTAAAGAAAATGCTCTAAATATGATTTTTTTACCATTTTGAGCTTTAATACTTTATACAGCTCTGTAAAGGATTTTATCAAATCTGCAAAAGAGCAGAACTCTAAAATTTACTACTTGCTCTGTAAAGGATCTTTTAAAGTAATAAAAATTACTATACAGCAGTTTTAAAACTCGTAGATTGAGTATAATATTTGCTTTAATGTGTATTTTTGTATTGCATTTTTAAAGCGAATAGATATAAAATACTGTAAATTAGTGCAATAAATTTTTTGGGAATAACAAGTGACTAAAAAATCTGATAAAGAGCTTCTTTGAAAAAAATGGCGATCTTATAAAAAATAGAAAATCTTCGGAGTTGAAGCAAGCTAAATATTAGTGTTTACAATAATATTTAAAACGAAATTGATGATTTATATGATACATATATTTAAGAATAAAGTACTTAAATCATTTTTAGTTGATCTTAAAGAATGTTAAAAATTTTCCAACTATTTTTAAATAATTAACACTTCTTAATTTTAATTATTTGTTAAGCCCGTTGTAGTTTTTCGAAGTACTACATTCACGTTTCCGATAAATTCAAAAGCGCACCGAAATTCGCAGCATATAACGAATACACGAACATGAGTCTGATATAATAATCACTTTATTATTTCTTTAATTTATTTGTCATTCTTATCATCACAAACACTTGTCAAATTTTATATATTTATTGAGTTTATTTTTAACACATACATACTTAAACGAATAATAAAAAAGAGCTTTGCAAGAGCTCTTATTTGGGTTTGACAGGGACTCTTTTTAAAAGTTTACAGCTACTTCTACTCCTCATATGAAGTAAAAATAGTGCTTTTAAACTCAAGAAAGTAGCCTAATATATTCTCTGCAAGAGCTTTAGTAGCGCGACTAAAGCTATAGTTGAAGCTTGCTGCTATATAAGATAGCACTATAAGCTCTGCAAGAATGAATATATGGCTAATATTGTTACTTGGGTGCTCATAGATTCCGCCGTACGATTTTTTCAAAATTTATCAGGAAGCTCATATAGGCCATAGAAGTTGCTTTGCAAAATTTCAGGTTTGTAACTGTCACCGTATTCGAGATCTGCATTGGATATTTAAATACCGGATCGGCTAATCTGGGTTCTTGGTGTTACTAAAAATTTGCATATATGGCAACATTCTTTTGTCATAATGAGCACCTGATAAATTGAGGATACTAGAGGCAAACTGCCCACGAATTTTTCCCTCGATCCTTCCATTTTCTAATTTTCTACATAGCTTTATGTATAGATTTTGTTATTTTTGAAAAGCACACATCTTCGATCTCGAAAAGGAACATTTAATTGTATGAATTTCGTTTCACATTGTAAAGACAATAAATAGTTTAATTTTTCCGTAATGTTTAAAAAAAAATTATTTTGATATCTCCTACCACTTTCGAGATATGGCCATTTTCGTAAACACTGTTTTATGGGTATTTAAATACCCATTAGTCATTAATGGGTTAAAGAGAAAAATGAAAATATTTTGAAAATATTATCGCTTTTACTTCTGAAATGTCCTTGGTTAAGGGGCTTGGGCTCTACTCTGTAAGGCTGCCCGCAGAGTAAACGCCAAAGTAGGCAGGCAGGCAGGCAGGCAGGCAGGCAGGCAGGCAGGCAGCCAGGCAGGCGCAGGCAGTGTTCAGCGAAGAAACGAAATAGAAATAACTTTTTCTCGCTTGTTCACATAGTTTTCCTGCGCCTGTCTGCCTGCATATCTGCCTGCTTCAGCGTTTACTCTGTTTGCAACCTAAGTCTGTGAACAGAGTAATCGCTGTAGCGGGCAGGCAGGCAGGTTTGCTTACTTGTCTCATTGCGAGAAAACTCGCTTCATACGATTTCATAAAAATTTGCTCGAAGTGTGCAGAGTGGAAGCAGACAGGCTAATTGTATTTTTTGTAATTTTTTAAAGAAACTGGGTTTTTTATTATCTTTAGAATAAAATAAGAATTACAACAAAATTATTCAACAACGCGTTGAACGAAACATGCATCAACAGCAGCGACCGCGCACATGTTTATGTGAGTGTGAGGGTTGTTTTTGGTGGGTATTGACAAATTTGGTTAACGTCGATTAAGATTGTGTTGTTGTTGGTGATAAGTTGTGAACGCCAAAATGATAGATTGATAGAATGGGCAATTGTTGGGCATGTAAGAAAAAAAAAAAAAACATATAAAACAAAAAAAAACAATAAAAAATTAAATTGCTTTGTATTACATTTTTTTTTTTAATATTTTGAACGGTAAAACCAGGGTTGGCAGCCCTCAAATTCCAAAATTTACAAAATAAAAAAATCAAAATGTTTGTAGTTTTGACTCAAATGACCTAGAAACATACAAACTCAATGACCTCAGACTCAAATGACCTAGAAACATACAAACGTTTGTTTCTGGAATTTGAGAATTGCTCAGCTGCATTATATAATGAGTATTTGGATAATATGAAGCTGAGTATTTTGTCTGATCCAAGAAAATTTTGGGAATTTATTAATGTTAAGAAGAAGACTGATGGATTTCCTTCTTCTTTCAAATTTCAGGATGGATTTACTGACAATTCCACCATTATTTGTGGCTTATTTGCCAATCTTTTTAAAGAATCATTCTGTTCAGATTCTTTTAATCCTGATTTAGCATATTTTGATTATATGAACAACGCATCCAGAGTTTCTTTGGGGCATATATCTTTTACCTCAGAGGATATTTTTAAGTATATTGAATCAATCGATGAGGATTTTAGCGCTGGACCAGATGGAATTCCTGCCGCAGTGTTAAAACTATGCGGCTCCGTTTTGTGTCAGCCTCTCTCGTTACTTTTTAATAAATCAATTAATGAAAGTAATTTTCCTCTTTTTTGGAAAAAATCTTATATCAGTCCTATTTACAAAAAAGGTTGCAGGAACGACGTCACTAATTATAGGCCTATCGCTAAATTGTCTTCGATTCCTAAACTTTTTGAGCGAATAGTGTACGATCGAGTGAAAATTCACTGTGGGCAAGTCATGACAACTCGTCAGCATGGTTTTGTTACTGGCAGATCCACTGTGTCTAATCTCCTTGATTTCACTACATTCTGCTTAAAATCTATTGATTCTGGTAGCCAGGTCGATTGTATTTACACTGATTTTAGCAAAGCTTTTGATAAATTACCACATAATCTAATTTTATTTAAACTTAAATTAATGGGATTTCCACAATATTTTGTAAACTGGATCAAATCGTATTTGATGGAGCGATCTTATCAAATACGGTTCCGAGGCGTGTTGTCTTCTGAATTTGTTGCAGAATCGGGTGTTCCTCAAGGAAGCCACCTGGGCCCACTTCTGTTTATTTTGGCAATTAATGATGTTACCCACGTCATTAAACACTCTCATTTGCTTATTTATGCAGATGATATGAAAATATACAGAACAATTGATTCTAATGACAATTCAGACCTGCTCCAGTCAGACTTGAACTCCTTTGAGGTTTGGTGTTCTAAAAATAACATGTTTTTAAATCCAGATAAATGCAAAACTATGACCTTTTCGCGTAAAAGGAACAATTTTATTTTTGATTACAAAATTAAAGATACTGCTTTAAGTCGTGTAACTACCGTCAAAGACCTTGGTATATGCATGGATTCTAAATTGTCGTTTAACATGCATATTGATAGAATTTGTAAAAAAGCGTCTTCTATGCTTGGTTTTATAAAACGGTGGGCCAAAGAGTTTGATAGCTTAATAACAACTACAACTCTGTATTATTCAATCGTGCGTCCTCACTTGGAGTACGCAAGTCAAGTATGGTCCCCACATTACAATGTGCATGTTGATCGTATAGAAATAATTCAAAAACGTTTTGTTCGGTTTGCTCTAAGAGGCTTGAGTGGAACTGACACATTTAACCTTCCTCCATATGAGGATCGTTTAAAATTATTAAAGATGCAATCTTTAAGTGAGAGAAGAAAATCTGCTGATATCGTCTACTTACACCAACTCATTACTGGTGTATTCGACTCTCCAGAGCTTCTTTCTCTTATAAATTTTAACACTAACCGTAGAAGCAGTAGAAACTCTAACAACTTGATTTATTTACCATTTAGTAGAACAAATTATATGTTAACTGCTCCATTAAATCGCATGAGTACCTTTGTTAACAACTGTAACGTGTTTGATGTTAACTTGTCGAAAGGTCAACTCAAAAGTAGATTGAAAACTAATATATGATTAGATCTATGTAAACGCATGGTTAGTTGTTATGTCTTGTGTTGTCCCTGAGCCCAACCCATATTATGGTGGGTAAATTTTTCTCCCTTTTGGTTTTTTATTGGACCACTTTTATCGATATCTTTGAGTTATTTCAATGATATTGGATTGGTTCTTAAAATGATCTATTGCGGAGAAAGTGTGAAAAAGCTGTAGTAGCTGAACTCTATTGTTATTGCAGAAATATTTAAAAAGCATTAATTTTAAAGTCTTTTCAAATGAGATATAACGTTTTTATTATTTTCTATAATTTTTTTTTGTGTTCAAAATGCCAGAAACAGGAAATTTGCGGATTTTTGAAAAAAAATCAAGTTTTACCAGCTATAATTTTTTTCTTAGGGTTTTGGTTTTTTTAATTTTGTGCACAAAATAGCTCAAGACTATGCTTTAAGCATTATTAATGGCCCATTATCATCGTCTAAATAAAAGTCGACTCTAAATTTAGTATAAGCATTTTTGACAGTTTTTTAATATAATATGTAGTCAAAAAGCTTGCACTAAATTTAAAGTCGACTTTATTTTGACTATGATAATGGGTCAATATTATTGGTTAACATTTTGCATATTTGGATTTTTGAGAATTTTTTTCGTAGAAGTACTCAAAGTCGAAATTTTCAACAGGGTACTCTTCTAATAAAAAAATTCCATAACGACCAAGCTATTCAAATTAATGACACAATTTTTTGTGTTTGTATTAATTGTTTAAAATTTTATCATTGCACTTTTTTAATATTTGGATATTTACTGTTTTTTTATTACAACAAGAAAGAAAATAGAATGTTTTTGAAAAGTAAAATGTCACGACTCTGGTATTTTCATCCGATTTTTCTCACCGATGACACGTTGTAAAAGTATTTGAATCTGCTATTGATTAAAAGTATAGAATCAGTTTACAGAATTTGAATACATATTTTATGACGAAACACCTCATTTTCGCCCTTTATACCAATGTAATGAGATTTAATCGCAATGAGCCTTACTTTATCGGTGTCCGATTTGAATAAAATTTCTGGAGAGTTATCTTATAGGCCAATGGAACATTTCTCGACACCGAAGGAAACGCTAATTCTAGTTTCAAATTCTCAGTGCACTTTAGGGCTCAACAGTGGCACAACATATCGCACACCCTCTTCAAAAGATTCACAACTCAAAATGTTTACATGTATACTTTTTGTGTAAGACTATTTGCAGTGATTATTTGCTATTTGCTACATTAATTTTGTACACATATTCTTAGTCTTTAATTAAAAAAAATCGTCTTGTTTTTTTTGTATGGAGTCCCTTGAAGAAAAAAATTGTTTTTTGCTCTTCCTAAAACTTAAATTTTTTGAGTTGTAGCTCTTTTGAAGGGAGTGTGCTATTTATGTATAGAAAATAAAAAATTTTCATAAACGCGATTAGCGGAGGATGTAAAATAGAAAGCAATAGGTGAAAAAAAAATATAACAAACTTTTTCTCGCACTGATCTGATCCGACCTGATCGCATTCACTCTGCACGGCTTATTTACTGAGCAGGTACCTGCCTGCGCCTGCCTACCTGCCTGCCTACCTGCCTGCCTGCCTGCTCGCATCAGCGTTTACTCTGTCCGCAGACTATGTCTAGTTAAGGCGTTACGAAAGCTTATTATATTTGAAAGTCAAATGCGATACGAAACCCTTTTGATACTTTGTAAAGCTTTCGCATTAGTAGCAGTAAGCCTGCAATTGATTTGGTGAAATTTTTGTGAAAAGTAAGCATCATTGACTAAAGCGTCAAAAAATGTGAATAGGCAAAGGCGGAAGAAGAAAATATAAATATTAAATTTAACTTAATCGCAAGTTTGTATTGTAAAAACATACCAGAGAGTAAGTGTAGAGTGTATGACTTAAAGAATGCATGAATTCTTCGTCGAAGATTTTATATAAACTAAAATGTTTATAATTACTCTAGACACACAACTTCATTCTTAGAGATAAATGAGGACGCTCAAATTATATAGAGAATTTTAAAACAAAACTCAGTTTTATTAAAAGAATCTGGTATGAAAAAATAGATTTTAAGCCATAACTTTTGATTGGAAACAGATATTGGGGTAATTTTTTCACATACATTATTTTTGAGACTTGACTTTTTTGTAAAAAATATAAAAATAACATTTTAGAACAAATAAATTTCGCGAAAAAAATCAAAGGGGCACAATAATTTTTGCGCTTAGCTGGAAGAATTTTTGCAAATAAATGCTGTCATATGAAAGGTAGCCAGATGTGCAATTTTTAATTATTTCATTTTTACAACAACAACAACAATTTTTGAGTCATTTTTTGAGTAAAAAGTCAATATTTTGGACCTTTTTTGACATAATCATAAAACATATATACACTGACTTAACGGTACAGTTCTACCTATTTTTGTGAAGTGATTTTATTGAACTTTTGAACAAAAAAAATTTGAATAAAATATATTAATGGACAGCGAAGATATTTGCATCGAAAGACCAAACTTTGATTTTCATGTCGTTTTTTTCTCATTCTTAGGTAACGATGTTTTATGAAAAAGTCGTTGTACTGAAAATTTCTCCAATTTTAAAGATATGTGAATGTTTTTGATGTCAAAATAACAGAAATTTTTTAAAATTAAATACACAAAAATCTCCGATGGTAAAAAAAGTTTTATAATAACAAAATTACCGTTTGTTGAAAAATTTCAGAGGGGGCGTGGCAAAAACTAAGTATGTACCATTTTAAGTTGGGATAAACCTAATATGTATACTTAGTTTGAGCAAAATCCGTTGAGCCGTTTAGATTTGTATAAAGGTCAAACAAACAAACAAGCAAGCAGAAAATGAGTTTTATTACTATAGTTAGTCAATTGTATGAAAAAATAGATTTTTAGCCATAACTTTTGATTGGAAAGAGATATTGGGGTAATTTTTTCACATAACTTATTTATGAGACTTGACTTTTTTGTAAAAAATATAAAAACAACATTATGGAAAAAATAAATTTCGCGAAAAAAATCAAAGGGGGTATACCCTTGTTGTTTTGATGACAAAAACAGTAAAATAATTTTTGCGCTTAGCTGGAAGAATTTTTGCAAATAAATGCTATGTCATATGAAAGGTAGCCAGATGTGCAATTTTTAATTGATTTCATTTTTACAACAACAACAATGACCGAGTAAAGTATCTTAGAATGCGACCGTTTTTGTTTTCATTTTGAACGAAAGAAGCCAAATCATTCAAGTCGCTGTCGACGAACTTGTATTGGTATAGTACTATGTTAAATTTATGTGGCTTTTTTCGTGCTTTTTGTTGTCAGTGAAACAAAATGTCAGTGAAACAAAAACTGTAGATTAGAAATTATTAATTTAGAAAATAAAGCTAGTCCAGTGGATGGGCGTAATTTGATTTGGCTGTTGTAAGTTTTGTGAGTCAAAATTATACACCTGCATTTAGTTTTTTTCAAACAGTATTTCTGCAGGTGCCAACATAGATGTGTATTTTTCTGCCTGAAAATTGTTGTCTCTCTTTCAACATATATCACCAAAACAAGGAAACTCTTAAATTATTGTATTGAAAATTTCTTGAATTATAAAACAAGCTTACTACTTTATTTCGATTTTATTTTTAGGAACTCAAAGCAAAACTGAAGTCAGTTAGAAGCAAGAACTTTCCGTTGCTTTCCGTTAATTTTAACAATTTAAAGGATATTTTTCTTTTCAATTTTTCTATTTTAAGCAAAATTTTGCTGCAGAAATTAATTAAAATTCAATCAAACAACTCCTCAATGCACGAACGCATTTTTTACAAAAGAAAAAAGTAGTTAAATTTCCAATTAACCTTCATCTGGACTCGTGGGGTACGTACCTACCTCACGCTCTTTCTCGTTTGGATTTGTTTGGAATTTTTGTCTAGTTTTCCGGATTTTTTATGAACGCTGATTTTTATTTTTTTCAACTTGGACTATTCTACAGTTTAAAGTGATATCTGAAGATGATCTATGATTTTTTTTTGCGACAAAATAATCAATATTTAAATTTTATAAAAATTTTAACCACTGGAGTTCGTATGTACCCCAAGAGTCCAGGTATGTTACTCAGGATGAGCATGCCAGGTGAAGGTTAAATAATAAGAGCTACTTAAAGATAATGGCCCATTATCATAGTCAAAATAAAGTCGACTTTATATTTAGTGCAAACTTTTTGACAACATATATTAAAAAACTGTCACATATGCATAAATTTAGAGTCGACTTTTATTTTGACTATGATAATGGGCCATTGAATATAATACTGAAAAAAAAAAAAAAAACAAAAAATATTATGTGTGTTCAATTTTATTTGAAGAAGTCATTTTCATCAAATAATTTTTATCCATAGTGCAAGATTTCATAAAAAAAGGTTGTTGATGCACTAACGCGTTGCTCCATCACATTTTGCGATATCCTCACCTAAAGATCAAAATGAAACCTTTACATTTCTCGACCTAAAAGGCTTTTTTGGATTATTTCAATTACATGAAAAATTTTTTTAGCTCTTAAAAATGCACTTCTCCCCACCCTAAAAATGCATTTCCTGTCACATTTATGGGCATTTTTCTGAACATTTTTGTGTGAAGCTTCAAACAAAATAAAATTTTCAAATTGCTTTCCTCGGCATGGGCTTAAATGCATTTAAGCTTGTACGCACTTTAAAATATCTGAATAAAAATTTCTAGTGTTTTCTTCAAAACTTGATATAATTTCTCAGCAGTTTTTTTAACTTAAGTAACATTTTTTGTCCTCTCTATAAAAGCATTGAAGAAACATTAGGGCAAATATAAACGTAATGGTCGCTCCTGGATGTTGAATTAAAAGAAACAGAAGTATCAAAATGTATAGTAAAAAAAACATAGCACTCAAAAAATATTCTACTTAACTGAATTAAAAGAATGAAATGTCCGGAAGCCTCAAATTTGTGTTGATATCAATTTGGCTGAGTTTTTTTTTGTGCGTACAAATAATGGATAAAACGTGGTGCCTCCGGCAGTTTCAGAAACCAGAAGCGCACTAAATGAAATTGAGATGAAGTGAAGGCAATGAAGCAAAACGTTATCAATGAAAGCTTAAATTGTACGTTTATAGAATAACTTAATTAATGGATGTTATCCTTAAGCAATGAAACGTAGAATATAATGTAACCAAAAGGCATTGAAATTCATTCAAGCCATCAAAATGTTGAAGTTACTCGATTGTTTGAGTGTAGAAAAACATGAGCTTTCCGAAAATAATAAAAAGACAACTGAAATACATTTTTGTTGTTCGATAATATTTAATTACAAAATCAAGAGAAATATTTCGATATTTCTCTTGAACTAACTTGAACTATATAAAGTTAACTTTTTATACTATGTTCACACTCAGGTAGAAAAGCCGCTTTTTGCACATTCATAACAAACTTAATATTCCAAAAATTTCACTGTTTGTCAAAAAATTTTGATTTTATTTAATTTTTGTCTCCAGCACAAGAAAATGTCAGGTTGGCAGTATGAGCATTTTAACAAGTTTTTGTACCCATGTGAATAATTAATACCGAACCAAACCGAACGCTGTAAGGTATTGTTAAAGTATTCCAACATATCTGCGTCAATAACCAATAAGAGCTTAAGTCGACTTTGATTGATGTAGCTGTGTGTTTCACGCATGAACTGCTACAAACATATAAGTCTGGAGCTCTAGCATAATTTTAGCTAAAGTTATGACACAAAAACAAAAGACCCTTTCATGTTACTTATAAGACGATTGAAAACTTTGAAGCAAGATTTGTCGAAATTTTGAAATTAGACTTAAGCTGTTATTGCTTATCAGCACAGATATATAAAATTTCTTTCTAAGTTTTATTGAGAAAGCTTATTATATTTTAAGGAGTTTAAATTGCGTTAAAAAATAGAAAAATGCCTGACTCCAACGATTGGATTAAAAATTATCCTACATTTTTGACTTTGTACACCGAAAAAAATGTGCGAAGTTAACCCAAGATTTTTCATGAGTCAAAAGACCATTTGAGAAGTTAAAAACGTTTTGTCGCCGTAAAACGCAAAATGAATTGCATCAATATTTTTATTGTTAATATAAAACTATTTTTGCTTGATACAACTCATTTTCAAAGCTTGGAGTAAATTAAAATCAGTTTCAAATTAACTCTGCATCTTCTCCGAACTTTTGTCCTTTTAACTCCATTAAAACTTATTGCAACTATCTATGAAGAATGTCTTTGTATTTTAAAGCTGAAACGGACTTATGTTTAGCACGAAACAGAGTCTGCTCGAGCAAATTTCCGTTTGTTCGTTTTACTTTGAAAGAGAAAGCACTCAAAAATTTTAACAAGCAAATCAAGTGTGCTTTAAGAATTAAGTGTTGCATAATGATAAAAAAGGGCCGTTTTTACTATTGCGAGTTATATGTTTGCGTATATCTTTATCGAAGTGAAACTTTTTGTGCGGTCATTTGATATAGAGGGTAAAATTATCATCACGAAAAATTGTGAACACAAGCAATCATATTTTACTGTATGGGAACCCCCAGAAGGGTGGTAGATAGAGTGCTGGTGTGCTTAGAAGAAATGTTCAATGAAAAAATCAGTAGGACCAGTCATTAGACCCTCTAACGGGCATAGATTTTTTTTTATATTAATTATAATAAACATTGTTTCATTTCGTGTTTTTTGTATCGAGATCCCAGATAGGAAAAGGTGAGTTAAAAAAAGTGTTGAGGGGGAAAAATTAATAGAACCATCTCATATATTGATCCCCTTAGGGTTTATAGATGTTTTGATATGAATTATAAAAGCCATTTTTTTATTTTTTGTTTTTTGTATGGGGACGCCCACAATTGATCCCCATAGGTAAATTTTTTCGCACAACCTCGTAAATATCAAATCACGGACATATTCCGCATACATCGCAAACCATTAAGACCAGTATTACTAAATGAAGCACCAACCAATGACATGAAAATATCAAATAAACAGAATATTTTTTATGAAAATTTTGTATTGTATTTCGTTTTCTGTTTCTTTCTCTCTGTTTTTTTACAAAAATCTATCTTATTCTTTATATTAAGAAGTTTCCCTTCTGTACTGTACACACACTATACTGTATTTTTTTTTAACCTGCGATGTATTTTTTATAGAAAATTTTGGGAAACTAAACAATTTTATTAAATTTGGTATACAACAGTTGTTTTAATAAATGTCAAGATACATATATTTTTTTTAAAGGAATTTATGAGTTTTTGGAACATACTAAAGTAACATTTTACCATATTTTATTAACGAAACTACATGAAACACTAATAAACAAATTTTTAATGTATGTATGACGACATTTAGGCAACCCTGCTCACTTAACACAAATCGCCTTGAGAATATTCTACCTATTTTTGTACCAAATTTAATTATTCTAGCATCAATATATATCGGAATTAAGCATATTAAATTAAATGACACGTCCATTTTTGCATTAGTATAGGAACACAACTAACTCATCTTTTAAAAAACTTTCATAAACTTAGAGTTCACCCTGTTGTTTAATCCTTACTACATTTTGATAAATGCTTAAAAAATATATTTTCCCTTATTCAACGAACATAACTACAGCAATCAATTGTAAAATCAATGCAAATATTTATTCCTTTTTTCAAAAATGTTAAATACAAAAATCCCTTTTTTGAAAAATTTCCCTTAAAATCAAATAAATGAAACACCTTTGAAAAAATTGAGAGTTGAGCACAATTTAAGCTCAAAAGTAAAAAAAAGTTTTTTTTTATGAGAAATTATAAAAATTCAAAATTGCCAAATCGTGGATAAGCTGCTCTGTGAGTATGGAGAAGAGATTCTGTTTTCGGCGTTGGCCATGTATTTAATTTCCTTTGTATTCAATTGAAATAAGAAATAAATAAAAATAATTAAACATAAACGAAATTACGGGTTCTTTATTTGACTCTTTTGTGGGTGAGTTTGTTTATTTTTACGGCTTTATGCTTCATTTAAATGAGTTGATTCTAGTTTTTTTTTTGAGTCAACTCAAAATTTAAAAATTCTCAATTTCTCAACCTTAAAACAACTCAAAACGGAGTCAGTACGACTTTTCAAACAAATCCAATTTTTGAAGTGAATTGAACTCACAAACGGAGTTAAATATAGCTTTGGCAAAAACCATGCACGAAAAGAGTTAAATTGACTCCGAATATGGCTTTATTTACTCCGCTTTTTTTTTGGGTGTAGGCATATTTTTAAAGTGTTGATATTAATAATGGCTATAGATAGTCTATGAAAAAAAAAATTTAAGAAATAACCCTCCCTCTTACCAATAAAAAACAAAAACAGAAACCAAACGGAACACAAACAATGAAAATTACAACAACAACGACAATGAAACATACCCAACTCCATAGTGCCCCGACGTTCCGGTCATTGCTAGCGCCTTGTAACGCGCCTGCTCATCGGTCGGCAGCACGATGTCCACCGAGCGCGATCGCGTCGAATTTATGTTGGGCACCGTCAAAAAGCAGCCATCCGCACTGGGCTGAAGTTCCTCCGTCTTGGCGCCAGACGAGACTTTTGAAAAGCACGAGTCCACCGAAGCGGCACGATCACGCTTTAGATCAGGTACAGTTAAATAAATATCACGCACAACTAGCGCATGCTTTACAGCGGTAGGCGAGCCGCAAACGGCCGCTGTCGAAACCTCATCCACAGAATCCACAGCTTCTATGGACGACTTTAGCTCTTCTTCGTGCGAAACATTCTCCAGCGAGTTGCCCGTGGGCTCAACGAAGATGGCTTCTTGGCGTGAGATCGAGCGACGTCGGGGACGCTGGGTGGTTGGTGAGAGCGGTACAGCCGAGCCATCATCGGCATAGGACGAGCCGCAGCTAAAGGCCGGTGGCGGTGGAAGCGGCAAATCTATCGAGGGCGAGTGAGGCAACAGTTCTAAAGGCGACATCGGTGGCGGCGGAGGTAGCTCCAGTACGGGGCTTCCGCAAACCGATAGGGAGAAGACAGGTGATGCAGGCGGCGAACCCGGATCGATGGGAAACGCATAGATGGAGGGAGTGGCGGGAAAAGGTGGGCAGTTGCCGTTCGTAGGCGAGAGTGTGAAGGTGATGCCACACGGTGTTGTTGGTAGCGGTGGCAGCAACGTATTGCCAAAGTGCGGTGACTCGTGCTCAGATTCTTCAAGACCCTCATCCTCTGACGTGGACGCCATTGAGCTGCCAATAGTATGACGTCGCATTTGGCGTGGTAAGCGTGTACGTGACTCCTCTATGCTGCTGCCCACATTCATGCCGCCCAATCGAATGTCCATCTCAAGCGCAGCATCGTCATCATCGTCCCCAGCAGCACCGATGTCATCCTCATCAGCGCCAGCATCATCCTCGGCGCCATCTTCCGTGCTGCTGTCATCATCGCTGCCATTGAGGCTGCTGCTGCAGCTAAGAGACTTCACCTCACGATGATCGATGAAGTAGCGCTGCTCGGCAGTCACTTGGCGTTCGTACTCCTCCAGGTAGAGGCAGTGAATGCAGGGCGGTGGCGTCTTCGTCGAAGAACTGCGACGCGTTTTGGGTCGATGTGGCACCTCGAGAAATGTGCCAGAATCATCGCTACCAGCGGAGGCTGCGGCCGAGTCGAATGAATGAGAGCGTTGCGCGTGAGCTGCCTGTGGTACCTGCAGCAGACCAGCATCCGAAGAGCGTTCATCGGCTGAGGAGGAGGATTGATGTTTCAGCAGATGCGAGGTGGTGCGTTGGGCCTCCAGCTGCATTTCGTCGAACGATGCGGAGCGCACCTGTGTGACAAAAAAAAAGAGGAAGAGACAAAAGCGCACGGAGAAAGTGAAAGTGAGATATATGGTTGAATCGTGTCGCAACAGAGTTAATCTTAGAAACGTTGCATGCATGCCGCTTAAAAAAAAATACTCTAAAAATGCGTCAGAACTGAAAAAAACCCATTAGTTGTAAAAATAGGGAAGCAAAAAAGAAAAAAAAAATTAGAAAATTATGACGAACATAAAAAACTGCAACAAATGCAAAACTTACAGCAAAGTTTAACATGCAAGCGAGTTAGCCAACTCAAGAGTTGCCAGCGGAATTAAAACAAAACAGTATCTTCAAATTAATGACCAGCATTAAACGTGTGCATTAAACTCGGTTGTTAAAAGTTTCCCCAGTGCAATTTTCATTAACCCTTTCAGTGGATTTTTCCAATATATTGGACACGTCAGAGAGTAATTTTTATTTTAATCTTGCAACGCTTTTTATAAATCAAATAATTTATATAAAAAATAAAATGAAAAAAAAAAGATGAACCAGCATTATAAAAATAAATTTGGAAAGATATAAGACATTAAAGTCAGTTGGATTTTCGATTTTGTGCCGAAGACAAGCAAACAAATTTTTTTTGTCTATTTTTTAGAATTTAACAAAAAAACAAGTTTATGATTTTTTATCTTTTTATGACTTTAATGTTAATAATATTAAGAGGGTTTAAAAATCAAAGAACTAAAGGGTTGAAAAACCTTCAAGGGATTAAAAAAAATTTTTATACCGAACAGCAGCAAATCAATTTTTTCTTTGAACAAACTTGGAAAACATAAGTAGCGTAGGTAAAAATAAAAAATATATATCTTTTTTTCATCTTTTAAGAACCTAAATTATAGGTATATTACCTCAAAAAAAAAAAATGTTTTGTTCCTACTTTAGCTTAGCCATTGAAAGGGTTAAAGGTTCTGTGTTAACAATGCTTTAGTGGAGTTTTTTTATCAAAAATATATGACAATTTAACACCATTTTCGACCCTCACCAAAGAACCACAGGCAAAAATATAAATTATGCACGCAATAAACGCTACAGTAAATTTAAAATCTTTTGTAAATTAGAGCGGACGCACGACAGGTATGGCACGCTGGTGACTCAGTTGGCGAAGCGAACAACAAACCCAGCTAGAAATGGTGTGTGTGCAAATGAGACAACAACAAGAACATCAACAGCAACTCATGGTCATGGCATGGCAAAAATGGCATCACGTGTAAAATATAACGCTATTTATTTGATCATAAGTCACGGAGGATTTTCATATGTTGTTGATTTTATTGTGGTTCTTGTTACATTAAAGTGAAAGATTTACGCATTGTTGTTATTGTTTAAAGTGCGCGTTTTACCACGACCAAAGCTCATTTATAAGGTTGTGACACTTGAGAGCGAGTTAAATCGAACTGTCAGAATGGATAAAAAGAAATGAGGAAAAAAAGCTGGCTTTGTAAAATTGCCAAAATAAATGCATAAAACAAAGAAATCGCACAGTTGACAGTTTGAGCAAAGTCGGAAAAGAGCACATTTCTCTCAAGTGCCACAACCTTATAAATAAACCTTGACCACAACAACAGATATTCGTTGCTGAAATGTTGCGTTGGCTTTTTTTCAGACTAAATCAATAAGAAATGCATTAAATTTGATTTTATTCACAAAAAGTGGAATAACGAAATAAGAATCCATTCAATAAATGAAAAATTAATTTATATATACAATTTTTAATTCATATTGAATTAAAAATTAATTTATAAATACAACTTTTAATTCACATTGAATTAAACATTAATTTATAAATACAATTTTTAATTCACATTGAATTTAAAAAAATTGATTAATTATTCATTTCAAATATTCGTTTTCGTTATTCAGAATAATGAATCAACTTTTTCGTTCATATGAATGCTATTCACAAAGAATGCAATTCACAAAGAATTTCGAAATTTTGAACACAATGCTTTTTATTATTAATTCTTTGTATTCTTTTTATGTATTCTTTTTATATTTCACCATTTATTTTATTCAATGTTCATTTTTTAATTCAATGTTCAATTGAAATTGATTTTCTATTCATTATTCAAATTTTTAATTCATAACTTATTTGTTATTCATTATTAAGTTTTTATTTATTATTGATTAGCTATTCATTAATGATTATTTTATTTTTTTATTATTTAAAATCATTCATTTGTTATTCATTATTAATTTTTTATTCATTTGTTATTTATTAGTCGCGTTTAGTTCATTATTCATTTGTTATTCACTTTAAATTTTTTGTTCATTATTAATTTTTTATTCATTATATTCATTAAATTCATTCTTAAATTTTTATTCATTGTTCGTTTGTAATGCTTAATTCATTTGTTATTAATTTTTCATGTGTTATTCATTATTTATTTGTTATTCATAACTCATTTGTTATTCATTTGTTATTCATTACTGTCTTTTTATTCATTATTAATTTTTTGTTCATTATTCATTTACTAATCATTATTAATGCATTATTCATTTTTATGCATTATTCATTTGTTATTCATTATTAACTTATTATTTATTATTCCTTTTTTATTTATTATTCATTTTTTATTTATTATACATTTCGTATTCATTACTAATTTGTAGTGCAGTATTCATTTGTTATTTATTATTAATTTGTTATTAATTTTTAATTCATTTTTCATTTGTTGTTCATTATTCATTTGTTATTCATAATTTATTTGTTATTCATTATTAATTTGTTTATCATTATTATCTTTTTATTCAATATTATTTTTTGTTTATTATTAATTTTGTAATTAATATTAAGGTTTTATTCACTAACAATTTGTATGCATTATTCAATTGTAATTCATTATTTTTGTTATTCATTATTACTTTTTATTCCTTATTCATTAATCTTGTAATATTCATTATTCATTATTCATTTTTTATTCATTATTTATTTGCTTTTCCTTCTTAATCTTTTATTCATTATTAATTTTATATTCATTATTAATTTTTTATTCATTATTAATTTTCTATTCATTATTAATTTTTTATTTATAATTCATAAATCATTTCTTATTCAGTTGTTGTTTCTTATTAATTTTTTATTCGGTATTAATTGCTTATTTATTATTTATTTGTTATTCGTTATTTATTTGTTATTCATTATTAATTTGTTATTCATTATTCCTTTGTTAGTAATTATTCATTTTTAATTTTTATGCATTATTAATTTGATATTCATTATTTGCCATTATTTGCAATTCACAAGGAATTTCGGAATTTTCAATTACGTTTTTTTATTCAATGTTTATTTTTTATTCAGTATTCAATTGTTATTAATTTTTTTTTCATTATTCAATTTTTAATTAATTACTCATTTGTTTTTCATTTAAAACTTTGTATACATTATTAATTAGCTATTCATTAATAATTTTTTATTCATTATTTGTTTTTTGTTCATTATTCATTTGTTATTCATTATAAATTTTTTATTCATTTGTTATTTATTATTCATGTATAGGTTTATTATTCATGTTTGTATTCACTTTAAACTTTTTGTTCATTATTAATTTTTAGTTCGTTATACATTTCGTATTCATTTTTAAATTTTTATTCATTATTCATTTTTAATGCTTAATTCATTTGTTATTAATTATTCATTAGTTATTCATTATTAGTTTTTGCGTTATTAGTTTTTTATTCATTATTACTTTTTTATGAATCTCTCATGTGTTAATCATTATTAATTTGTTGTTCATAATTCATTTGTTATCCATTATTAATTTGTTTTTCATTTAAATCTTTTTAATCATTATTAATTTTTTTTGTTCATTATTCATTTACTAATAATTTTTAATGCTTTATTCATTATTAATTTTTATGCATTATTCATTTGTTATTCATAACTCATTTGTATTTCATTATTTTTTTTATTCATTATTCATTTGTAATTCATTATTAACTTATTATTTATTATTCTTTTTTTATTTATTATTAATTTTTTATTCATTATACATTTCGAATTTATTATTATTTTTTCCTTCATTATTAATTTTTAATGTATTATTTGCTAGTTATTTATTATTCATTTGTTATTAATTTTTGATTTATTTTTAACTTTTAATTTGTTGTTCATTATTCATTTGTTATTCATTATGTATTTGTTATTCATTATTCATTTGTTTATCATTCTTATCTTTTTTTTTATTATTAATTTTTTGTTTATGATATATTTTCTACTAAATATTAATGTTTTCTTCACTAATATTTTGTATGCATTATTCAATTGCAATTCTTTATTTATTTGTTATTCATTATTCATTTTTTATTCAATTCATTAATCATTTGCTATTCATTATCCATTTGTTATTCATCATTAATTTGTTATTCTTTATCAATCTTTTATTCATTATTAATTGTTTATTCATTATTAATTTTTTCTTCATTATTCATTAATCATATCTTTTCCAGTTGTTATGCATTATAAATTTGTTGTTTCTAATTATAAATTTTTTATAAATTATTAATTTTTATTTAGTATTCATTTCTTATTCATTTGTTGTTCATTATTAATTTGTGTTTCATTATTTCCTTTTTATTCATTATTTATTAGGAATTCATTATTAATTTGTTATTCAGTATTATTTTTTTTACATTAAAAGTTTTTTATTCATTATTAATTTTTTTTGAATTTTTCATTTGTTATTCATAACTCATTTGTAAATCATAATTCATTTTTTATTCATTATTCATTTGTTATTCATTATTATCTTTTTATTCTTTATTAATTTTTTTCATAGTAATTTTAATGCATTATTAATTAGTTATTCATTATTCATTTCTAATTCATTATGCATTTGTTATTAATTATTAACTTTTACACATTATTCATTTTTTTATTATTTATTTCTTATTCATTATACATTTTGTATTCATTATAACTTTTATATTCATTAACTATTTTTAATGCATTATTAATTTTTTATTTTTTATTCATTTGTTATTAATTTTTGAGTATAAAGTTTTTATTAATTTCATTTTATTTCATTTGTTATTCATTATTCATTTGTTGTTCATAATTTATTTGTGATTCTTTATTAATTTGCTAATCATTATTATTTTTTTATTTATTATTAATTTTTTGTTTATTATTACTTTTCTAATCATTATTAATGTTTTATTCACTTCTTCATTTTTGTGCATTATTCAATTGTAATTCATTATTTATTTGTTATTCATTATTAATTTTTCATTCATTATTCATTAATCAGTTGCTATTCAATATTTATTTGTTTGTTATTCATAATTTATTTGTTATTCCTTATTAATTTTTTATTCATTATTAATTTTGTGTTCATTATTAATTTTTACTACATTATTCATTAATCAGTTCTTATTCAGTTGTTATTCATTAATTATTTGTTGTTCCTTATCAATTTTTTATAAATTATTAATTTTTTAGTTTTTATTTCTTATGCATTATTTATTTTTTAATCATTATTGATTTGTTGTTCATTATTCCCTAGTTATTTGTTATTTATTTGTTATTCATTATTCATTTGTTATTCATTACTCATTTGCTATTCATTATTTATTATTTATTTACTATTCATTATTTACTTTTTATTCTTAATAAATTTTTTATTTATTATGTTGATTTTATATGATTTAAATACAAATTCTAAATGTTTGATAGTTTAAATGATACTTGATTTTAAATACAAATTCTATTGTTTTTTATTTATTATTAATTTTTATTCATTATACATTTGGTAGTCATTATAATTTTTTCATTCATTATTTATTTTTAATCCCTGCAGTGTAATCAACTAGATTTATACCAGTCAACAACTAGTTGGAAATATCCAACAACTAGTTCGATTTATGTCCTATTCTCATAGAACCGACTGGTATTTTTTACGTGGTGATGTCATTGGAAAAGACAATTGTCTTACTATAGATAAGGTTTTAACTAGTTAACAACTCATTTTTTATGTAAAGTAAAGTTCTAGTTGGGTTGTGACTAGTTTTTAACCAATATAGTAATTATCGAATTAAAACTAGTTCATAGGTTCATATTTTTTCAATAGTTCATAGGTTCAAAGAACATATATTTTTACAACAAAATATTAGCTAAAGGCTAAAGTTAAAGCTATTTGATGAAATACCATGTTTATGGTATACTACATGTTTTTAAATTAGTTTTTATATGTTTTAATTTGTTTATTATTAGTTTGTTCCAATGGGGTACCCAGCTCCAACTGGTTTTGGAACTGGTTGATTTTGATAATATGTAGTATAGTTTGATTTTGGTTAGTTTTACAACTGGTTTAATGTGACTTGACAAAAACTAGTTGGGTTTAAACTACTTTTGCAACTAGTAAATCGTGACAAAATATAAACTAGTTTGTTTTGACTAGTATAAATACTACTCATGTTTTAATGCTGACTAGTCTTACACTGCAGGGATGCGTTACTCATTTGTTGTTTTTTAATATATTATTCATTTTTTAAACATTATTAATTTTTTATTCATTTTTGATTTGTTATTCATTATTCATTTGTTATTCATAATTTATTTTTTATTTATTATTCACATGTAAATAGTTATTATCTTTTTATTTGTTATTAATTTTTTGCTTATTAAACATTTTCTAATTAATATTAATGTTTTATTCATTATTAATTTTATGCATTATTCAATTGTAATTCATTATTTAATTGTAATCCATTACTAATTTTTTTATTCATTTTTCATTAATCAGTTACTATATATTATTAATTTTTTATTCATTATTCATTTGTTATTCCTTTTTAATTTCTTATTCGTTATTAATATTTTGTTCATTATTAATTTTTCATTATTCATTTTTTATTCATTATTAATTTTTTATTCTTTATTCATTTGTTATTCAGTATTAATTTTTTATTCAGTATGTATTTCTTGTTTTTTTTTAATTTGTTATTCATTTGTTATTCATTTGTTATTCATTATTTTTTTGTTATTCATTATTCATTTGTTATTCATTATACCTTTTTTTATTAATTATAAATTTTTTTATTTATTATTCATTTGTTAGCCCTTGTTAATTTTTATTGATTACTAATTTTTAATACATTATTCATTTGCTTGTCATTATTTCTTTGTTTTTCATTATGAATTTTTATTCATTATTAGTTTTTTTTATATTATTCGTTTTTTTATTCAGTATAAATTTCGTTCTCATTACTAATTTTTTATTCATTATAATACATTATTCATTTGTTATGTATTATTAATTTGTTTTTAATTTTTTATTCATTATTAATTTTTTAGTAATTTTTCATTTGTTATTCATTATGTTATTCTTAATTTATTTGTTGATCATTATTCATTTGTAAATAATTATTATCTATTTATTCCATATTAATTTTTTGTTTATTATTAATTTTCTAATTATTATTAGTGTTTTATTCATTATTAATTTCTATGCATTACTAAATTGTAATTGATTATTTATTTGTTATCTATTATTAATTTTTTATTCATTATTCATTAATCATTTCTTATTCAGTAGTTATTCATTTGTTTTTAATTTTTTATTCAATATTAATTTTTTTATTCAGTATTCATTTCTTATGTATTATTCGTTTGTTATTAATTATTCCTTTGTTATTCATTATTTTTTGCTATTGATTATTCATTTTTTATTCATTACTATTTTTTATTCATTATGAATTTTTTATTCATTATTTATTTGCTAGCCCTTATTCATTTTTAATCATTAGTAATTTTTTATTTATTATTCATTCGTTATTAATTTTTTAATCATTATAAATTTGTTATGCATTATGCATTTGTTATGCATTATTCATATGTTGTTCATTATTAATTTTTAATTCATTATTAACTTTTTATTCATTATACATTTTTTATTCATTTGTGGTTCATTAGTAATTTTTAATTCATTATTAATTTTTTTTTCTGGAATAAAAAAGTCCGAGTTCTAAACCGTAAATAACAAATGAATAATAGATAAAAATAGAATAATTACAAATTCTGAAATTCTTTGTGAATTGCATTCTGTGTGAATATCATTCATATGAATAAAAAATTGATTCATTATTCTAAATAAAGAAAATTAATAATTGAAATGAAGAAGTAATCAATTTTTTTCATTTGGATGTGAATCAAAAGTTGTATATCTAAATCAATTTTGCATTCATTGAAAGGATTCCTTTGTCGTTATTCAGTTGTACTTAAAATTCTGAATATGAATTCAGATTTTACAGCTCTGTCAATAAAATGGAATAGTTACAATGAAGAATAGTGGCGGCCATAGCCTAGTGGGTAGAGTGCGTGGCCTCTAAGCCACTTCTAAAGAACCGCGGTAGCCCAGGTTCAATTCCAGCTCAGACAGAAAAGTTTTTTCAGTTGAATTAATTTTTCTGTTCGGTCCTCACCTCTCTGCAGATAATGGCGAACCTCAGAGAGTAAAATTGCCATGTAAAGCTTCTTGAGAACATAAGCCGTTTGGAGTCGGCATAAAACACGTAGGTCCAGTTCTCGATCATTTGTGATCAAACATTTAATAGCACGCACAACACAATTGATCAATAGAAGCTAGGTCCAAAGTCCTTCCAAGGGCTGAAATGGCCAGTTAATTTATATTTTTTATTTTTTAGTTACAATGAAGATACGTTTTTAATATACACAGCGCGTAATCGGCCGGGGAACAAGCTCGCAAGAAAACTATTTTACAATTTAACTATGCGAACTCGGTCTACTTAGATGCTTTTGGACATCGGGGCAATAGTAGAGGATGAGATGCCCGAGTGGATCTGGGATACATTAGAGCTGATTGTATCAGGTAAGATGTCTATTAGAAAAATTTCCTTCTTTGGTGTCCAAGAGAGTTAAGATTAGTTGCAATGTGTTCCTTTCCTATCAAAAATATTGCATGACCTTCCATTCGCTATAGAAACTCTAACACCGCGTTCACAGTGGACGCTTTGGCTGAAGCTGATTCACAAAGCTGCTTTGTCTGGCTTTTTTTGAACATAATGAACGCTTTTTCAACGCTGCACAAAGTAGCTTCTTGAGCTTATTGGTGTTTATAGTTTATAGTGTGAGCAAGCAGGAAGGAGATATAAGCGCTGAAAAGCATTTAAAAAGTAGCTTTATGCTCGGAGTAAGCTTGCACTATAAACACTCAGTTCCTTACATATCGTCGTTACAAAAGTAAGCTTCTGAATCTGAAAAATTCCATTTTTAATTTTCAATAGAATTTTCATTAGAAATGAAAAAGTTAATTTTTTTTATTCGCAAGTTCACTGTTGTAACGACGATATGATTATACGCAAAGCATTTTTGTCCTACACAAAATTCTCTCTTCACATAATTTCTTCGTATGTACATAATTTAAAGTTTAATTCAAACCTTAATTTGAACTCAAAGCTGTAAAGGGACAGTTTCGTAAAGGGGAATTTTTAAAAGGATTACTTTAAATTAGGACATTTTTGAAGTAAATGTAAGGTAAATTTCGTTACGGGCAATTTGTAAAATGGAAATTTCGACCCGCATCCGGAGTGAAGTATTTCTTGCACCTTTTTAAAAAAAGGTAAGCACTTGGCCGCTTCTTTCGACTTAACGAAATAACATTTTTGCATTTTTCACATTCTAACGAAAATCAGACCACATTTGATGGAAAACGCCTAGCTGCCATACTTGTATTTTATTTACATCACTTTGCATGGGGAGGTAAGCGCGGTTTTCACTTAATTTTTGAGTACATTTTTTGCAGTAATCAAACTCGTAGTCCTTCAGATCACTGCTTAAATGCCAAATGTGAAGTGATTAGATTAATATTTGTGAAATTTTAAAAGATTGAACTGTTTTCACACAGTCTCTTTAAATTGAAGGTGGTCATGGTTTTAGGTAGTTGATTCGGTTCATTTATGAACTTGGTTGTTATTTTTTAAACAGAAATTTGTGCGTTGAATTTTACTATGACAGCTTTAAAATTAATGTTGTAATCGTGATCAAAAAAGGGCAGATGGACATATATTCATCTGTCTTACAGACTGTCAGGCTAAACTTGCCAAATTCCCTTAGGGGTATTTGCCTGTCCAAAGTCAGGGTAAAGGGTGATGGTTTTTTATTAGGTGGTTAATTTATGGGGCACTGCCCATGAATTGATCTCAAATGAGTTCATTCTTGAGGCACGGCTCTTGAATGTTAATCTGATTTCTGTAAAATAAAAAGGTTTACCTTGAGCCTTGGTTGTTGGCGCCAAATCTTGGAGAAAGTGTGGTTTTGATATTAAGTTATCATAACATTGTTATTGTAATATGCTTTCGATGGAAGATCAATCCAATATAACTTGAAGAGTGGGGCAGTCATCCATCAATGATGAGGAGACCTGATTTATCGTTGTTCTGCAGACCTTGTTTTAGAATGAGGGTTCTATGTACAATCGCGTCGGAAGCGAATTTCATCTGGGGGGGCAGTACAAATGGGGGGGCAGTACAAATGGTGGTGCAAAAAAAGTTCACCAAAATTTCTTCACATGAAACATGAAGAAGAGAGAAAGAAGAGGAAAATATATAATACAAAAATATTATCGTTGTAAAAAAACTGATATTTTGAATAACTTTTCCTGTTAAATTGTTTATCTAGCTAAAAAATTGGGGGGGCAACTGCCCACCTTGCCCCCCGCTTCCGACGCCAATGTCTATGTAAGAAGCATTGAATTCTTCGACCGAGTATAAGCCAATTGGTATACTACGGCTCACGCTTCCTAGTTTTCCGAAAGAGGCTTTTAATTAAGCTAACGAAGTTGCGTAAGTAGGATTGTGGTTTTCTCGGTATATTACCGGGAAACCAATAGTTATTTTAAACCTAGTCATGTGCAATTCTAGTGATTGAAGGTGTAACAGTCAAAATAATTGTTCTAAGAACTTTTGGTCTGTAGACGGGATGTTGAAGAGCCTTGTCTGGTGGAACCTTGAGCCTGGTTATTGGCTGTCGTAGGCATGGTCCTTCGGGGTTATATACTCTCTGGCTGTGGTTAGATCAGGAAGGTCGATGTGAGTTACACTTAAGTTGAACTCGGGTTGAGAGCTCCCTTAAATTACTAAGAGAATGATGGTAGATTAAACTCCCGTTATTTCAAACAGTAAGTGTTAGGAAGGTAATCAACTACCAGATCAATATTCTGTTACCTTTGGAATTTGAGAACAGGCGACGGGGAAACCTAAATAGTCTGAGTTGTGTCCACAAATGATTGATAGTATGCTCGCTTCCTAGTTTTTTATGTTAAAGCTCCCTATTTGATCATGATGACAAAGTTGCGTGCCAAAAAGTAAGGGTTATATTATCGGTATTGATACCGATATGAGCCAGGGTTATTTAAATAGCCTAGTCATGTACAAATTTAAGTGGCTGAATGTGTCACAGTCATGAATATAGTCAATCTGACAGTTCAATGTTGGTCAGTGCTATGAAGTTAGGGGAACCTTTATGGTGGATTTTTTTAATTGCGAAGGGGCGTTGGCCTACGCTTCATATTTGTCTCAAGCTTTGGAGCACCGTAGAATTAAGCCATCGCGGCAGGGGTCTACGTTAAATACATAGACGATTTCAGACTGTCAGACTGAAATAACTATACCGCCTCAGGAGTTGGTGCTGGCAAAAGTAATAAAATGAAAAAGCAGCGAAGATGGTACAATAGCCCGAATTATAAGAAGTGACTTTACATAATCTCACATGATCACATAATCTCACAAAGTTAGAAAAAGTTCTAGGAATAAGAAATAAGTTAGTTCCTTCAATTGATGAATCAATTTGCTCTGTTCAGTAAAAAGCTCAACATCCGGTGGGGTTTGGCCTCAGTAATTTAACCAAGCCAGGTTGTTAATATTAAAGTCACCGTCAACGACGATTTTGCTGTTAGGCAATACATCTTGTTAGAAGTTTGTTACTTCCTGCAATTTAATCTGCAAGTTGCCGAAATTATAAACTATTTTATAGCAGGGTCCTCTTTTTAAGGGGTCCTCTAATTAAGGGTCCTCTATAGAAATCTAAAGAATGTGTAAGCGAGCACGTTTTGAACTCGAAAGGAATTTGATCGGTAGAGAAAAGGAAAAACTATATTATACAAATCAAGAAAATAAGTTCGTATTTACTTGATATTATAAATGCAAAAAAAAAAAAAATGTAATAAGAGCTAATGCTCATCATCAAAACGGCAATAAATAATTATTTGAATGCAGAAAAACATGACAACAACAAAAAATAGAGAACATGCAGGTTAAAAATAAGCACATAAATCCAGCTTAAAATTATATAAATAAAACTTAGAGTTAAAAAAACCGGCTTATTAACAGTAAACAACAGTGAAAGAGAGAAGAAAGTGAGTAAAAACCAACAACAACAACATAATTAAATGTATGTCATTAGCTGATTTCACACCTGTTTGGGCACCTCAAGGCTGTTTTGGGTTTTCATCTCAGCGCCAGTGGGTGTACGCGACCTTGTGAATGTGGTACGCAGACGCTGCATGCTTGAAGCGTTGCGTCCGCTTTGGTACAAGCGTTCCCCACTACTTTGTTTTTGTGTGTTCTGTCTTTGTTGCTTCTCTGTTGCTTATCTGTTGTGTTCTCTCCTTTTCTTATTTCCTTCTCTTCTTCCGTTCTTGTAATTATTTTTTGTATTTGAGCCTGCAGGATATGGTTTTTTTTTTGTTTACCCACTTTCCACTTGTGTCCAGCGGTTGGTTGGTTGAAGGTTTTGTTGGTTGTTTTGGACGCTAGCGAGGCTCCAACAACAACCAATTTTAATTTATTTTAAGCCTCCGCATGGCATGGAGGCTACATGCGAATCCATCCATCTTCTTCGTGTTTTTCAATGCATTTTTGTGTGTTTTTGATGTTGTATCCGGCTTTTTGTTGATCTTTATTTTTATACCATGTTATTTCCACGCGGTGTTGGTAATGAAGTGGTGTCGTTGTTGTTGTTGTTGCAGTTGTGCTTTTTAATGTGGCCAAAAATTGTAGCCCAAACATTTGCATGCCTTTTTTGATGACTGTCCTGTTGAAAAGCTCAAAAGCTTTATACTTGCACTTGCTGCAAAAAAGAGAAACTAATTGAAAAAATGGAAAATTTAAAATTTTATAGAGCTTTTGAGTAGTTAAGTTAATACCATGAAGTGTGTAAACGCAAATTCGAGATATTATGAACATGTTTGTATTAACAGAGGAATCTTAATTGTATCCAACAAACAAGTTTTATTTCGCATCAGTATGATCATAAGTTTCATCATAAACTTGTGTTCATCATAAACTTGTGCTAACTTTAAAATGAACTTTTTGTGCAAGCTTTTAGCTAAAAAAAGAAAATTACTAAACTTTTTGTTTTATAAAATGTTTCGGTGCATTCTTTCACATACAGTCATTATCGTAAAACTGTAACATTTTTTCATAAAAGCCTTTCGGATTTACAGTCATGTGAAAATAAATAGTTACACCTGTATTTTTATATTTAAAGCTGCATGGATTACATACAAGGTGCAACAGATATAGCATTAATTCTCTCGGGTGGTGGTTTCTCCTGATAAGGCGAGTATAAAACTTTGTAACGGAGGCGAAATTTGGAGTCAACATGGACGTTAAAATTCAAAAATGAATTTTAAATTTCAAAATTTTAAAATTTTGGTTGTTGTGGAGCGGTGCTACCATCTCTGCGAGAGGGCGGCCCTTTGCATTTAGTTTGAGGGCGCCTTTTTACAGCGCCCCTGGTTCTCGATGACCAGTATTTATAAGGCCGCTCACTCACAGAGGTGGTACCATCGCCCCGGTCCAGTGACCCGCGGACACTAGGTTGGCCACGGCTGCACGTGCTAGTTAGCCATTGCTAGCAGTTCGGTGAGATGTGGGGTGGGGTCTTGTGGCCGTCCACGTGTACCCTTGCCGTACAAATGTCACGTGCATAAGTCATCGCACGTCGGTGATTCCAAATAAAGAATACAAAAAAAAAATTTTCTGAAACGAGAATTAAAAATCAAGTAAAACAAATATAAAAAAAAATAAAGGAAACCGTTTGGGCACCCCTGGCCCAATCATCCAACACCTACTCGTTGAGCTCTGGTGGACGAGCTCGGCCCACACTTTTCCCACCCTTCCGTGAGGGTTCAGGGGCTAAATGTATTGGAAACCCTCCCAAAAGCAAACATCTTCTCCCCCTGACCAAAATAAATAAACCCTTTAGAAATTCATTTTATAACAGAGTTTAATTTAAGTTTAAGTATAGGTAAATTTTAAGTTTTAAAAATATGTGTCTGTATATTTGCTGTTAATAAGTAATTATTACTATTATTGAATATCTTTTTTTTTTCTTTTAATTTCAAGTTATGGTAAATTTAGTATTATTTTACAGTCTAATTTTATTGTTTTATGTTATTAGCGCTCCTCTTTAAGTTAATTAAATCAAAATTAAAACTATTGTTTCTAAATCTAGCATTTTACAGTGATTCAAATTTTTTTTTTCCTTTTTGTTGTTGTTTGTTTTTATGTTATTTTAAGAAGTTTACAGGTTGATTTTCTTTATTCGTTTTTATCAAAAATACATTTCTTCAAATAAGATTTCTTCGCTATCGTCTCAATTATAATTGGTTCAAAACATAAATGTATGAATGTTCTTCTTAGTTTGTGTGGTGTGTTAAATAATTATATATAATCAAATATGGATAAAATAAAGTATTGTATGTCACTGTATATAATATAGTTACATTAAAATCTATTTTAATTAACGTTTGTCAATTTATACAAAATTTTACTCTTTGAATAGTTTTTGTTTAACAGCATAAATTATTTAGTGTTGATTTAAGAAAAAGAAATCAAATTTTTGTTTTATGCTAACAGAACACAATAGTTTTAAGACAATAGTTATATATAGATAGCCATTAATTCAATCAGGCTGACAATCTTTTAATGAAATAAATCAAGAGTACGAAAAAACGAGTGCAATAAATACCAATCACCGAACGCACGTTATTGTCTGTAATTAACAATATCTCGGATTGTTTATACATGTTTGTATATAATTTATTCTTACATGCTGACATACAATTCATTTTATAAGAGATGCTTCTTTTTAAAAGTGTTGTTAAATAAAAGAAAATGTGTTGCTTTTTTTTTTTTTTTTTTTTTTTACTATGCGTAATAAACATGTATGTCGACTGAGTACTAAAGTAACTCATTAGATCATGCCCTAAAGATGATTGTTTTTGTGCTGTTGTTCCAGCTGCATTTCACTGAATGAAAAAAATAATGTTTATCTTTGTCGCACTCAGTCGTTTACTCCATGTCCGATACGCTACTTCATTTAATTGATTATTTTGTATGATTTCTTCAAAGTTTTAGCAGTAGGTTTACATAATTAGCTAAATTTTTAGTGTTTAATTTTTCTTTCTCTATGTATATTGTCTTCTTTGTAGTATATATAAAAAATATTTTTTTTTTTATATTTAGTATAATATAACTACTTTAATTCGGCTCTGTACCTGATTTATTTTACCAGCTGTAAGCGTTACGGTGTATGAGGGTATATTGGAGTCGCTCCTATGGATGTGGAAGGCGAACCCTTATTGAAGCTGATTATCTACTCTTGTGGTTGTCGAACTCAGTGAAGATTTTGATCAGCAAGCTGCTATGTGCACGAGTAGGTGTTCTGCCTGGATCCAGTTGGCGTAAGTAAATGCAGATTACTTTTCATTTTCCAGATTTGAAATAAATCACCAGGCATCAACCAAGAAATTTTCAGCTTTTGATGCTTCGAAGGCGAAAAAACAATACAAGTGCAAATTTATAGGGAACTTTATTTCAAATTGTCGACAATTTGCCACAAGCAAATTACCAGCAGACCGTTCAAACTTCTAATTCTTTCTCCACCGTGTGTTTTTTTTTTTCCAGCCCAATCTCAATGCCCTTTGTCACACAAGTAGCTTTCTTCTCAGCGTTTGCACTATGCAAGTGTATGATACAACTTGTAACTCATACCCGCTGTGTGACACAATGACTACGGCAAAACGGGTTGCAAACAAACAGTCATGATTTTCAAAGGTGGAAATAGTGTCAGTTGTCATGTTTGACAACGTGTCAACTGTCACATTTGCCAAGTTTAGAAATGTGTCAGCTGTCAAACAGCAAATTGTCAGCTGCCAAATTAAAATCCGTCAGCGGTCAAACAGCAAATTGTCAGTCCACACTTTGACACCGTTGCGAGTTAGGGTCGTTCACGATGCTGTGCACCTGAGATTACCTTGTGTATCTGAACCAAATAAAAGGTTTTATCGATGGTATGTTCACGCTAAGTGGTAAAGAGTGAAAATGTTATACCACAATGATATGACAAATACACCACATCGTGAACAACCCCGACAACGCAAATGGTGAGATTTGGTGCCGTTACAACTTTATGGAATTTCCTCCCACATTGTAAAATTTTCAAGATACAGGGTGTTTTACGGTTTTGGTACGTTTTTAGTATTATTGATCTAGAATCTAAGCTACTCACCATAAAATAAAAAATAATATTTTGTATTTTATAAAAAATATCAACCTTTCCATCAATATATCAACTACTTTCGTGTCATGTGCTGCAGCTGAGCTAAAATTTTGAGATTACTCAACGAAATATCAACAAATTTTGTATATTTTGTTTTAGCTGAGCTGTAATCGTCCAAATTTAAAATGTCTTTTTTTCATGTAAAAATACACTTAATCAACGGTATTTTTTTAAATTCTGACTTTGGACAGTAACAGCTCCGCTAAAACTTTGTCGATATTTTGTTGGATAATCTCAAAATTTTTTCTCCGCTACAGCACATGACACGAAAGCGATTGATATACTTATGAAAAATCTGATATTTTTTCTAAAATACAAAATATTAATTAATTTTTATGATCTATTGAATAATTACATGAATTAAGATTGTGAGCTTTAGATCAAGTGAGTTTTCAAGAAGGCAACAACAACAACAACAACTCTGTATAGAGTCAATCACTTAGCTGACTAGACAGTCTGTTTCGGAAATCGCTACATATTCCTCATCAGTAGTATTTGAGTGATTAAGCTGTGATCAACTCACTGTTTAAACTAGCATATGAATGGGCAGATCCTCTAATTCATTCTTATGAATTGTATGGCTGCTAATCATATGACACTTCAAAGCAGGAGGCCATTTTAGATCACAGCCATCAACTCTATCAAGGGTTGCCATCTGTTCTAGTTGCTTCTTCATTTATTTCAATATTCATTGGTGTTCGATTGTTTGTCGAAATGCACCATAGAAATGAAACGAGTTTTTGCTTCGCCAGAAGCTAGTGTTCTAACTGAAAGGTGGCTACTTTCACAATATTTTTTATTTTATGGTGAGTATTTTAGATTCTAGATCAATAGTACTAAACACGTTCCAAAACCGTAAAGCACCCTGTATCTTCAAAGTTTTACAATGCGGGCGGAAATTTCATAAAGTGTTATACTTGCCTTATCAAGAAGAATCACCAACCGAGGGAGTTATGCTATTTCTGTAGCACTTTGTATATAATTCATACAGCTTCATATATAAAAATATAGGTGTCCCTATTTATTTTCACATGACTGTAGCTATAAAATTCAAAGCTTTCATTAAAGCCTTGCTTTGCCAGTGATTCGAAACCAGATGCTGCTTTTAGCTTTACTTTTGCATTCTATTAGAAAAAAGATTTGTTTTCAGGTACACAGATAGAAAAAATCAAGCATTCTATACTTCTGGAGCACCTGTTATGCACATGCCCCGCCCTACATAGATCGAGATTCAAATACCTAGGCTCATCGATGTTTCTGTCACTAAAAGATGTAGCCAAAGTATCTCTGGAATGCCTCCTAAGGTTTGCGAATTCAGCTCAAATTTTTAAAGACTTCACTGAACACAAAGGCTTCTTTATTTGCCCGATTTGGTCTATGTGAGCCTTCATTAGAAGATATAATTCAATAATATTTTTAATAACCAACTCTGCGTTTGCTTAAATTAAGAAAATATATTCTTGATTTGAGTTTTATTTCAGGTTCTAGAATAAAGTATTTTATTCTTGTTTAATGCAATAATTTATTTTACTTAAGCTCATTTTAGCATTTTAAGATAAAAGAGTCCTCACATTATTTACTTTGCTAAACAAATTAGAATATTTGCTTATGCAAAAAAATTATTGAAATATATTATATGACAAAAAAATTAAATGAAATTTGAAAATATTTTGGCCCTTTTTTAGAAAGATTTTTAGCCCTTCTTTAAAATATATTAAATTTTTTATAAAAAATTAGTACCAAAAATATAATAAAATATAATCATGTAGGTTACACTTTTTATGCGCATTCTAGACTAATTTATGCCTTTGCCCTTACCTAGAAAAAATCCTGCGGGCACCCATGAATACAGCAGTACTTTTTTCTTTCTTTACAACACAAATAACATGAGGTAAGCAATTTGAAAGAAAAAAGTTAAAGTAGTTCACTACAATTCACGCTTTAGTTAAATAAAAGAGCTTTTTTACTTGCCAACCAGTTGATTGGATTTTCGTTACCGCAGATTAAATTTAAATTGGTTAAAAACTAATTTCCTTACGAATTAATGCTGCTATTTTTATTTATTTATTTATTTAAATTTATAGAAAAAAAACTGTCAGCACGATATTCGATTTCATTTCATTGCTACAGCGTTAATAAAAAGGGTATGAAATTCGCTTAAGCCTCAGATGAAGCTACCAATTCGAATTTTAAATTTGCGAATCTGTTTTTTTCTTCTTTGCTGCAAAATAAAAGAACAACACAGCGTGCGTCCTATTAATCACAGCATATTATTGTAAATCTTTCAATTGTGTATAAATAAAAAATTTAAATTTTTGTGGTGCTGTTGTTGCAGTTAAATGGAACTGAAGTTATTTACTGCAGTCTTTATCATCAAACTTTTGCTAAATAAAAAGCTTAAAATTGAAAAGCTGCAATTGAAGAAAAAAATATTCATATTGTGTTTCTTTTTTAATTTTACAGCCTTTATTTCAAGTCACACAAAAATAAAATAACACATAAAAGACCTTTTAAGAATATTTCACTTATTTTGTCAACTCAATAGACGGCATTAAACAAATTCAATTAACAGAACTTAAGCAAACAAAGGATTAAAAACAAATATACAGATAGCCCAAAATTTCACCATACAATTGTGTGAATTTTTTAATAAAAAATTGCCTAAGAAAATTGGGTGATTTTGCCACTTTTGCAGTCGAAATTTCGTTTTTAAATTTTGGACGATTTTTGGTTATTTTTTGGGTAATCTTTCGTCTGAAAAGGTTGGGTTTATTTAATCAAAAAGAAATCTTTTACCTAAAAGTGAAAGAAAATATTTAACTGATTGCCCATAGAAGAGTTCCACACGGCTATTTCAATCCACTTCTGATAATTCACATTGAGTACACTGGTAATATGTAAGTATCAGGGCTGGCATATTTTCCCAAGCCCAAAAAACCCACACGGGTTTTATGCGCCTAAAAAAATCGCTAATTTTTGGCTTTTTTGGGTTTTTTTATAAAAAATCTGATAGAAAGCTTTTTTACAATGAAAAATTACATTATGAAAATTACATGAAACAGCAAAGAAATATTTCAAATTATGCAATAAAAAGCTTTGTTTTTTTTTAAGTGTGTCAAAAAAACTTAAAATTGCATGGTAAAAGGCTTTGCCTGAAATTTGAAAGTGTTTTCCACATATAAAGCGGCCCATACACGAGCGTACAAGTTCTACAACATGTAAGCATACTTTGTTTTGGTTTTGCCACACGCTATGGAGACATGCTCACGGTCTTGTTGGGATACCACACTTTATGTATTTTGTGTTTGCTGCAGTTCATAGCTGTCATTGTAAATAAAGATTATTCAGCTACACCGAAAAAAATATGCGGAGTTAACCCAAGTTTTTTCGTGAATTAAAAGAGTTTTTGAGAAGTTAAAAAACTTTTGTTGCAGTTAAACTCAAAATGAATTGTATCAATATTTTTTTTGTTAATATAAAGCTTTTTCTGCTTGAAACAATTAATTGCCAAAGCTTGAATTGAATTTCAACCAGTTTCAAATTAACTCTGCATTTTCTCCGAAAATTTGTTCTTTAAACTCCGTTAAAACTTATTGCAACCATCTACGAAGATCATACTTTGTATTTTAAAGCTGAAACAGAGTTGTGTTAAGCACGTTAAGCAGAGTTTGCTCGAGCAAATATTTCCGTTGGCTCGTTTTACTTTGAATTAAGAGAAAGTACTCATATATTTTAACATGCAAATCAAGTGTGCTGTAAAAATTAAATGTAGCACAATGATAAAAAAGGGATCTTTATTGAAGTGAAACCACTTATGCGGCGATTTGATATTGAGGGTAAAATTTTTCGAGTCTCGTAACGTTTTTGTGTTCACGGGTAATGATATTTTAAATTTTTTGTGTTTTTTGTATGGGGACCCAAAGAAGGATGACAGAAGGAGTGTAGGTGTGTATATGTTAATATTCTTAAAAATTCCGAGAGAGAAACATCTTGTGATTATATCGCGAGTAGTCCTGAGAGGTCCATCAAAATTTTTTAAAGAACATTTTTAAGTTAAGAAGTAGGAGTTCTGATATTTCGACTTTTAACAATTTTTTACATATGCTTATGTTGTTAGAATTTAATAACAAAATGCACTTTTGTTCAATGAAATAAAACGTAAAATGTTACTGTGCTAAAAGATTTTTTAAAAATATACAAAGTGTGTTTATTGCAATGAAGAAGTACATTTTTCATAAATTTTGCACATATGTTAGTGTTTCTTTATGTTTTTATATATAGGAACCAACAAAAATCATTGATTGTTTTTACAAGAATCAATTAAATAAAATATCTTTCCAAAAATTATAAGATAACTGAAATCAATTAAGAATTGGGAAAGAGGTACTGCCCTCTAAGATGTTTTTTTAAATTGACAATGACTGATTTTTCTTAAATGCATTCGCAGCATACAAACTGCTGCCATTTAACAAAGTGATAACGGATTTTGATCATCGATTGCTTGTTAGAATGGACAAAATAAATGCCACATTTTACGATTTGAATTTTTGTAGAAAATAAAAAAATTGATATATAATGACTTTATCGATTAATATGATTTGCGGTGTTCACTCAGCTGTATCTCAGCAGGAGATTATCTGAAAAGCTTAACGCCAAATATATTCATGAATTATCTATTGCATTAACACCAAATATAGCATCAATATAACTATAAAAAATTATTTATATAGAATTAAAAATATATAGTAATTAAAACATGCCGCTATTAATTTTTATTATTTATTTATTCTTTAAATTTTTGGTGGATATTTAAACTCTTTTTCAAGAGATTCTTTTCAAGGTTTTGAGAAAACGCGTTGAAACATAACCTTCCCCACTTCAACAACTCTCATAACCCTAGCGATCACGCTGTTGCTTAATCCTGACTACATTTTGATAGATGTTATAAAAATATCTTTCCCCTCATTCAACGAACCAAACTACAGCAAACAATTGTAAAATCAATGCAAATATTTATCTCTTTTTGCAGATATATTATAAATAAAAAATCCCTATTTTTAAAAATTTCCCTTAAAACTAAAAAAATTAAACACTTTTTTCGGCTAAGATTTCAAATGATTTTTGACAGTTGAGCGCAATTGAAGCTTAAAAGTTAAAAATAAGTAAAAATTTCTGTATAAAGATATTCAAATATTTTGTGCAATGGAAAACGGGGTAAATTATAGACTTTGAAGATTGCTCAACCGTGGAACGTTGTAAGTATGGAGAAGGCATTTACTCCATTGAACCGGGTGAAGACGAAGAAAACATTGAATAACTTCTTTGGAAAGCGATGCAGAGGATTCGCCTTACTGAAATCAAAATAAAGTAAAATTTTTAATTCTGGCAGAGCTGGAAGTCACAATAAATTATTTGGACAAAATTGAAAAAGAAGACATCGGCATAATTATCACAGACGACCAGCTAGGTGTTTGGATTTAATTTTAAAATAAATTGAAAAATAAATGAAATTGATAACATAAACGAAATAACGAGTTCTTAATATGACTCTTTTGTAGGTTGATTGCTGCATTTGAATAAGTTGGATCAAGTTGTTTTTTTTTTTTTGAGTAAAAACCAAATTTAAAAGTTTCCAATACAAGACCGTAAAACTTTATATAACTCAAAACGGAGTCAGCACGACTTCTCAAACAAACTAAATTTTCGGAGTAATTTAAACGCATAAACAGAGTTAATTAAAGTTTTTACCGCTTTGGCCAAATACCATACACGAAAAGAGTTAAATTGACCCCGAATATTGCTTTATTTACTCCGTATTTTTTTGGGTGTACAAACATTACAACATGTTGTACAAGCAGAAGCTCCGCCCTCAAAAAATTAAAAGTTTTCCATTTTTTGCAGACCAACTCACGAACCTTCAAAATAGTTCGCAGACAACGCCACAAAATGGCAAACATATCCGCAAACCAACCAAGTTCGTGGACATGTCGCCTGTTTATAGTACCTTTAACATGACCAAAAAATTTAAAATTTTAAAAATAGCATGGCAGTACGTTTTGAAAACATTAAAGACGTTTGAAATTTTGAGTAACCTTGTGAGTAACTTTTTAACGAAGTAGGCCTTGCAATGAAACGCATTTCAAAATTATCGGTGATAAATCGTTTGCTCAAAAGGCAGATACTTGTTATAAGCAGTCAATAAGATAAACAGTCAATTAAACATAAAGAGATTTTCAAATTGTGCATATTATCTTTTTTAAAATTTAATTCAAGCATTAATTTTTTATTTTATTTTACACAGTAGAATCTAATATGCCATCAGGGAGCGGCAGAAAATTGGGCGTGGAGTAGTTGGAAGTAGACAGAATTAAAGATGGAAAAACGGCTTGCAAACATTGTCGGCAAAAAATATCATCCAAAATTTGAGAGAATTCGCGCACAACTTAAAAAATGTAAGGAATGGAATAAGCCAAATTTGGACACAGATAGTTCAGATAAAAGTGCAAGTTGCTCAAATTCTAAAGTGACAGAAAGTGTATCCAAAAAACCGAGAATGCAATCAACAATGAAGATTTTTACAATTTCTACTTTAACTTCCCAAACCAACAAATTGAATAGACATAATTTTTTTTTGCCAACAATATATCATTTTCTGTCATCGAAAACAACATAACAAAACAAATGTTTGAAGCACTTCGACCAGGTTATAAGCTTCCGAACAGAAAACAGCTCGCCGGACCTCTTCTGGAATAAATATCAGATGAGGTCGATGAAAAAATGGTTCACAATTTAGAAATTGCGTGCGTTACATTGCTGGTAGATGTATGGTCAAGTGTTCGAAACGATTCCATAGTTGCTGACAGCATGCATACGGGTTCAGACTCGTAGCTTTTAAATGCTGTTGACTGTGGATCAGAAAAAAATTGCGGAAAAGTATTTCGAATTAGCAAGAGATGCCATTTTAAAAATAAAACATAAATAAAGGGTGATCCAATAAGAGCTTCCTTCCTTATTTTCTAAATAAAATACATAATAATCAATGTATTGATTCAAATTAAAGGTCTGCAGCGAACCATCCGTTTTACTTGTACAAACAGATATAACAAGTAAAAACCTGATAATATTGGTACAAATACAACAAGGAGTAGAACTGAACATATGCTTATATGCATTGGAATGAGCAGAGAGCTTATCATTTCTTTCTCTGGCTCTCAGTGTAGTGTAAGCTTTTTTCTCTTTATCTGTTCCACTAAGTGGAGTATCTGTTTTAACTATTTTTTAAATGGATATATCCATTCAATATGGATATTCCAGATCGTTCTCTTTGCATTAATGTTGTGTTTTTCTATTTCTATTTTACTAAAAAAAAGTAATGGTGAGTGCAGGCCTGTAGGCAGACCACGAAGACAGAGGGGGCAGGCATGAATCTTGGGGGGGGGGAGGAAATTTTTTGTTCTTTCATTTAAATAAAAAAAAAACAATTTTTTAACGTGTGAAATGAATACATTACACATATTTATTAAAAACAGTTAATTTTATAATATTAGCATGGATATGTAGATCCTTTTATACATGAGATTAATACATAAAAAATAATATAAAAATTAATTCAGGACTTTGTAATGAAATGAAGGTAAAAATATAAGATTTATTTAAAGTGGCTAAATTAACATATGTATAAGACATTTTTTAAGTAAAACAAATAAAAAAATTGAATTAACCACATCCGTCGTTTGCATCAAATTGATGCAAATTTTGTATTCAGATTTATATTTAAGAACAAAGATGCATGTTTTGATTTAAATCTTTTGCTTCTTTAAATTTTTGCTAGAATTAAGACTTGCAGTTTTTTTTTATTTTAAAATTAATAAACATTCATCATGCATAAAAAAATGTAAAAATTAAAAACATTTCAATTAATTATATATTCTTTTTGTATCTGCATCAAATCGGTGCACAAAGTGCTTTTCATTTCTAGAAAGTTCCTATGGATTCGGGTCAAAAAATTATTAAAATTTAAATCTTATTTTTTGGTAGCAAATGTTGGCGACCCAGTAGAGATTTGTAAAATTGCAATAATTTGTCTGAAATGTTTTGTTAAACAAATTTCATATACATATTCAAGTCATGAATAAGGTGAATGTGTATATTTTTTGTTATTTTAAACTAAACTAATTTTAAAGCAATAAACAAATATATCTACAAAATGCACATTAATTATTCATTTAAAGTTTTTCATTGTCTGATTTGGCCAGGGGGGGAAAACGCCGGTAGTAGGGGGAATTGCCCCCCTTGCCCCACCCTGGCTACAGGCCTGGGATAGTGTCTTTCTGTGAATGGACGTATTTCGTAATTTTGGCAAATTTAAAACATAAAAAAGTACTTAAATGAATTGTACTTATATAAACTGTTTCTTTTTTGTTGGTTATTTCGCTCGTTACGTGCTACGTCACATATTCCAGATGTTCCAACTAAAGATAACAGAATTATCGATATATCTGTTTGTTCTGTATGTGCTCAAACTAGTATTTTTGATACTTGGTAATTTCACTCTCTCATACCTATTCAATCGTTATCTAAAAGAGAAATATTCCATGCATACTCAATGCTTAGAGAGCGAAACAGATACAAGTAGATATAAGAAAAAATAACAACACACAACTGGTGTACTTGGATGGTTCTTTGCAGAGCTTAAATTCAAATCTTTATTTGGAATGATAGTTCAGTTCCTACAACTCAATGTTTAAAAATTATTTCGTTTAAATATTGCCCACGACTAGCTCCTAAATGGTCCATTCTGTGGGTCCAATTTTAAAATTTTGACATAACTCGAGATCGGCGACGAATCGATTGTTCACGGTTTTCACATACACTCTCTGCTTCTGCAGCAATATTCCTTAAATTACGGACTCTATGCACTCTGGTTGAATGATGAATGTCCCATAGTTTAAAATTGGTTCGAAGTTTGGTGATAATTTGATGGTTTGGACGCTCATAACGACCAAAATGATGATGGAGAACTCTATAACATTCTCTAACTGATGACTGATTGTGGTAGTAAGTTTCCACAATTAATAGGAGTTGTTCAGGAGTACGTCTATTCATGATTGAGTCGTATTGAATGCTGAACACAAACGTCATATGGACAAGCCATTTGACACATAATAGATGTCAAAACAGCCCAGTTGAAAAAGGACCTCGTATTGGATTACCCTTTACAAGCTCGAGATTTTTGCGAATTGCACTGACAACGAAAACAAAATGAAGGCGTTCCGAAAATGCATAGAACAAGAGTTTCCACATATCGGTACTTTGCGCATTATCTTAATATTTTAGAATCTGTGGTAACTCCAAAAAATGTTTTACAACATATCGTCCACAAGAAATGCACAAATATTTTCGAAACCATCACCATCCACATGTTTGGCTAATTACAAAAAAGGCCTTATGCTCCAAATACCAAATGATACAAGATGAAATTCACAAAAGGAATGTGTACTTACGCTTATTGAAAATTATCATAAGTACAATGAAACTAGAATAGAGCATTGTATTGATGTTTCAATAAATAAAATTTTATTAAATGTTGGTCTCTACTCAGAAATAAACAATTTATACAAACAATTAACTATAGTTGGAAACTCTTTGGATTTGTTCCAGAATGACATAACATTCATTTCAAAAGCGGTATGACTGGACCTCCTTGAATCCTCAGAACTAGCTAGTTATCGGGATGATATCAAGAAAAAATTTAATGATGCCATTTTACCTTTTCATTTTCTTGCCTACATCTCCGATCCTCTTTATAGAAGCCGAAGATTAAGTTCCGAGCAAGAGCTTCAAGCTGAAAATTGGTTAAGTGAGCGTTATCCTGAATTCCATACAATTTTGTTAAACTTTCAAATCAAAGACAAGGAAGTTTTTTTCCACCGAACATGTTTAAGGAAGATGTTATTTAATAATTTTCTGCAACTAATGCAAATAATGGAGATGGAAACTGCAAAACAAAACAACATACCAGCTGGGTTTTGCGAATTATTAAAAAAATTGCATTCCTGCCCTTCAAGCTCTGCAGGAATAGAACGAATGTTTTCGTTTACTTATAGATTAATTTGGTCATCCATTCGTAATAGTCTTGGAACTTAAAAAGCGACCAAGCTTGTAAAAGTTTATAGATTTCTTTGAGAAAATAATCCCAAATGGGAATAAAGAATATTTTTGTAATATTTTATTATATAAGCTATTTATTTTAATGCTCACATTATTTTTTATAAGTTTCATTGAAATTAATTAAAAAAATTTGAAATTTTGAAAGATTTAAAACTCTTTATATTGAAAAAACCCCAAAAAAAAAACCCAATAAAACCCAATTAAACCCAAAAGACCCAAAAAACCCAACCCACAGGGTTTTTCCAGCCCTGGTAAGTTTATCTCTATTATAATGATAACTAGCTGAAACCCGGCGCGTTGCTGCCACTCTCCCTATTCAAACGCCCATAAAATGTTATCAGTTAAACAGCATGTCTAAATTGAGGTAGAATACTGAATTCCGAGACTGTGCGACCTATATCCACAAAGCCATTCGATATAACAAATTAGGGTTGTATAGGAAGTGCCACGCCCTCTTGATCACCGCTCATAGAATGTAATCAATTAAACTGCATGTGTACATGGAGGTTGAATACCGAATTCCAAAACTGTGCGACATATATCTCCAAAACTATTCGATAGCACAAATTTAGGTTGTATGGGAGGTGCCACTGCCCTTTTCCTTACGCCCATAAAATTTAACCAATGAAACTGCATGTGTAAATTGAGGTCGAATACTGAATTCCGAGGCTGAGTTACCTATAACTCCAAAGCTATTCGATATCGCAAATTTGGGTTAAGTTGGAGGTGCCACGCCCCCCGACAAACTCTAAAAAATTTTATCAGTAAATCTGCATGCGTAAATTTTGGTCAAAAACTGAATTCCAAAGCTGAATTCCTATAAATTCAAAGCTATTCGATATCACCAATTTGGGTTGTATGAGAGGTGCCTCTCCCCCTTGTCCAACTCCCATAAAATTTCATCACTGAAACGGTACGTCTAAATTGTGGTCGAATACCGAATTTCTAAGCTGTGCAACCCATAACGCTATTCGATAACACAAATTGTTTTTATATTAATGGGAGGTAAAAGAAGGTGTGGCATTTCTTCTTAAACCATCTCGTACTCAAAGCAAAGCCACTTACAAAATTTGAGCTCAATCGGACCAATAGTTTTGGAGTATTGTGATATTTCCAAAAGTAGGCGTAGATGAAGTGTGACAACGCCCGTTTTTATTAAAGTTTTAATTTAATACGACCAAAACCTTATTAAATATAGCATTTTTATTGATTTGTGGGCGATAAAAGGGGTGTGGCATTACTTTTTTCCTAAACCTTTGCGTAGCAGTTACGAACAAACCAGTAGAAGGAAGTATCCTATTTGCTCTAGTCGTTTTCAAGTTTTAAGCATCCGAACAAATCACGATTCATTTTTATATGTACAGATATTGATTTGTGGGCGCTAAAAGTGGGCGTGAAAACATTTATGTATCGTGACTGCCTCTTGGAGCACTTACACAGCAAGTTTCAGTATAAAAATGTGTAGAACTCCGGAATTGCCATGATTTCGAAAAAGTGAGCGTATATATATTGCGACGAAAAAGTTATTTTTGTACAGTTACTGACAGTTACCATCTGAACAAAATGATAATATCTTAGTTTTTACGATCGAAACCGTCTGATATATATCCCTTATTTGGTTTGTGGTCGATAGCGCAAATTTGGCTTGTATGGGAGGAACCACGCCCCCTCGTCCAAACGTTACCAAACCTCACAGGAACAATCTATCTCCTCGGCAAACGTTGTTCTGCCACAACTACCTATAACTCCAACTCCGCCTTACTGCTAAACACAAAAATGTCAAGAAATGTCAAATATATTCACCATATTCAGTACAGCTGCCGAAAGTAGCCATGTGCACTAAATAACCACATTTTAGTCTAATACGATCAAAACCGTGCGAAATATAGCATTTTTGTTGTTTTGCAAGCGGTAAAAAGGGGTGCGGTAAAATGTTTCCCTTGAGCCATCTCGTAATCGAAACAAATCGACTGCCCAAATTTCAGCTCAATTTAGGTTAAGCCTGGCGCACTTTACTTCACTGGACGCTAACTCCCCGAAAAGTGAGTTTAACTAAAGTAGGGCAGGCCTATTTTTAGTGCACTTGCCGAGAGTAACCATATGTACTGAATTACAAAATTTTTGTCTAATACGACCCAAACCGTTGAAATAAAACGTTTTCATTGGTTTTTGGGCGGTAAAAGGGGGGCGTGGAGACCAATTTTTAGTACAGTTGCTAACAGTAACCGTACAAACTAAGCCAACATTTTAGCTCAATCGACCCAGTAGTCAATTTTGATGGTTTCTTAAAAAGTGGGTGTGGCTATATAGCGATGACGCCCTTTTTTAGTACAATTGCCGAAAGTAACCATACAAACTTAAGAATCATATGTTAGTCTCATACGGCCAAAACTGCATGAAATATAGCATTTTCACTGATTTGTGGGCGCAAAAGGGGGCGTGGAAACCAATTTTTCGTACAGTTACTGTCAGTAGCTTCACAAACCAAAGTACCAAATTTAAGTCTTATACGACCAAAACCATCTGAAATAAACCATTTTCATTTACTTGTGGGCGGTAAAAGGGGGCGTGGAAACCCATTTTTAGGACAGTTGTCGACAGTAACCGTACATACTAAATTACAAAATTTTAGCCATATACGACCCAAACCGACTGAAATATAACATTTTTATTGATTTGGGGGCGGTAAAAGGGGGGTGTGGCAAATTTTTTTCCTCAACCATCTCGTACCTGAAACAAATCGACTGCCAAAATTTCAGGTCAATCGGTTCAGTAGTTTTGGAGTCTGTAGACATCACACAGCCAGACACACATCGTTTTGCTTTAAATATATATAGATATTGATTTGTGGGCATTAAAAGTGGGCGTGAAAACATTTATAAATTGTGTTCGTCTCTTGGAGCACCTAAACAGCAAGTTTCACTGTAAAAATGTGCAGAACTCCAGAATTGCCATGATTTCGGAAAAGTGGGCGTATTTATATAACGACCACGCCCATTTTTTGTACAGTTACCGACAGTAACCATCTGAACAAAATCACAAAATCTTAGTTTTTTACGATTGAAACCGTGAGACATTTTCTTTTTTTTGTTTGTGGTCGATAGAGCAAATTTGGCTTGTATGGGAGGTACCACGCCCCCTTCTCCAATCGTTACTAAACCTCACAGGAACACTCTCAAGATGTGGCTTTATTTTCCCTGAAAATTTCATAAAGATCGGTTGAGCGGTTTTGGAGTCTATACGTGATATAGCCACATACCCACATACCCACATACCCACATACCCACATACCCACATACATACATCCATTTTTATATATATAGATTATAATTCCATCTATTTTTGTTAAAAAAATTTTTAAAATTGTTAAATTAAACTTTATTTTTTGTTCAAAAAATCAAGTATAGCTTACAATTTTCTACGTAAAAATTGGCTTAAACAATGGCTTAAATAAGGAAACAATTAATTTTTTTAAAATAAAACCAATTTTTTTTGTGTTTCGTTTTTTATTTGCAATATCTTTTTTGTGAAATATTTTCTTAAAAGGTGAATTATTGGTGAATATTTTCTTAAAAGACTTTTCCTACATTTTTTGGTCTTTTTTTCGTTTTTTTGAGTGAAATTTTTCATATATTTTTCTGGTAGTTTTTATCCAATTTTCATGTTGGAAAGCTCATTAAAAAAAAAATTCAATGAAAAACGAGTCGCATACCATTTTTTTTAAAGTATATAGCCTTAACTCTTTAAAGACAGGACAATTTTTGTGGGCCAATTCTGACTTAATTTTGATTTTGACTACTTTTTCTGTGATACTTAGTTTTACAACTCTGACTTAGTGGCATCATCGTCCTTATTTGGTTGAAGAAAGTTATTGGTTTTTTGGTATCATTTTCTCCACTTAATAAAACGAGTTGAACTTTACAATTTTATCTTAAAAAAGATTCAAGACAATCGGAAAACCTAACATTGCTCAAGCGATTTTTTCAAATTCTGTTTAAAAATTTACGAACTTTTTTATTTTAAAAGTAGATTAAAAATTATTTAACTTCAAGTTTTTTTTTATATACTACTCAATGGTTTTTTTAAAATTATATTTTTTGCTTTAAATGGTTTCTTTATTTAAAAACTTTGTATGCCTGTAGACTCTATGGAGAGGTGTGAGCCCTCAAAACCCTTCCTTCTTGGGTACGGGCATGGATGCCGCTTTTTAAAGTTTTTAACGGTCAAAACATACTTTTAATATTGAAATTTTTTACAAAGCTTAACGCTTAACACAATTAAGTTTTTAAAAACTTTATGCCGAGTGAAGCGTATATAACAGTGATCGACCGCTTTGCCCCGAAAGCTTTTTCCACCAAAGTTTTTTTTTATTTTTCATGCAATAAGCATCAATAATCCATGTAAAAAAAAGAGTTTTGGTGGGAAAGCTTTCGGGGCAAGACTTTCGATCACTGGATTCTACAAATATTGCCAACATCTAGCCTCAAGCTAAAAACAGCATATTATTTTTACTTAAAGCAGTGTCGGGCAGCTTTGCACACTTGAGATTGTGTTTGTGTAGTAAAATACCCAGTAGTTCACGGCATCATTGACGAACTTTTCGTGATGATTTCTTAACCCTCATCGGTCCCCCGTATGCGCACGCATACAATTTTGATCTTTAACCTTGTATAAGATAAGAACGGTTCAGCGGAATGACCTTGTATGTTGCAAAGTAGAATTATTTTGTCTGAACAACTAAAAAAAAACCCGTTTTTGAATTTGTACCATTACTGTATTTGCCTGTGCAGTTATAGTTACGAATCGGTCCCTGTGTATGTGCGCGCATACATATAAGCAGGTACTTGGAATTGCCGCTTATTTTTGTGTGTGGATTTATAGCACGCTCTTATTTTTTCGTTTTATGAAATTCAGTTTGTTCTGGAACACACATAAGTGAAGTTTGTTTGCGCATTTATTTGAATTTCGTTTGTGTTTCGAAGTATTTGATAAAAAATGGATAGAGTTTTACGTGAAAGAAGGCAGCGAGATGAACTAGAAATGGATTTTGATTTGGAAAGCGAAGCGGGCGAATCTCCATGCAATAGTGATGATGATTTTGCATTATCAGACGAGGAGAATGATGAAAGTGAAGTTAGCGTGCATTCTGATGAAGACGACATTGAGCCACTTGAGCAAAATTAAGCAGAAGAAAATGCAGAAAATCCTGAAAATAAATATTTTTCAAAAAATAAGAAAATTGAATATTCATCGCAAGTTTTAAATTTATATAAGTCCTTAGAACTTACCAATTTACGTACGTTTATACTATGATGATGAGTAACCAAGAGGGGGTTCTTCTGCACCTAGAATATACCTACTGTATACACATATGACAAATGTCACTTAAATTTATTTTTTCTTCTTAGTTCAGGTCTTTTTAAATAAAAGCTTATTTTTTAAAAATTTTTTTTACTTTTATTTATTTTTTTAAAACTTTTCTTATGTCATTCAATAAAAAAAATAGCAGTAAAATAACTTGGTCATTCATATTCGTTACAGGAAACATTAAACTAGGCACAAACAGATTTTAAAAATATATTCTCATTAAAGGCTTTCAATTTTAAGTTATTTACAGAAGCTGAGTAGAAAGCCGCACGCCATCATTGTACGTACACCAACGAGGTTGCTACCATTTCCAATGAAGGCAAAAATTAATTAACACACTAGGATGGTTGACGGTAAAAAGAACTCAGATGATAAAGCATAATGGTCTCAGCCGGTTGTTGTAACTTCCGGCGATTGGGCTAACATTTCCGCTGCTAATTGAATTGATGCTATAAACGAAAGCATGGAGTATACCAAAAATTGGCAACAAGTTCAGTTAATTAAAATTTCGTCACAATATTCGAGCTCAACCCTAGACTACTTACCTTATTTCATTATAAGTTTAACTTAAAAAAGAATTAAGAATTATATCCAAGGAAAAAAAATAAATTTTACGTAAGTTAGTACTCCAGGGTTAAGCAGCATTATTCACATGTACAATGAATAAAAAAAAAGAACCCAAAGACATTGTTTTTAGTCCAATAGTCGGCATTCTGCCATCTGCCAGCAGAGAGCTTTCACTAGAGCCATTCACAACGTGTGCCGGCAAAAAAGCGCTTTACCCGCGCTGCCGCAAGATGCCGAGCAGTGTTCTAGTCTTTTGAATTGCTTAACTTTACAATACTTCATATTATTAATTGCTTTAATTTGTTTAAAGTTTTGTCCACTAAATTGTGGCAACAACTACAAAAAAGATGTACCTTAAACACATGTGGCAGGAAATTAATGTTTAGGAAAGTTTTTCTAGCGTTGTTTAAAGGAATTTTTTCTAAGCTTTTTGTTTGGATCAATCAATTCTTTTGTATCTTAGGAAGTTATAGGTTGCAAATGCAAACTTTTGTTTTTAACCCATTTCCGGCGGCTCCTTAACTGCCGGGCCAAAATCGATGAAACTTCGTCCAGAGTTTATATATGGCCTTAAACTTTATCTGGCAAAATAATCTCCACAAATAACTTCCTTAACTCCACAGTTAAGGTCTGGGTGGCCTGATGCATTTTTGCACCACTAGCTGAATCACATATCTTCACAGCCGTACCTGCCCAGTTTAAAACAGCAAACGGGCTTAAAATTTATTTTAACAAAAAATTTTAAACTTATAATAGTAACTATTGAGAAGCAATTGTCGATATTGCGATTTGAAATATTTTTCCGTAATTTTCAAAATTAAAAAAAAACCCCAAAAATTGGGACGCGCCCTTAGCGTAAAACCCAAGTAAACGACCGCATCGACTCAAACAAAAAATAATGTGTATTGTCAAAGTTTTTAGCGATTTTGACCTTGAAGATGAAGTTTTTTTTATTTTATATGCTCACAATTTCTTTATGACAAGAGCTACAACTTTGCATCAGAGAGTAAATCAAAATTCCGAACGGTTTGCAAGATATGAGCTTGAGAAAATGATCATTTTTTTGCAAAAATGACACCGAGGCCCCACATCTTTGGGGGCCCATATAAAAAAACCTGGAGGACTTTGGGCAAAACTGGGAGACAGGGGTTTTTTTTTGGTTTTTTATCCGTTTGGTTTGTCCGTAAATGGTTATTTTGCCATTACTTAAAAAATAACACACTGTGTGAATGACGCATTTTTTTGTGGATTGAAATTTTGGTGAAATAAGCAATTTTGAATCTCAACGTCCGCCATTTTTCGGAAAATCAAAATTTTTCAAATTCCTTTGTTTATCCGGACCTTTAACTATTGATCCCTGTCTTTTTTTTATTTCAGATAATCCAGTGACGAGCAGCAGCGATCGCCGCAAAACTCTTTTTTTTTACCCCAAGCAAATTTGTTATATCCCACTAATTAATCAAATTCTTTATAATAAAAAAATAAAAAATTTCCTTAAAAAAATTTTATATTAAATTATATTATATTAAACTTATTGCAATAACGTGATAAGCCACACGATCTAAGAAATCGGGTTTTAAGGCTCGATATATTACTCTCTTTACACTCTTTTTTATTTTACAGGGCTAGGCGATTGAAGTGTTACCTATTCAAAAGACCATATTTTTTTTTGAGTAAAAATATTTTTATTGATTCAAATTACAAAATGTGTGGAAATAATCAAAATTTCAGAATCCATTCACTTTAACTCGATGTGTCCACCTTTTGCCTTGACTATGGCCTTCAAACGGTTAAAAAATGAATTACATGCTGCACGAATCTGATCTTGCGGTATTTTGGCCCATTCCCGTATAATGGCTTTCTTAAGCGCATCCATACTGGCATATTTTTTAGTGTTCACCTTGCTCTCCAAAATGTTCCAGATGGAATAGTCCATCGGATTTGCATCTGGCGAATTCGAAGGCCATTGTGTAGACGAAATGAACTGTGGCACATGGTTTTTTAACCATTCTTGGTTCACACGAGCTTTATGAGACGGTGCCGAGTCTTGTTGGAACGTCCATGGTCTACGACCGAAATGTTTGCGTGCCCATGGCTCCAAAGCTGCATCCAAAACCTTTTCCCGATAATAATTCGCATTGATCTTTACACCAGGCTCGATGAAAACGATTGGACAGCGTCCATCGGCGGTCACAGCTGCCCATACCATTACTTGAGATGGAAAATTACTTCGGGTGGCCGTTCGTAGGCTCAAATTTTCGTGCGTGCGTTCAGTTAAGTAAACACGATCATTTTGAGAGTTGATGAATTGCTCAATAGGAAAATTTTTTTCATCAGAGAAGACAATGTTTGGAAATTCACCGGGTTCGTGCAAGCGTAACAACTCCTTTGCTCTTTCGGGTCTAACTTTTTTTTGCTTTGGTGTAAGATCGTGTACATTTTGGAACTTGTAAGGCTTTACCTTGAGCTCATTTTGCAATATGCGTCGTATGCTTCGCTGGGATATTTTCAGGTCTTTGGCCATTGATTACCACTACGACGTGGATTTCGTTGAAGTCGAGCCTTCACTTTTCGAACCATTTCATGTGATGTTTCGATTTTTTTTCGTCCACCACCGTAGCGTTTGGCTATGCTGCCTGTATCATTATAACGATTTATGGTGCGATACACAAACATTTTATTCACTTTGAGATGGCTCAGCTCACGAACAATAGCTGGTTGTGATTTTCCGGCCAAATATAACGCAATCACACTATTACGTTTGAATTCCATTTCGAATAACTTTTGTTCTATAAAACTTAGATGCAAATGCTAGTAGTAGCTTGCAAACAATAGAAACAGCTGTAATTGGTATGAATTTGACATAGCTGGCAATATCGGTTTGCCAGTATTGCCAACGTGAAGTTGGTAACACTTCAATCGCCTAGCCCTGTATATTACTCAATGCATTAGCAAGGACTTCTGAAGAGATTTTGGCTATTACTTATTAAATTTCAAACCTGTTTGTAAAAGTTTCCGTGTCCAAATCCATTTCTACACACAAAAGTAAATTTTTCAAAGCTTTAGAGTCGTTTATTTAAAAATATTTTTTATGTGGCTTATCATGTTTTTGCAATAAGCCCTTCACACCTTTCATTTTTTTGCAATAAGCCCTTCATATCTTTCATATAAAAAACAAATTTGTAATTAATTATTTTAATGTGTGGCTAAAAAAATATACTTAACAAAATATTTTTTGTACGTCCCAACTAGCTATGTCGCTTTAAACTAAAAAAAAAAATATTAAACCAAAAGGCTTTTTAAAAAATATTTTATTTTTTTGCAAAGCGAACTCTTTTGAAAAAATTTTTGTTTATATTTAAAACACTTTACTAAACCTTCACCTAGCAAGCTCATCCTGAGTAACATACCTGGACTCGTTGGGTGCATACGAACCCCAGTGATTAAAATATTTGTAAAAATTTAAATATTGTTTATTTTGTCTCGAATTTAGAGATCATCTTTAGATACCACTTTAAACTGTAGAATAGTTTAAACTGTAGAGAAATCCGGAAAACTAGAAAAAAATTCCAAGCAAATCAAAACGCGAAAGAACGTGGGGTATGTACGTACTCCACGAGGCCAGATGAAGGTTAAATACTGAAAACTCTAAAAAATAAACGGCTTCAAAAATAATTTATTCTTTATTGGAGTCATGTAACTAAACAAAGTAAAAACTTAAAAAAGGTTACTGAAAATGGAAAAGCATTCATAAAAGCTTTATAAAACAATTTGTATTAGTATAGAGCTTATTGAAACAAAATAGCTGTTATAAAAGCTTAAAAGCTAAGAAAAGTTGATATATATAATTTTTTGAATTTCTGATAAAATAAAAATTAAAATAAATTAAAAAGCTTAAACAAAAGCTATTAAGCTCTACAAATTTTAAAGCTTATGAATATAATTTTTATTTGATTGTATTTTAGTTCAGCTTCTTGAAATTATTTATTTTATATTATGAAATTCTTTGAAAGCTTTAAAGCTCTTCATATCAAAAAGCTTTGGAATATGATTTTTTCCAAGATTAACAGCCCTATTCTGGCAAATTAACAATTGTTGACCAGTATTTTGACTATTTCTATGTGTTTTTGTTGTGGTTTTTTTTTTTGATTTTAAAACAAAATTTGAAGCTCAAAAATAATAAATTTTGATACAAATTCTCAACTGCTTTTCAGTTATTGACAATTTCATTCAAAAATGTTGTTTTTGGAGCTTCAAATTTTGTTTTGAAAACAACAAACATATGGAAATAAAAAAAATATAGAAATATAAAAAATACTGGTTAAGGTGCCCCCAGACTATATGTTTCATACAGATGACATGTCAAAAAAATTACATACCAAATCTAATCTGTGTGTCAAAATTAAGTTTTTGTGAGACAGCTCTTTTCTTTTTTCTCCACACTATTTGACTCGTCATTTGAATTTAAAAACAGCTTTTGAAATTTTTGTAAACCGTAAAGCTCTAAACTGCCCTCCTTCAGCCATTCAAACTTAAAAGTAAATTCAGTATAAATCAATTTAGTGAATAAATATCATAAAAATTACTTTTTCTTTCATTTTCACAAAAAAACTTTTAAAAAAATTTATCAAACTGACATTTTATACAGATGGAAAAACATACGAAATTAGAGACGGTTGTAATTCAAAAATTTACAGACGCAAATACAAATGACATTTCAAAACCACAGTTTCATATGTTCTACACTATCTGTAGTTAAAAACCATTTGTAATTTTTGCAACTTTGTAACTTTTAGCAATTTGTTTTTTAACTATTCAAAACACTTTTTACGAAATATTTTAGAAATATCAACGCAAAGCTCTCAGTAAAAAAAGTTATTAGAGATTATCTTATTTTTTTTTGGTCTTAGATCTTTTTGGTTACCTTTTGATTTACTATAACTTTTATAAAAGCTTTGAGGACAATATTCTAAAAGCAAAAACTCAAAGCAATAAGCTATAGTAATTTTAAAAAGTTTTGATGTTAACTTTTTTTATTGATAACTTTGTCATACAATACTTACTTATCAAAATGAACAAAATTGCACTTTGCTCAGAAAGAGCACTTCAAAGCTTAGCTACATAAATCATGTTGGTTGTGTTTCAATTTTATATAAACAGCAATTGCGTTATCTTTTAACGTTAAGATGTAAAGCAGTTGTGGACATTCTAGCACAAGCTAGGAAATATTTAGTTTTTTATTGCTGCCATAAGAAACGCATAATGACTGAGAAATCTTTTTGGCATCGAGCCGCAGATTATCTGACAAAGGCTTAAAATCAATCATCTTTTTATACAAACGTCAATATTTCTTTATTATTTTTTATTGATTGCCTTCGATAAAAATTTTTTTAAAAGTACGTTCTTAAAGAGAGAAAAACACATTAAGTTAATAAATAAATTAAATATTTATAAACTTTTTAATATAATTTCTTAAAAACTGTTTTCATCAATTTTTTTTGTGCAAACGTTTTTCCACAAAAATTAATTGCTAACGCGTTGCTACCTTCCTTCGCCTTGCGCGCTTATTGATGAATTACATGAAGTGAAAAACTCAAGTTGTTTGCTTTAATGTTTGGCAGGTAAAAGTTTTGGTTGTCACACCTTAAATTGCTTAAAAGTTTTAAGACTACACCAAAGCTTTGCAGGCTTCTTTTGGAGTTTTCCCCAAACTTATAAGAGATTAAAACATCAGCAACACTTGCACACACACACACACACATTCACACACACATACACTCACACACACACAGATCCATATGTGGGTATGTAAATCTAAATAATTTGAATACGAAGTTTGCATAAAACTCAAAGAATAGCTTTACTGCAAGTGTCAACAGTTTATTTTAAGAAGTTTTAAAATTGTGTTTTTGCAAACAAAATTCACAATAATTATAATGAGGGGTATTATCTGCTTAAAACCTTATTTAAGATTCTAAGATTCTATTTTTTGACGAAACCATAAAAGCAATCAAGAAGTACTTTTAGGTTTTTAATAATAAACAGCTAAAATACCTGACGACACCAGGGAATTAATTTTTTTTTTGTTCAAACTTTGTTTAGAGAATTTTGTTTTAGTTTTCTTCAGAAATAAGAAAAATTTGCAAAAAGGTGTAACAAAAAAAGAAATGGAGAAACTTTAAACAAAATAAATTTCTTTTTATGAACTCACTTGCTTAAGTTTCTTAAGTTTAACAAAAACGTTAATAGTGGGGTATTAGGAAAACATCGAGATAACAATGTATACGAGTTAGTGAATGCTCTGATGAAATCGTTTGATGTAATTGGAGTACACATGTCTTAAAAGATACATGTAAAGATTAAAGATACATAAAAGATACATGATCAGCACCACATGAATTTTTTCTTCAAACAGGTACCCACGAAATCTGATGAGCAGGGAGAGCGATACCAGGTCACGCTGCCTTTTGAAAATAGTTTCGACGGAAAAAAGCTAAGTTCCATGATGGCCGACCTGTGCTGGCAGCTTCAAATACCAAGCACTTCATAGAAGCGTACGCCAAAAAACCAAGCGTTTAAGTACATATTCGTGCAGTATATACATGTTGATTTTAAATACCGCTTTTCATGGTCTCTCTTGCATGTGTATAGAATAAGACAGTTTATAGTGCCAAATCTTGTTATATTAAATACAAATTTTTTTTAAGCACTTTAAATAAAACTTTGTATTGTTATTCTTTATATACAGCTTTGTTTTTACCATTACTTAGTGAAATTGGCTAAGAAACACGATGAAGTCACTTTTAAGACCCTTGCTACTTAAAATTCCTACTCAGGCGAAAAATGTATAAGAAAAAAGAAAAAATAAATATGTGGATCAGGTAGATCAGGTGGAATTGGGAATACTTCCATCTTATTATCCGTACATTTCTATTGGGTAATGAACCACTTACAAGCAGCTTTATGTTTTTCTTATTCGTTTTATATTATAAAAAAAAGACACAGTTTCGATAGTATCGTAAGTATAGACGTAGAATTCCTTTTTATACAGTATAAGAGAAAAATTCTGGTTTTTTAATGTACATTCTTCAAAACTCTTTTAAAGTATTTCATCTTCTAAACAAAAATTATTCAAAACCAAATTTGTTGTTGTTGTCCTTCTTTAAATTTACCTGATCTAAAAAGCTCACAAGTAAATTCATGTTAAAATTTGTTTTGTTTTATAAAAAGTTTTCGTTTGATATTTATGGTGATGAATTTGTTGCTCTTTTTCATTTGTTTTGTTGGTTAAAACTAAATGTAATTCAAAGTTATGTTTAATTAATGGAAATAAAGATGGGTAAATTTGAATTATTTATTTTTCCTGTAGTAAAGAGTATATACGTATATGTTTATTTTAAAAGTAATTTAAAATTAAAATTTTAGTTAACTAAAGTTTTTTCCTAAATGACCTCTATATTTATTATGTTGACTTTATATGATTTAAATACAAATTCTAAGTGTTTGATAGTTTTAATCATACTTGATTTTAAATACAAATTCTAGTTGTTTGATAGTTTAAAATCGTTTATTGAGCTTAAGGTCAAAGTTAGAACAATTAATTTGATCTAACGAATCTTTCCAAAGAAACAACAAACACAACAAAGTTTTTTCAATATGAAAAGGAAAAAATCACTAGCTGATCTGATTGCAATTTCTGTCTGGCTAAGGACGTCATCAGAAATCTTTTTGATACCCGTGCAACGACGCACAGAAAAGAGCATGACCGCAGCGGTTGAGCAGCGTTAGAGGGGATGAACCGAATCGTCCACAGAAAATAAACAGAACTTTGCTATGTCCCGCTTTTCACTCGTTACAAACGAAAATTCTCGAGCTTGCTGCGAAAGCAAGGTTATATGCAATAATTCTCTTGCTCTGGTAGCAAGATCTCTTTTTCCCGCTTTTCACTCGGCAATAATTGCCTTTGCCGCAAGCAGTTTGTCGATTATTCGCCCTCATGAGGGGGCTTACGAAAGTCCCTTTTAAACCTGAGTAGTCAGCAAACAACTTGTGGCGAAAGCAATTATTGCTCATAGAATTGCCGAATGAAATACGGCCTCTTGCTGCACATGCAGAACCAAAACAACAATATCAGTAGCTAGTAGCAACGTTGCGAGTTATGTTGGAAAAATCCCATTCGTGGTAATTTTTAGTTGCTATTAGGAATTTTTGTTTTTGGGAATTCCTATTCAATTTTTTAATTGAGCTTGGTATTTTTTAATTGGAGTGGAAATTCAGCGGGGTATTATTTAAATTTCCGTGGGAGTTTGGTAATATTCTTCTTACATTTTTTTTTTCTAGTTTAGTAAGCAAAGTTTCTTTGTGATATTTCAAAATGTTTTTTAAATTGTTTGTGCATATGGGACTTATTGTGGTATTTTTTAATGCGAATGAGATTTTTGTGGCAATTTTAAATGCATATGGAATTTGTGGTGGTATTTTTTTTTGATATTTTTTTATTGCGGTAAAAACTTTTTTGTTTATCTTTACAATGGCAATTTTTGTTGTATTTAATTTATGTTATTGTGTAAAAAGTAAATTTTTGTCGGAAATGTTTTAAATTTTTACTGGCCACCTTGGCTAGTAGTAGTACATTTTTTGTAGCCACATACTAGCTCTCTAGCTACATGCATCTGTATTCTCTATTGTATTACAACCCAACAAGCCATGAATGTCACTGTTCCAGCTAAACGGTACTAAAACGGCACCGTATGATTTGCTGGTATGAAAACGACATATTTTTGTACCTTTAAACCATTCTCTATAGAATTGTAAAGTCCTTTTTTATACTTATCAAGAATCGAATTGAAATTTATGTCATATTCGCTTGATGTGTCGTTTGTTCTTGTCTTTTTTCCCTCTCTTTTTCACCCGTTCGCCAAAAAACGCTGAAATATGCATTGAATCTTGTATTGCAATCAAGGTAGTGCAGTTGAATTGACGTTTATTGTTTAGTTTATTGTTGCAACTTAATAAAAACCATTTCAAGAAAAGGTTACAATTGTTTAGCAACAAATGAAATTAATATACAACTTAAGGTTTTCTATATGGCCTTGTTATTTATTGTGTTGATTTTCTATGATTTAAATAAAAATTCTAATTGTTTGATAGTTAAAATCATTCTTGATTTTAAATACAAATTCTAGTTGTTTGATAGTTTAAAATCGTTTATTGAGCTTTAGGTCAGGTTAGAACAATTAAAAAATATTGCGAAATTATTTCTTCCTCTGAGAATCAAATGAGAGCGAAAAAACTTACCCCTGAAAAGGCACTTGTTGTAATGAAGACTTAACTTGTTTTACTTGTGAAAAAGTGCACTGTACTATGGAAAAAGGAGTAACATCGGAAAACGACTTTTATACGAAAAACAACTGCTCTGAGGTAAAAAGGATGTATGACAAGCCTATAGAAAACTGTTCAAGAAAAAAAGGAGGACAAAATTTATAAAAAATTTAGATTCTTTTTCAAAAAACTTGGGTTTTACGTTAAATAATTAAGAAAAAAATTCGTATTTTTAGAATTAAGACGCTCATATTTTTTTTTTTTTTGTAACTCCATGACAATATTTTTACAAATTCCTTGAAGGTTATTTAATTTTCTTTTCAAAATGTTATTTAATTTAAAAATCGGTTAAGATATGTCTAAGTTATGAATTAAAAAGAAAGACTTTCTCATTTTTCATCTCTAGCTCCCAAGGGGGCGGTTTGAGACACTCCCCCAAATACAATTTTTTACTCGCCTTATCACGAGGAATCACTTCCCGCGTTTTTGGAATTTTGTTCAGTTTTTTCATATAAATTTCCGTATGTGCGGCGTACAAAGAAGTATTTTAAATGTTCTAAAAGGTGTTTTTTATAGAGTGATATAACTTTGAGTTAGCATCACTGCTTTATTTGACCACCCATTTCACAGTTGATAGTTGATTTTTGTTAAGTTTGCTTTGACATTTTATTATGGATCGACTTACACCAGAGCGAGGTGTGCAAGTTGTGGAAATTTTTAATCAAAACAATGGTTCTGTTCGTCAAACTTATCGTGCACTTCATCCATTTTATGGCGTACATAATCGTCTTTCAGAGCTGCTAATTCGAAGAACAATAGATCGTTTTTGGACCACATTAACTGTTACTGATCATGTGCATCCCGTGAGATGCCGAAGAGTGCGCACTGAAGAATCTGTAGCCGCTGTACAGGAAAGCATTAAAGATGATCCTAATCAATCAATTCGTCACCGTTCTCAGCAACTGATGTTGTGTCCTTCCACTTTATGGAAGATTTTACGAAAAGATCTTGGCTTAAAACCTTTCAAGATTCAACTTGTGCAGGAATTAAAGCCAAACGACCATCGTATGCTCCGCCAATTCGGCGAATGGGCTGAAGCACAAATTGATATTGATTTTGAATTTCCATGGAAAATTTTATTTTCCGATGAAGCCCATTTTTGGTTGAATGGGTACGTAAATAAACAGAATTGTCGTATTTGGAGAGAGGAGAATCCACAAGCTTTTGTCGAAACACAGAAAATTACTGTTTAGTGCGCTTTATGGGCTGGCGGAGTCATTGGCCCATATGTCTTCAAAAACGATGATGGTCAGAATGTTACAGTCAATGGTGAACGGTATAGGAACATTATTCGAAGTTTTTTTGTACCTCAATTAGCTGGCATTAATCTTGCTGATATGTGGTTCCAACAGGACGAAGCCACATGCCACACAGCGGGCGCTACAATTGATATACTCAAGGAAACTTTTGACGAAAAAATAATTTCACGAAATGGCCCAATTAATTGGCCCCCAAGATCGTGTAATTTAACCCCATTGGATTATTTTCTTTGGGGTTATGTAAAGTCACTTGTCTACGTCGATAAACCATAAACAATTGAACACCTGGAAATCAACATTCGAAGAGTTATCGGAGAGATACGGCCGCAAATGCTGCGAAAAGTTTGTGAAAATTGGTGTTGCAGCCGTGGCGGCCACATGGCCGAAATCATATTTAAACATTAATGTCATAAAATTTTCTATCCAATAAAGCTCGTTTAATTGATATTTAAAATATATTACTATGTTTTATTGTGATTTAAACTTGTATCACTCTATAAAAAACACCCTTTATGTTCTTGTTGTAATAGACATAAGCAAAAAGCAACAACAATTCTTAGAAAAAGATGTCGGTAGAAAGTGTCGTTTTTTGAGATATCACTCAAGCAAATCACAAAACGAGGCGAGAAAATTTTGATAAAAATTCATACAGTAAAAGTGGCTATTCTTACGAATGTGGCTACGAATGAACTCAGGGATGCTTTTTTCGTAGTTCCTACAATATCGTACTACGACGGGACTCAGTGATAGGGCTGATTAATAAAATTCTAAAAGGTTTTTGATTGCCTTTCTACATAGTTTCGTGTACAAAAAAAATCAAATATAAGTCCCTTTAACTAGATTTCCAACTATAATCAACCTTTAAATTAATTATAACTCAACAAAACAACACTGAAACATACATTTTTAAAAGCAAAGCCTTTTGTGTTATACTTGTTATTCAATTTGTATTCATTTGCAAGGATTTGAATTGTTGTGCAAATAGTTGTTGTTGGTCAATGAATGCGTTTGTTTTTTTTTTCTTTAGTTAACAGCAAAGTTTTACAAAAGCTCGGTCAAAACGAAACCAGACCTATTGACATGAAAAACAGCTATAAAAAGAAAATTTGGTGCAAACAACAAGAGGTGCCAGCAAAGAGTTCAAAGGCCTAAAACGGGATTATTGCCTAAGTAAACATGTAGACAAACAATAGCCTAAGACTTACTTTGAACAACGGCAAATTTGTTTGTTGAACCTTTACAGCGGCTTTAAAAGCTTCAAAAGGACTAAAAATAACAGAAAGAATAAAGAAGAACAACAAATAAATGAAAAGAAAATCCATATAAGCGTTGAGTGTAAAATGTTCATGATGAAGTTCTTTACAATTGATTTGGGTCGAAAAAGATACCCAGTGCTTAGCAGGAAGAAAAAACACAAAAAGCAAAAAGAAACAGTTCTTAACCAAGAAAACCAATCCATTGATTAACATTTTCCATCATGCCAAAAATCTCAAAAGGCACTGTTTAAAGAACTCAAAAAAACTTTAAAGCTTTTGTTACTTTATGGACTTGAAGGAAACGCTATCAATGCTAATTTTACGTTAGAGAATGAGTTGAACTGTTTGAGTTGAGTTGAGTTAAGCAGCATTTATATATTGAAATACATTTAAGCTATAAAAAAAAACAGACTTAAAAAGTGCATGCCTCGATTTTGAGTGAGAAAAATGAACATAAGAATTTAACATTTTAAAGCTTCTGTTTTGTTATAAGAAATAAATCCTTGGTAATAAAAAAATTTTGTTTTCTTTTTATGTTAAAGTTCAAGAGGGAAGTTGACGATAAGATAAATTTAATAAGCCATAATGTTTAACGATCCGACTAAAATACATAAAAATTTGTTAGGTAACGAAAAAAGAGAGTTGAGACTGAAAAGACAATTATTATATTAAAAAAGTCTTTCAATTAAGGAGGGAACCTGCTACAGAGGTTTTAATTTTTAATTTTTTTCTTTTAAAATTAATTTACAACGTAAAGAATATATTTTTAATGTATCAAGCTCAATAGAAAGTCTAAAAGGTGCCAGAAGGTCAGTGAAGCGATGAGCGTTTACAAGAGCGACTTAGGGGCGTTTCCTCAATGTTCGGTTAGTCAAGCTCTTAACCGGGAGTTAGCTAACGATAACTAAAAAAACAGTTTCGTTTTCACCAAATTTCGGTTAAGCAAAGTCATTAATTGTGAATTTTTTCAATTGTGAACACGCTCAACTGCATATTAACTGCATATTAGCCTGTTTGTTAATTTTTTTTATGTAAATATCTAACAAGGATTAATTAATACATAATTAAAAAAAGCAACAGAGTGCTGAACTTCAGTGCATATGAAGAAAGTGCAGTACTCTTCTACGTAATCACGCCTATGCGTATTGTCTTTTTTCTATTTTGGTTCGAATTTAAGTTAGAAAATAAACGAAATGTTCGAAATTCTATCCATTTTTAAACTATAAAATATATAATTATTTTTTACACTACACAGCTGTTCTTCCGATTAGCAACTAACCGGAACCGCAACTTGCCGTTAACTTAACCGACACTTAAGACCTAACCGAACATTGAGAAAATGCTTTTTTGCTAACCGTCGGTTAAAGTTCCGATTAGTGCTTAACCGGACATTGAGAAAACGGCCCTTACAAGTACGAAAACTACGTTTAAATACGAGATTAAAACAAACAAGATTAAGAAAACCAATTTTTAGAATCTATACTGTTTACACTAGTGCGAAAGAGACCAATTTTGACATTTCGTTGCTTTGATTTGTTTTGTTTTATGCCTCAAACACATTGATGACGACAGAAACAGTGCGTCAAATGTCAAATTAGTTTTACATGCTTTTCTTATGGAGGTGAAAGTGGTGAAAATGTTGCAACGACAATGAGTGATTGCAACAAAGTCGATGTCGTCGGTTTAGAATTTTTTCTAATTTGACGTGCGACAACAGAGCAATATAAGTGTTTGTGTATACGTGAATGAAACAATCTAATGATAATTTCAGATTGTTGTTTCTTTCTTCATGTTGTTTCGCAATGTTGCAGTCGTCGTCAATGTGTTCAGTACATTAGGTTAGGGCTATGTTATGGTGGCGGTCAAGGGCATTTCAAAAACAAATTGTTATTGTTTCAATGCAAATGGGAACTTTGAGAGAGTGAGCAAGGGAACAAAATTTGACCAAATCATGGGATCAAAGCAGGTTACGTTGTCAAATTATTCACAGCATTTGTGTTTTAGCATGAAAAAACGTGAGCGGGGATCATATGACCGTCACTATAACATAGCCCTTATTGACCTTCAATAAGTCAGTTTTCTTTATTTCCACTTGCAGTTTAGATTTAAGATGTTATCTCGTCGAGGGCCTTAACCTCGTTTTAAGCTCTGTAAACGTAGTATTAAAACATTCGCAAAATCATCTAAGCGAGAAAAACGGAGAGCATTGTTCAACTCAGTTTATTTGAGGATTGCAATCTCATTGTTAACGACAGCTATTTAAGAGGGATGTACAAAAAAATTCCTCCTCAAAAAAAAAATATTAATTTAAAAATGCATATATGCATTCGCGATACCGCTATAAAAAACCGATAAATGACAAAATCTCGCCAAAACAAAATTAATGTAAAGTAACTTCGGGTGCTATGGGTATTTAGGTGTATAGGTATATAGGTGATATAGGTATTTTTATTTTTATAATTACTCGTAATTTTCTTACGTTAGCTTATACCGCATTACTCAGGATATTTTTATGATGCATTGTGCAATGTATTAAGACTTCGGAGCTCCAAAGCGTTACCCAATTTGAAGATTTTTTAACACAATGGAAAAAAGCCTAGTAACCCTTATTAATGAATTTGGCGGGTAAAGTGATATAACACGTTCGGATAATGTGATATATCAAATCAAACGGTGAAAAAAATATAAAGAAAAGTAACTAAATACGAATACGCAAGTAAAAACTTAACAAAAAAAAAATAGCTTTAATAGCTAATAGGTTTATCAATGCTAGCTGCTCTTTATAGCGTTGCAAATGGAAATCCAAATGTCTTTGACGCCAACAGTAAGACCTTTTCTGACTGCCAAAATAGCCTTTCTCCTTTCTTCTAGATCCCTCTTACGTATCTGTGCTTTGTTTTTCAATATATGCAATTTATTATAATAATAATTTATAATAGATTGCTCAGAGGGGTATATCACATTGCCAAAATTTGACTATATCACAATAGCCAAATTCAGTTTTCAAAACCATCAGGTTATTTTTATAAAACTACACTTCAGAAAATAAAGACCTCAACTTATTTATGGATAACTGTATTCAAACACTAACAAATTTATATATTCAAGCTTTCAGTTCTGCTTCAGTTTTCTAGTATCTCACTCACAAAGCGCACTCAAAAAAAAAAAGATCGACAAAACCAACGAAGCAATTTCCCAAAAATAAGAACAAGCACAGCGTATGAGAGCACGCATAAAACTGCAGCATGTGTCTTTTTCCATTACCGTTATGCTTACATGTAAATTCTACACCTTTTCAAGTTGCAGTTCAGAAAACGTAAATTTTATTTCAGATTAATAACTTTTATTTCAGAAAGCGTAAGTTGTATTTCAGAATTGCGAAATGTTGTTCTGAATCCGTAAATTTTATTTCAGAAAAGTAAACTGTAGCGCAGAATATTAAGTTGAAATTCAGAATTTGTTAATTGTATTTCAGAATAGTAAATTGTAGATCAGAATAATAAATTGTATTTCAGAAAAGTAAATTGTAGTTCAGAATAGTAAGTTGAAATTCAAAATTCGTTAAATTGTATTTCAGATTAGTTAAATGTAGTTCAGAATAGTAAGTTGAAATTCAGAAATCGTAAGTTGTATTTCAGAATTGTTAAATGTGGTTCAGAAATTATCAATTTTATTTCAGAAAAATGAATTGTAGTTCAGAAACTGTAAAATGTATTACGGAACATATAAAATTTAGTTCAGAATCTGTAATATGTGCAACATATACATATATACAACTTATGAATTAACTTTATCCATGTTATACATATCGATACGTCCAACGTATAAGTTGGTAGCTCTTATTACCAACTTTTAAAGGTAATTAAAGACCTCCATATGGTAACAATTTTTTGAATCCCTAACTAAAAATTTGAAGGATTGTCAGCAATTTAAAAGTACAAATTTCAGTACATTTTGAAAAACTATGATTTTTTTGAATTACCAAGTTATATGTTGACGAATCGGTATATATTTATAATCACGATTTAATTTAATATATTTATAATCACGAATTAAAAAAAATATAATCGGTTTACAGGATTTAAATCCTTACAAATATTATGTAAAATATTACTACATAGATAGATTTATATTGTAGCTCTTATTAAAATAAACCGAGATATGATTAATTGAAGCGTATCCAAGAATAACGTTGTAAGCAAAAAAGATTTAATTGTACACCAGAGCAAAAATAAACTTTTTAAAAATGTGTATAATTGGTAGAGCTGTAAAAGATTGCAATCATTTAACGTTTCAAATAATTGGGTTTTTTGTTAAGCAGGAGAGTATTTTAAAGCGTTATTTTCGAAAAAACAGGTTTGAAAGGGTTAAATACTAATAATATTACACATTCTGAACTACATTTCATATTTTCCGAAATACATATTACAGATTCTGAACTACAATTCATATTTCTGAAACAAAATTGATGATTTGTGAACCACATTTTACAAATCTGAAATTCAAATTACGATTTCTGAATTTCAACTAACTATTCTGAACTACATTTAACTAATCTGAAATACAATTATCGAATTCTGAATGAATTTCAACTTACTATTCTGAACTACAATTTACTTTTCTGAAATACAGTTAACGAATTCCGAATTTCAACATACTATGCTGAACTACAATTTACTTTTCTGAAACACAATTTACGGATTCTGAACTACATTTCACAAATCTGAACTACAATTCATATTTCTGAAATAACATTTATGTTTTCTGAACTACAACTTGAAAAGGTATAGTCAAAATTTGTGTATTTAACAAAATATGCAGGTATATCACATTACACACATGTGATATGGTCACAATACCCGAAGTTACTATATGTTAGCAAAAGTACAAACTTACATACAGTGTTGCGCAAAACAATAGCAATAATATCAGTGCGCTGTTACAATATCGTGTTTCTTTTTAAATATCGGGGGACACACAAAAATGATTATAGAAACCAAAGCACGTATTCATGCATCATATTAACAATAAATCATATTCAAATTTGTTTTTGTTTTTTTTTTTTCATTAAATTTAAAATTAATGTGACAATTTGTCTGAGAGCAAAACAAAAGCAACATAAGTAATACTTGGTGTAAGATCCATTATTCTTGATAACCGCTAAACATCTGAGCGGCATCAACTCTATTAAATAAGATATTGGATAAGATTTGGTTGGTATTAGGTATTTGTTCCCAATTAAATTTCAGTTTTTCATACAGTGCAGTCGTATTAGAAACCTTTGACCATCAACTTTTACCATCAAAATCCCAAAAAAATTTTCGATGGGATTCAAGTCATTATGATTGTGCCGGCCAATCAAGGACTTGAATCCGATTGCCTCTAGTGTAATCTTTGATGAGCTTTGAAGTGTGCTTCGGGTCGTTGTAGGGCTGAAACATTCACTGAAGTGGCATATTCCACTCTGCATGTGGTCGCATTTTGCTTTCTAAAATGTCTTTATATACAAATCTATCCATAATTCCATCGAGTTTTTGAAATGGTTTAATTTCATTATAGGAAAAACAAGTCCAGACCGTAATACCACCGCCTCCGTGCTTAAAATTTATTTTGCAGTTTCGGTTTTCAAGTCGTGTCGGGCGGCGCCATACCGTTCACATCCCATCTAAATTAATAAAGTTGCACTTTTATTCATCGCTAAAAAACGGTTTTCCATTTTTAAACTGTCCAATTTAGGTGCTTTTTTGTAAGACTGAGTCTAAAAAACAATAAATTGCAACTCTTTGTCATAATTTCAGACAAAATTGTTTAAATTGTAATACCTTACCTTGTTTTTTATGCTGTAAAAAAGGTTTCTCTGCAGGTCTGCAACTTCTTAAATCGTTCTCAACGTCTAGTCTTCGAACAATGCTGGTGATGGTGATTCGAAGTGTCCGATCAACCTCTTCGAATGTGGCAAATGGATTTCGTTTGAACACGCCATAAATATTCCTATCATCACGCAGCGATGTTTTCCACGGACGGCCTCTTTAATGTACCGTTGTGACGTATTTTGTGAGGTTATACTTTTTTATTAACCAGAAAACTATTGACTATCAAACTGTTTCGCGTTAAAAATTTGCGAATTTACCTTTTTATATTCGGAAATAATTTATAGTTTTAGAGCATCACAATATTTAAAACATGCCATTATAAATGGAACAGTAAATGTCACAACTAGCGCAAAAACAAAACTTAACTTAAATTTTTATGACCCACAAACAACAAGTGCTTTACAATAATGGAACTTTTTCCGATAATTCCTAGAATTTCTGTTCTCTTTTTACATTTTTCAAGTTTTGTTGTTTTTGTTTTGCTCTCAGACAATTTGAATGTAGTCACATTAATTTTAAATTTAATAAAAAAAAAAACAAAACCCAATTTTAATATGATTTGTTTTATTGGAGCGAGCGAGTGAAGATACCATGGAACAGCTTGTTTGAAAAATGTATGACAGAGCATAACTTCTAAATTGGTTGACCGATTTTAGAATTGTTTTTTCTAACCTGTTCTACGCCTCTAATATTATTTCCTTACGAAGCCAAATTTTCGAAATTCTGTTTAGTTTATATCTTAGTTGAACAAGTATTTCCATATGGTTCGTTGTTGTTGTTGTTCGCTGAATTCACTTTGCTTCAAGTTTATTGCTTCTTAATGCTTTTGTTGTGCAAAGAACACAAATTAATGTATCTGTCAAAAAACCGATCGCCATGGAAGGACAAGTTCGCGTTTGTTTGTCGGTGTACAATTAGAAAGTTTCAATAATAGTGAAAAGTGCTAGCGTTTAGAATGTTTCCCATAAATTTTTATTAATGGATTATTAATTTGGCAATTTTGTACAATTTTGTACAATTTTGTACAATTTGGCAATTTATATTAATCGGATGAAAATTTATCGAACCATTCAAATTTCTATACAAACAAAACAAATATACATATACAGAGTGTCCAGTGAAAGAGTACGAATATTTACGGTGGTGAAAGAGCTCGTCGAGTGAAGCAAAAAATCGTATGGAAAGGGGAGGGGGGGGTCGATTTTCGCACCCCTAGGAGTTACGGGATCAACTGTTATTTCATGCCTTTGATGTATACTATTGTTCAGGGTTTAAATTGCTGCTGCCAAATTAGCAAAAGCATCAAAGTTTTTACTTTGGCTGCGCTTTAGCAATTTATTTTGCAATTTTCCATAAATAAATTTTGCTTCGGCTGCAAACTACGAAAGAAGCAAATAGTTTCAGCAGCAGCGAGCGTTCGGTTTTTTAGTCGTGCTGTAATTTTGGAGCATTATCGAAGCCACAGCCACAGCAAGCTATCGCGTTTTGAAGTCGTCTTCTTGCTGTTGCTGTCGTTTTTTAACATTTTTCAAGCAGGCTTTACAGAGCAGCTATCGATTTTGGCATGCGGTGCTGCTGTGCTTTATGCAGAGTCGTGCTGTAGCTGTTTGCACTCGCTACGCTGCTGCCATTGCTTGTAATATTTTTTAGCAGCTTCGGCAGAGAATGATGAATGTTTTCATGTTAAAAGTAAATATTTTTAATGTATAACTTCGGTATAACTTCGAAAAACACTTCGGAATTAAGCTTAGTACCAAGAAAGAGTGGGACAGCGAGATGATATCGCAACTCAAGAAACCACACAGTATAGCATGGTATACAGATGGGTCCAAGACATTGGAAGGTATAGGCGCAGGGGTGTACGGGCCAAGAACCAAGCACTTTGAACCTATGGGGACAACACCCAGTATCTTCCAAGCGGAGATCCTAGCAATACAGCTGTGTGCACAATTCAATCTGGACCGTAAATACAAAGGTCAGGATATAGTTGTGATGTCAGACAGCCAAGCAGCAATCAAAGCATTAGTTTCCTGTGAGATATCATCGAGAATAACATGGGAATGCCTAACAAAACTCAACGAACTAGGCAAGAATAACACTGTTACTATACTTTGGGTCCCAGGACACAAAGGAATACAGGGTAACGAAGAAGCCGATGGACTAGCGCGACAGGGTGCAGCCACAAAATTTATAGGACCAGAACCATTCTGCGGATTGGGCACACATTCTATAAAAGAAGAACTAAGAAGGGAGGAGAGGCATAAACGATCAAACCTTTGGAAAAGCCTCCCAAAGCTAAGACAATCCAAATTGCTCCTCAGAGATTTTAACACTCGGAGAGCAAAATTGTGCATAAGCTTAGGCAAACCGAATCTTAGGATTCTAACGGGGTTCCTTACAGGACACTGTAAACTCAAATACCACCTGATGAAATTGGGCATAGAGACCGATAGTAACTGCCGTTTCTGTGAAGAAGCAGAGGAGACTCCAATACACCTACTTACAAACTGCGACGCCGTGGCTCGCAGACGTAAACTAGCACTGGGGAATTATGAGCTGAGTCTAGAGCAGGTTTCATCCCTTGGACCTAAGAATATTCTCAAATTCATTAGAGAAATAGGGCTGGATGAAATTCTGTAATCCGCAAACCCAGCGGAGCTTTGAGAAGGAGGTACAATAGATCTCATTTAGGTCGCAGTACGCATCTCCACCACACAACATTAACATTAACATTAATGTTTATTTTCTAGTTGAATTTATGAAACTGTGACAAAACTTTTAACATAAAAAAATATTCATCATTCTTTGCCAATTCTGCATAAAGCACAGCAGCACTGCATGCCAAATCGATAGCTGCTGCTGCTGTAAAGTATTTGTGTTTTCATAGTCGAAAGCAAATGCGAACAGAAAAACTTACTCTTAGAAAACTTATTTTAAGGGCTCATTTCAAAGGTAATGAATTGACCTTTCTAATGGTATATCAACAAATAAGCCCAAATTATCTATTACTGAGCTGTATTCGTGTGAAGATGAAAAAAATCCGTTTAAACTACAAAATTTCAAGTTTGAGCGCATTTTCTCAGAATTTCGCGTAATAAATCAAAAAATTTTTAGCATAAAACTTGTGATATATTTAATTTAATTTAATTTTAATTTTTGAAATACAACTAAATTTTACTTTTAAAGATATGTTTATGATTTTGATGTCATTAGAAAGAAAATTAAATAAATCATACATTTGATGCTAAAAAAGTTTTTATCTATTCTGACCGAAATTCTGAGAAAATTGCGGTCAAACTTAAATTTTGTAGATTCAACGGATCTCTTTTATCTCAGAAACGGATAGGTCAGTGGGTTAATTGAAATACTTTTAGAAAGACCAATTCATTGCCTTTGAAATGAGTTCTTAAAATTAGTTTTCCATATGTTAGTTTTTCTGCTATAAACAATAGTATGAATCACAGTCATGAAAACACAGTTTACTTCGTAGCTCCTAAGGATGCGAAAATAGACCTCCTTCCATACAATTTTGTGCTTAACTCAGCCTCTTCATTCACCTCCGTAAATATTCGTACTTTTACACAGGCGCCCTGTTTATTAAGGTTTCATTTGTACACCTCTTATTGCCCTGTTCACACTCATCAATTCCATGGAAATTTCACGTTGTTCTATTGTACAATATTTGATAAATGATTTGTTAAGTGGTTAAAATATGAATACCCCTAATGAACCTTCATCTTTTTAATACCCAAATTTTTTCGATATGACGATAACCACCAGTGAGCTAAACCATTTTGCAAAATCCTTCAAAAATCAAGGTTTTTGTATATTATGAAGTTGTAAAAAAATTGAAATTATAGGCCTTAATAACTTTTTTAATCTGCATCAAAATATTGTAAGTTTTTGCAATTGCATTGAAGAGTTAAAGTTAAGAGTTAAAGTTTTTCATACATATTTTTGATATTTTTTTTTATTTTATTTCCATACAAAAACTTTCAAACTTCAAATAACTACATTACTTTAATTGGGGCGAGCGAGCGAAGCGAGGGGGTTGATTGAGAAACGTCAAGAATTAAACAAATTAATGAATATGTAAGAAATTTAAATAAATTCAATTTTTTTTGTATTAAAATGTTTATGAGATCGGGTAAGTTTATCTCCCTACCACAAAGCTTTTTTTTGAGACAACACAACATTATATCTTTACTTTTATTGCTTTGGGAAAAGTTTATTGGAGCGAGCGATCCAACTTAAATGTATCATCAACGTACCAATTTATGGAGCTAGCTTACGCGTTTGCTAAGCAACTGCTACTTCTAGTATATGATGTATTTATATATGCTTTGATTCCTATAATCATTTTTGTGTATCCCCAATATTAAAAAAATATACACGATTTTGTAGCAGCGCACTCATAATGTTGCTATTGTTTTGCGCAACACTGTATTTGCTATGCGCCTGGGTAAAAGTACATAATTTTCCGAGTTAACAGAAAAACATAAAATAATAGCAAACCGCCACTCGGCGAAAATGGTTTAGTACTATATTTTACTTAATTAATCGTTGTTCTCACCGATTACATTCATAAGTAAATTAAAAGAAAAATTGTACGTATATATAAATATTCATTAAATTTTCTAGTTAATTCAGTATTAAGAATATCAAAGCAATCTCAATGATCAAGGCATACCTTTTGGGAATGGATTCCATAGTGGATACTGTAGTAAGCTCTTTAATTTTCAAATTTGTTTTCATAAGACAGAAAAATTAGATAGATGATAAAGGAAGTGAGCTCCAAGGATGTAATTATTGCGTCGACAAGTTTCATGTTAATCTGTGTCATTTTTACTAACGTGTAAATCTTTGAGCTTCTTCTGAGCTTATTTGCTTTTTTTTTGATTTTATACAATTTTGTTTTTCCTCACCGACTTTGTTACCTTTTTTTATTTAAGAATATAAGCTATTTTTGCTTACCACTTTAAAAAGTTTTATGTTCGTGTTCCTTTTTTCGTTTCTACCCATCCTCAAATTTTTGTTTTGGCCCGCTTTTTTTATTTTTTTTTTTGTTTTGCTGTTCGCGCCAAATTAGCCACAGCGCTCATGAGTTAACCGAAAGAAAGTTTGCAAAAGTTTTTCTCTTTGTTTAGCCAGAAAACGATGACCAAAGTTTTCCATTATAACACAATATCAAGCAATTTCAAATCAGTGGATGAAAAATGCTCTAAGATAAGTATACAAATGGACACGAACTGGCAATAAAGCAATTTGCATAGATTGAGCCAAATTGCCAAATCAAATGCACTACTGAAGTGGAAAGAAAAGCAAAACAAGAGCATGACATAATTTTTGTTTAAATTTAAGAAAAAATGGAATTTTTTTTATACTTTCATACTAAAGACAGAAATATTTTATTTCTAGAATTATTTAAGGCAAAGTGCATTCTAAAAAATACAGAGTTAATTTTACGAAATTTTCTGACATTTGAAACATTTCAATATTAAAAGTCATATTAAAAGTAGATAGGATGGATCTCTTACACTGTATTTGTTTATTTTTTAAAAAGTTTCTTGTGGGCCTTACTTTTGTAAATGTTGGGTTGAGTTTTCTACAACAACGAGAAATTATTTGGTACGCGTTTCAATAATTCTCTCAGAAACATTATCCTAATAATTCCAAAATATCTTAATTGTTTAAGAATTTCTATAATATTTCTTGCTTGGAATCCAGATCTTGCATTAAAAAAGGAGTTTTACAAGATGGACGCTCTGAAAAGTGAATCTTCTACGCATTTCCATAGATTTGACAAATTGACAGATACTTTTTTTTTTTAATAACAATATGCTTCCAATAGAATTTTGAATAATAAATAATTATTATAATGGAATTTTATAACAAAAAAAAAATGTATAATGTTTTATATAAAATGTCTAGAGGTCACTTGTATGAGCTGGTCCAATTAATTTTTCACCTTCGAAGAGGGGAATTCTAGAGATGACAAACGCATAAGCTGGTTCTATTATTTTTGAACTTTCAAAATATCCCAACTAGGTATTGAATATACCTACAATCTGTCAGCCCCCTTATGGGAGTCCCACACAGAAAACACAAAAAATTTTATATCTTTCTTGAATTGAACCCTGAAAGGGTTAAAATCTAAGAGCTGGTCTTATTAATTTTTTACCCCCAACATTTCTTCTGAACATATCGACCTATTCTAGGTTACGTTCCCTAAGGGCCCCCTGATAAAAATAAAAATATGGGAAATGAGGTCTCCATGCCGACAATAGCTCATATATTCTCCGAATTAACCCTTGGATTGGTCAAAGGTATGGCCGGTCCTTTCATTTTATTACTCACCACATTTCTCTTGAACATATTTCCTCCTATTTGTCACCCTTTTGGAGATCATAATACAATAAAATTTAGGAAAATGTCTAAAAAAGTTCAAATCTCTTTCAAGTAAATCCTTAAAAGGTAAAAATATTTAAGGTATGACCTGCGGCTCAAGCCCACAAAAATAACGTTTTTTGAAATTGCTATCAGTCGTGTTTCAGTTAATCAACTTTGGGTATTTTTTACATGAAAAAAGACGTAATTTTCTAACTTTTTTCGTACTTTTTTATGTTTCGATGTTTTTTATCCCCCCTCCCAGAGCAATGAAAATGGATACGTAAAAATGAAAAGGCAAACGGGAGGTAATTTTTCTTGATAACCAGATGTCGTATCGAAATTCTGCGGGCGGCATTTTGTTGCTAATCACGTCAGGCAGGTCCTGAACTAGGATATTTTCAATCTTATATATTAATAGGCAAACATCAAATGTTGTCGTACACTTTTCGATATTAATTTTAGAATAAGGGCAATGAAACTTATATCATTCAAAAGGTACTGTACTCTGTATGTGCAGGATCATTTTAGATTTTTAATTTATGACCTCTGACCTGAAATATTAACGTTGAAAGTTCGTATTATTTTTAGTAAGGAATCTCATTGCTAGGAAGAGGTAAAATGGTGAAAGAGGTATCAAATCAAAGATCTGGCTACACAGTATGATTACATTTTAGTATTGTGACCTTCGAGTTGAAATATGAGCCTTAAAAGAGCATTTATTAAATAAAAGATAAACTGTAACAGATGGAGGAATATAATGTAAGAGGGAATTAAGAACATTGATAAGGTTTTCAAAAAATACTTCCAAAATTTTGCGCCATCTCTTACGGATACCCTACAATAAGCATTTTTTAATACAACAAGAGTGAATATATATTGTGATGGTGAAATTTCTTATAAAAAGTGAAGTTATAGAACATATTTTCTTAAAGCAAAGTCATCGCCTCAGAATGAGAAAAAACTATTGAAATTTCAAGTTTTGACTTTGCAAGCACATATCTCAGTCTGTTTTTAATCGATTTTCAACAAATTTTCTTTGTCTGAAAGATCAATTAAATAAATTTGGAGACATAATAAAAGATTAACCGTTATTCTATCAACTCAATGTTTTATATTGTTTTAAAAAAATCTCTAAAATATTTAGGTTTTGCTCAAAAAATAAGACAAACGTTTTTTTTTTTGTTGTAGTTTTTTTTTTTATTACATTTGCTTTTTTCACACTCTTTCATATGACATATCATTTATTTGCAAAAATTGCCTCATTTTGACACATAATTCAATAAACAGTTTCTATCATCGAAATTCATGAACGACCCTCTATGATTTTTTTGATGAAAGTCTATGATTTCAAAATGTTGAGTAGCCCTCTATGATTTCAAAATGTTGTTTTTACATTTTTTACAAAGTTCTACAGCTCAAGAAATAATTTCTGTGAAAAAATTTTCAAGTGTTTTAAACCACTCCAAAGTTATATACATATCTTTATATCTATAGATTTCACAAATCTGTATTTTAAGAAATTTCCTTAGCTACATCTGTATATTATTACGCAAACAAAAAAATTGTGGTACCATTTTACCTGTGTTAATGTCTGCATATTCAGTTAGATCTTACATCGTATTTTCGAGTACATTTGCAGAATATAATTTTTATTCGAATAAGTTGTCCTTAAGATAGGTAAAACTAAGCAAATGTAAAAACCTTTTTTCCCAATGGGACAGTGCAAGCCAACAGCAACACAGCTCTGTTAAACATCGTTGCTGTAGCATACACGAGAGAGAAGAGAGTGACTCAGAACACTTCAACAGAGCTGTGTGGCATTGTTGTTGTTGTTGTTGCTGTTTCTTAATTACTCGCACTAACTGATAATCTGAACAGATTGAAGTAATTTCATTCAATGAACCCAGTGGTAAATAGACACATGACGCAACCAATTATTTCTTTTATACCTGTAGAGTTAATATTTAAGTTTTTGAAGTGAAAACTTCTTCAGGCGCGTTTAGTAATTTTGTGTAGAGGAAAAAATCTTTACTTTAATGCAACCCTTACTCATGACAGGACATCCACAAATTAAGAGAAATGCCGTATTTCATACAGTTTTAGTTGTATTAGCCAAAAATGTATTAAATGTAATAAAATTGGTATGTAAAAGCTATTTAAAAAAATGATGTCATGACTACTTTCAACGGCTGTTAAACGACAACACTGTTTGTTTGTTCGTCCTTTATCCCTTTCAGATGTAACGCTAAGCCACTGAGAATTTTTTTATGATTTTTGGAGTAAATGGACTTGATATGCTCTGAAAATATATTCAAAGCCAAAACTTTGATATTTTCATGTCCTTCGAGGATTTTCAAGAACTAAAAGTTTGTACTGAAATAATTTTTCTTGCACCAAATGACCTCAAATCCATTGAGATTTTAAAATATATTCTTTTATTTGTTAAAATGTGTCCACTTCACTAAAATTGCGCTATTAGTATTTTGGTAAATGAAAAAAACAACTAACGTCCGCTGCTCATTTTTTAAAAAATAAGTGTGACGCGAGAATTCCATGAAAATTTCATAAACGGCAAAATGAACATCGAAACAATATGAGAAGCAAATATAATAATCAGCGCAATCGAAACATGAAAATTTGTTTTACATTCTGATTCTGATCAGAACAGCGAGTACAGAGTACGTAAAATGAGTTGTGGTTATGTATTTGCCCAAAGTATTTATCAATGTTATGTTTTTTAACTTTGATAAACGGTTTTCAATAGAAATTAAAAAAAACAAAAGACAAATCAATTTTGATATGGTCGAACTTCGACCACAGGCGCTACACTAGTATATAAAAAATTGACAAAATGGCGCTATTTTATTTTTTTAGGAGCTTTTTACCCCATTCCTCCCCCAACAGTAGAGTTAGCCCAAATATCCTAGTTCAGAACCTACCTGACGTGATTACCTACAAAACACTGCCCGTCACAACTTCATCCGACTTCTGGTTCTCGAGAAAAACGACAGCCCAGTTTGAAAAAGGTGATATCGAGAAAAACGCATTTAAAGTTTTAATACTGCACTTCGTCGCGAGTGTATATACATATATAGCTCTGTAACTCCAAAAGTAATTGGAATTTTGAGAAATTCTTTTAAGGCTTTATTTTTGAAGGATTTTAGAAGACATCAAAAGAAAAATCAAAAAAATGTTTTTTAACCGCAGGTCATACCTTAACCGTAGTCCTACGTTGAGAAAAACATCATAATTCCACTTTGAGATGAGGAATTGAAGTTTTCAAATATTTTGAAAAATTATTATAATTGCGATACTACAAGGAAAGTCATTTTTATTTATTTAGTTATTATTATTATTCATCAAACAGAGATTTATTCTCTTAATGACTACTTAAAAATTTAAAATACAGTATATTATAACAATTTGATACAGGTTACGTTGTTACTGGAATTATTACTCACACTATTAAAATATAAAAGCAGAGAATTATTAAAGACACTCCTACTTAAACCTAGATTAAAGTCTATATCTCGACATACTGAATTTGTCAGTCTTAAGCAAAGAGTGATTGGTTCATTCATATTGTAGTTTACTCTATTTATAACGATTTTAAAGAAAATGGATCACAAAGGTCTTTAGTGTTTCTATTTACAAAACCTAATATAGCATTAGCTTTTGCTACAATATAGTCTATATACTTTGAGAACCTTAGTTTATTATCAAATATAACTCCAAGATTTTTCTTTTCAGTAATTCTAGACAATGTCACAATTCCGAGTTTATATGTGTAAACTACGGGCGATAAAATTCGATTGAAAGTCAAACTTTGGCATTTAGATATATTCAGCTGCAGTAAATTGTCGCTGCACCAAACAGATAATTGGAGCAAATCTCTTTCAAGATTCAAACAATCGTTAGTGTTTTTTATAATAGAAAAAAATATTTATGTCATCAGCATACATTAAACGCTGAGAAAATTTTATTTTTTTAGGAATGTCATTTACGAATAAAAGAAACAGAAGTGGCCCCAAGTGAATGCCCTGCAGAACTCCAGAAGAAACCGATATAGCATCTGACAGTATATTGTTAATACGAACAAATTGTGTCCGTCCTGTAAGGTATGACTCGAACCATTTTAAAAAGTTAGAGTGAAAGCCAATTAATTCGAGTTTTTTTATGAGTAACTCATGATGAACTCTATCAAAGGCTTTTGAAAAATCTGTAAATATAACATCACATTGATGTCCTTCTTCAAAACAATTCAAAATATATTTAGAAAATATTGCCAAATTTGTAGTTGTTGACCTACCCGTGATAAAATCGTGTTGATACGGTGATATAACCTCTTTTATTAAAAAAGTGAGTCTGTTATATACTAATTTTTCAAAAAGTTTAGGGATCCTGGATATTTTACATATTGGACGATAATTAGAGACCTCGTTTTTAGAACCGGATTTATGGATCGAAGTAATGTAAGTAATTTTCCAAATCGTTAGAAATTCGCCTTTACTTAATGATTGATTAAAAATTGTCGTTAATGGTACACATAACGCGTTTGCGCAACTTTTTAATAGAATGGGTGGAAAACCATCCCATCCGGGTTGTTTATCAAGGTTTAGTTGCTTTAACCCTTCCCAAACTTCTATTGAGCTAAGTTCTAAGTCACCACTATTTAGTAAACAACAGGATGAGTCTGTGTAGGTATTTGTGTTTGTGATGTTGTTTGAAGAAACATATACTGATCGAAAGAATTCCGCGAAAATATTGCAAATTGATAGAGGGTCAGATGTTGTATTGCCCATGTATTGAATAGTATTTGGAATGTCCGTAGACTTCTTTTTGCTATTAATAAAATGCCAAAAACTTTTACTATTGGTCTTCAGTTGACATTCTATCTGGAAAATATAATTTGTATATAAAAATTTGTTCAGTTGATCCCATTTCCTCTGAAGAAAGCGATAATTATTTAAAAGAATTTCATTATTACTTGATTTTCTGTAAAGTTTATATGCTTTATTTTTTTATTATTTAAATTAATTAGCTCTTTATTGAATCATATTGGTTTTGATAAATTTTTTAAAGAAGCTCTAGGAATGTAAAGGTTTATAGCTTCTTTAAGCTTGTTTGAAAAAATATTGTAATTTGTTACTAAGTTATCATTATTTAAAACTGACAACCAATTAACAGTTCTTAAGAACAGCGAAATGTTGGTATAGTCACCTTTGGCAAAATCAAAATTTAAACTATTTTCATTTACAGGTTTTAAATATTTATAGAATTTAACACTAAGACATAATGCTGTGTGAGTAAGAAACATTTGAATTAAGTAACGATGCGGAGCTAAAGCTATTTACATCGGCATTGATTTCACTATCCACAAAAATTAAATCAAGTAAGCGGTTGGAGTTGTTATATATACCATTAATTTGGTGGAGATCAAACTCTGCCAGCCTATCAATAACCTCGCATTCACTATTATTAGCAACATTATATGGTAATCAATAATGCATATCCTCAAAAAATCCAATCTATGTTGGGGAGATTGAAATCACCCATAACTACAACATTCTGATTATCTTTTAGATTATTCAATATGCTTGTACAATTATCCATATATAATTTATATAAATCAATAGAAGTATTTGGTGGTATATAACTTAGTATAACAAAAATTTCTTGAAAAGAGTTAACATTTATTTTTATAATTAACTGGTCCAAGTTTAGATGCGTTTCCGAAAAAGACAGTGCAATTTGCATACAGGAAAGCACTGATCGAACAGCTATTAAGACTCCACCACCTCTACTTAGCCCGAATAAGAGTGGACATCGATCTTTCCTAAAGACATTGTATTGGTTAGAATCAAAAAACTCAGCGTTATTATATTTATCTGTGAGCCACGTTTCAGTAAGTGCTATCACGTCGTGTTGAAGTGAGAAAGAAAACAATAAACAATTTCGGGCTTTCGTTCGCAATCCTCCAATATTGTGGTAAAAAATAAGAAAATGTGATAGAACTGGAGAAATCATCATGGCGCCATCATTAGGTTTGGGGAACCCTGTAACTTTTTTGACTTATTTGGCTGCTGTCCATTTATGAACTTTAACACTCTAACATAATACGGCCAAGCTGAGGTATCCATAATTCGGTCAAGCAAATGATTAATAAATCCAAGTTTAAAATTGACATATGAAAGGTTACTCATATCGGCATCTTTTTTGATAAGTGTTAAGCCTTTAAATTGAATTGCTGGAATGTTTAATTTTTCCGAGATATGGTTAATTATAAAGCTTGGATTAGTATCTGGGCGAAATCTAGATAAATGCACCCATTTTAAGTATGGAATAACATTCAATGTGGAAGTGCAATCTGTTCCAATAATTTGAGTAGATTGCGATTGATTTGGTTTTTTGTTTTTATTTTTCTTCTTGTTCTGAACGAGGCAGAAATCATCGGCCTGATATTGTTATTATTTTTTTAAACAAAAACAGTATCATTCACATCGATCGAACCATTTGCACCTACAGCAGCAGAGGCAAGCAGATTGTTGTTGTTGTTTGTAACCGCATTTGAATCAATCATACCATTACCAGCAACAGCAGCAGCAGTAGTCTTAATTAATTTCTGTTCACACTTAGCATAAAATAAAAATCATGTAAGATTGGATCCCAAAACTAAACGGTTTTGAAAATATATAAAAATTTAAAAAAAAATTTAGTTTTCTACACCAACGTAAGACTACGGTTAAGTTGGTCTTTCCATCCTTTTTTACATTTCTTCATTTACACCCTTCTTGGGACTTCTATAGAAAGAATAAAGTAAAATGTGGAAAGTAGTTCGTATTTCATTCAAATTTTTTTGTCATCCTTAAAATTTTCTCTGAATACACTTACCGCAATTCGCCGCCCTTTTGTTGGCTCCCATACAAAAAATTAAGAAAACTATAGCAAATAGTTAAAATTGGGCTAGAAATGCACTCCACAAAGATCACATGTATAAGCTGCTTCTATTGTTTTTTTTCACCCTCAACATTTCTTTTGTCCAGTCACGCTTCTATGGGTCTCCCTACTAAAATCTGTCTTGTTAAAAATGAAATTTTTGTAATTTTCATCAAACTAAATCATCACAACGTGGTATATGTAAGAAGTTCGTTCGCTTAAAAAAAAAAACAATTCTTCTTTAAAGTAAGTTAAAAGTTTTATTTTTTTGATACGGAAATGTTTGTGAAATTCTTATATTAACCTTTTGTTTTTAAGTCGGTTTAAGCCTTAAGCTTCTACATTATTTACTCATTCTTTTCCGAAAAAGCATTTGCTTTTCTCCTTCAGCTAATTAATACAGCTCATTATCTTCGTGAGTAGTACGCTGTTTGTTGTAATTTTATCTATTAATCAATTTCAATTAAAGCTCAAATCGGAAAAATCTTTTAGTCACAATCCTTGATCCTGGATCTTTCATAAGCTTCTCAGGAAAATCCCTCTTAATTATTTCAATTCCAGCTCTTTTACGCTTGGCCACACAACAGCGCACATCGCCACACAACTTGGCATCCGTCACATCCGCTCCTTCCGCTACCACCGCCGCCTTCGACTCTTTCTCATCTTATTTTACTGCTGCACATCCTTTGCTCCAATTTTTGAAGGAGTGTACGTACGTATAGCAACTACTTAAATTAAGTTGTTGTTCGTGTTGTTGTAGTTTTCTGTGTTATTGTCACTGTCAGCAACCCAGCATAAAAGTAATTGGCTCAGATATATTTTTTGGCCAAGGCGAAATAAGCCACAAATATTTGGAGCAAAAATAAGAAAAAAAGTAATATTTGTGCCAGCTTCAGCACCGAATAAAAGCCTAGAAGAGCGATATGAAAAAGAGCAGAAAATGTTCGCTGTGCACTCGGCTGTGAAAAAGTTTTAATGTGATTTTGGCTGAAATTCAATTGCTGACGCTTGAGGGCGCTGTTGCGGTTGCTAAATATTTCTTTTCATATTCTTATTACACTATGCGCCAAAATTGCAAGAAATTTCTGCCCAATAGGTGTGACTATACTTTTCTTATGGGTTTCGGCATCGAGACAAGAAAATCGGAGTAAAAATTTTGCTATGAAGATGTTTTCGAAGCATAAAGTTTTTAATTTTTTCCGATTTTTTCATGAACTGATTTGGCAAAGTAACCAATGAAAGTAAAGGCCAAATTTTCCACATTTTGTTGAGACATTCTTTTTCCATCGGATTAGCGTTTTTTGCGTAATCAAAAGAAATATGGCGAAAAAAAAATTTTTCCTATTAAAATTAGACTCGAAAATTTATTTATATTTAAAAAAAAGGAATTATCTTTAACTAGGCCGATTTAAAAACACGGCAGTGTTTTAGTGTATTCGAAGCATTGAATGCTGTATTATTTTGATGACGTCATTTTTGTTGGGCGCGTTTCCGGTCCAAAATTTTTAAAGTTCAAACTCAGAGTATGTTTTTTATAGCAAAGCTTATGTATAAAATATAACCTTTAAATATTAATTTTAGCGGATTTTATGATGGTTTTGCTATTATAATGACGTCACTTTGTATGAGAGGTATTCAGCAGGGACCGAAAATAACAGTTATTTCCGAAATTTCCATTCAAAAAGTTAAATGGAAAGAGTAAGTCTATTCGATAATTGAATAAAGCAATGTGATGCTTGTTAACTAAGGAATAATAACCTTTAATGATTTTAATTTTTCAGATTTTTTTAAAAAAGTCAATAAATAATCGTTATTTTTTGAGCAATTTCATTTCGATCAAAAAGCAACGTTAAAATTTGACTTTTTTTATTTTTAACAAATATAAAAGTTAGAATTTGACTTTTTTATCAAATTAAAAGTCAAAATTTGACTTTTATTTTTCGATCAAAAATAGAAGTTAAAATTTGACTTTTATTTTTTGAACAAAAATAAAAGTTAAAATATGATTATAATTTTTTTGATCAAATAAAAAAGTTAAAATTTTAATTTTATTTTTGCGATCAAAAGTAAGTCATATTTTAATTCTTATATCATCTGCTAGTAACTCTGTCTTAGTCGTTTGCGAAATGAATGAAAACACAATGTGCAATGATAAGCAAATAAGCGATGTCATTTAAATAACAATGTACAACGATATGAAGATCGATGAAAAAATTTTTTTTTCATTTCTCTTTCGAAAATAAAAATTATTTCTTATTCAATAGAACAGTCATTAAGCAGCATATTGATTATTTTTATATCGAAAAAATTAAAGTCAAATTTTAACTTTTATTATTGATTGAAAAATAAAAATCAAATTTTAACTTTTATTGTTGATCGAAAAAATAAAAGTCAAATTTCAACTGTTATTTTTGATTGAAAAAAGAAAGTCAAATTTTAACTGTTATTTTTGATCGAAAAAATAAAAGTCAAGTTTTAACAGTTATATTTGATCAAAAAAATAAAAGTCAAATTTTAACTTTTATTTTTGATCGAAAAAATAAAAGTCCAACTTTAACTTATATTTTGGACCGAAAAACTAATAGTCAAATTTTAACTTATATTTGTGATCAAAAAAATATAAGTCAAATCTTAATTTTTTGATAAAAAATAAGAGCCAAATTTTAGCTTTTAATTTTGATCGAAACAAAATCGGTCAAAAAATAACGATTATTTGTTGACTTTTTGGAAAAAAATCATAACCGTTACGGTCCCTGGTATTCAGAATTTGTATTTTTTGTCGCATTAGTCGAATCGACTGATAATGGTTATTTTGTTTGTGTTTTCTTTGAATGAAGTCACTAAAACTTTTGTTAAAAATAAATAATTTTAGAAAAAGTGGTGTGGCTGGGGGGATCACCATCAGGAACGATGTTCCTTACGTTTTTTTTTTCAACTTTGTATGTAGTTCGAAATAAAATTTTTATATTTTTATTATTTTTTTATTTTATATAATTTTGTAAGGCAAACATTGTTAATGAATAACCAAAGAGTATACAAAAAAAATTTTTTTGTCTAAAACTTTTTTAAATTCTTGCATCAGATTCGAAATCAGAGATCCCTAGCAAGCATACAAGGAGTATAAAACAAAAAAACACATACTTGTGTCCACTCTTTTGTAAAATTTTTTAAAATATTCTAACATAAGATTTTAAATCAGCGATCAGCCGAGCTACAAATAGTATAAAAAACATATATTAAGGGTTCACCCTCGTGGCAAAAAACTTTTTTGAAATTCGAAATCAGCGACCCCTGAATACTGCCGGCACATAGTTACACAAAAAGCATAACATAAAATAAAATTTTTAGGATACACCCTAGTGTTAAAAAACTTTTTAAAATTCTATCATCAGATTACACTGTCTTACACACATTTACTGCAATTTCCATTTCTTAACCCAATATCGTGCATTAACGCCAATTACAATTCTTTACCTAACAATCTATTGAATAGTCGTAAAAATATGGTGAAATGGTCAAATATATATGTATATAAATATATATATATATCAAAAACCTTAACTTTATTTCATTGCCGGCCATCGCAGTCTAGTGGAGAGAGCGCTAGACTATCAACTCAGAGGTCCCTGGTTCGAATCCGGGTTCGGGCATGGTTCTTTTCACTTTCTTTGTTTTTTCCTACATTTAAAAATAATGGAAAACTAAAAATGCAACTAAATTGTGGAAAATGTGTAATTTAAGGACAGGAACAACTAAGGGCTGGAAATGCTTGCCGAGGTTAAGGCATAACACTAGCCTCGGTTCAAAGCAATTCAAATCGTCTTTCACTGTTGTTTCGCCTAATCAATAATTCACTTACGGTTCCAATAAATTCCTCTAAATAAATCAATTCCTTTCCTTTCAGGTCATAGACCAAACCTTGTTTGTATAAGGCGCATGCCTTGGTTCTTTGATCTTTTAAAAAAAAAAAAAAAAATTTACAAACATGGTTGAAACAGCGATGCACATCCAGGTTTAAAGAGATTTTACTGCTTTGATAATGTCACAAAGTATAAGAGTTAGGTCGGGTTAAATTAAGACCAGCCCACGAAGACCATATTATAGGTCCAATTTGATACCACAGAATGGAAGAGTGTTTACAGAGCCTTGACCTCAGTAAAATCAAGTTACTAAGTGTTCCTTTCCACAAACCATTCCTGCCAACTACAACTTTTCGTCGTAAATCGATGTGTTTCCAAGTTCCGTTGATTAGAAATAAGGAAAGAAAGGTTACAGAGGTAATAGTGCACCACAACATTTTTGTCTGCGTATTAATATAAAGATATTTTATTACCACAGAAGACTACTGAAGAGTTAATGTAGCTATCAACGAAACAGTCTGTCTAGTCTGCTTGGTGGTTTGTTCTGCAAAGAACTTGTTGTTGTTGCAACCTGATGCTTCATGAACTTTTATATAAAAAAATTATTTTTTTAGAATTATAAAAAACAATATAGACATTTACAAAATTGTTAAGTCAAATTTTGATAAAATAATTTTTTTGTTATGTTTCTTTCGACTACGCAAAAACTGCTGATTTATAAAGTCTATTCCACTAAAATGTATAAAAATGAATTGCCAAATCAATCGCTTCTAACTGAAGATATGTTAAAATATTTATAACTAAATAAAAATAAAAAAACTAAAAAAATATTTAAAATATTTATGTCTTGAAAACATTTCCCAAGAAAACACTTTTTATTGCTATTTTTGTGTTAAGATGCTCAAAATACATAAAAAAATACAGTGGCATCTATTGTGTAAAAATGCTGCCGCATAGTGTTATTAAATGTCATGCAAGAAGTAGCTGTCTTTGTTAGCTGACATTGCTTCAGGTAGCACAGATATTAGAATTCGGTTGTAAGATGCTGTTACTCAGCTGTAAGCAAGGTTGCCAGTATTGTGGGAAAAATCCCATTCGTGGTAATTTTTAATTGGTCTTGGGAATTTTTTTTTTTGGGAATTCCCATGGTATTTTTTAATTCAGCGTGGTATTTTTTAATTGGCGTGGGAATTCAGCGTGGTATTTTTTAATTGCATGGGAATTTGGGAATTTTTTCTTAGAAAGTTTTTTTTTCACTTTTATTAAGCAAAATCTTAATCATAGTATTAGATGATCGACGTATATATAGAGTAGAGTAAAGCTATAAGTTTACGCTGTACATTTTTTCGAACTTACTCTTAATATAAATGAATAAATTACATATTTGTTTTAAGAACAAGTTGACATCACAAAATTGCATAAAAACGAATAACGCATTCTTTTCTGAAAAAAATTCTAAACCTAAAATTCTGACCTTTCTGAAAATTCCACATTTCTGCATGCAAGCGTTAAGCTTACAAAAATTATTTTAAAAGTCCAAAAAAAGTGAAATATATAAGACTACTAAAACAATAATAGACAATATTTGCAAGTTTACTTATCGAATCCAATATTCAGCAATTATCTGTTAAAATCAAAATTAAATAACAGTTGCCATAAAAAATTTATATTTATTTTATTTTGTTAATTTTTTATTTCTGAAGTCACTTATGTATATTATTTTATATGAGAAATAAGTACCTACATTTTTTAAAAATTATATTATGTTGAAATTAACTGTTTATCTCTTTACAAAACACAAATATCTTTGAAAACTAATATTTAATTTATTTTGTTTATTTTCTATTTTTGAAGTCACTGACATTACTTTATATTAGAAATAAGTGCCTAATTTTTTGAAAAATCATATTGTGTTAAATTCACTGTTTATCACTTCACAAAGCACAAATATCTTTGAAAACTGTATACATATTTTATTATGGTTATTTTTTATTCTGAAGTCACTTTTATTATTTGATATTAGAAATAAGTACCTAAATTTTTAAATAGTCATGTTGTGTTAAAATGAATTGCTTATCACCTCACAAACCACAAATATTTTTGAAAACAATATTTTTATTTTATTTTGTTTATTTTTTATTATTTTATTTTTATAAGCATACTATCGTTTTAGAAATTATTAAATGGATACATACAAATAAAATTCACGATCTCAAATATAAGACGAAAACATGTGATATGTGTAACAATTAATTTTATGTGAAACAATTTGTATGTTCCCAACTAGAACTGATGGTATTTGGGTTGCGTCGTAGCGTTTATTTTTGTGTCAACATTGACATGATGTTATGTATTGGTTACGTTACAGAGATCCCTATTTTTCGAAAGTGGTGCAACACAATGCCGACATTGTTTTAGTAAAAATTAATTTGAAGTTACTTATTACATTTTAGTATAAACGCATTATAGAGTTGCGAATTTTGTTTACAGCCATAATTATTATAAATTATTTTATAATTAGAATTTATATAAAATATAAGAGTACAACATAACATTAGGTGTTTTGGATATTTTTTGGAGCTAAATGTAAATGGGAAAGAAGATTTTCGGTAAAAAACAGCCAAAACTTCTTAAAAATTTAAGCGCAATCTAAATTCAGAAATTTTTTAATAATTTCATATATTAATAAAAAATGTTTTAAAAAGTTTTGTGAAGAAAGTATTGTTCACACATTTCAGGAATAGTTTTTAATGTAAGCAATCAATAAAACATAGTTGAAAAGCTTAACAATACAATATAAAAGCAATTTCATGTTTATTGTTAGGAAAATATAATAATAACTTGCGGACACCATTTTAAATACAAAGAGCCTACACTTGGGTCGCAATTATTTAATCGTTACAAAATGATAACTTCTTAAGTTATTATTCCATAGTTGAGTGATGCATTTTTTAAAGGTAAAACTTGATAAATCGTTACAACATTCCGTGACCTAGTAGTAAAATAGTATTAAAAAGGAAAGTCACATTGAAGGCTTTATTTAAGAATAGCAATTTTTACAAATAGGAATTTTTACAAACTTTTTCCATAAAATATTATCCAAATCAGTATCTCTGCAACGTCATCATTTAAAAAAATGTATATTAAGTAACCTGTGGTCGCAAAATTCTACTTGGGTTATTTATTTGTTATAGTTTTGAAACAAAGACAATAAATGCAAAATTTTTAACTATCGACGTGTCTATTTATTTCTGCTTATTTAAATGCAAAAATTTCTGGTATATCTAAACTTTTTAAAATTTCTTATATACATATGGGATTTTTCGTGGTATTTTTTAATACGTATGGGATTTTTTGTGGGATTTTTAAATGCATATGGGATTTTTGGTGGTATTTTTAAAACGCGTGGTATTTTTGTGGTAATTTTAAATGATCGTGGGATTTTTTTTGGTATTTTTTAATTGCTGTGGGAATTTTTTTTGTTTACCTTTACCATGGGAATTTTGGTGGTATTTAATTTATGTGACTTTGGGAAAAAGGTAATTTTCGTGGGAATTGTTACGAATTTTGGCTGGCAACCTTGGCTGTAAGCCAGATTTTTTTAGTAGCAAATAGAATAAAAACTTGTTTACAACATTTTAAGTCATATAACATCTTACAACCGAATTATAACATATGTGCTAGTTTGAATGGTGTTTTTTACAACTTTACTTTTTTTGTTTTTGTTTGGAATGGCGCACAGTGAACTGTCTCCATATAAACGATGGATAAAAATAGAAGTAGTGCTCCTATGATATTGCAATTTTGTATGCCTAATAAAATTAAGCCAATTAAGAAAAATTTCAAAAATGGTTGAAATCGGCTAGACTCTAGTGGTACCTAGCTTGGGCCTATATTAATTTTTTACTTAATTTTGTGTAGGAGATACATACAAAGGTTGGCCTATCTTAACAAAAAGTCGTCAGAATGGTAAAAATAGAGTTATAGATGTGTACTGAAAATAATCGAAATCGGTTAGACCCTAGGGGTAGCTCCTTTGGACCTATATTAGTTTTTTGGTGCCGGGACATAGCCTCATGGTCATAGCCCCAAGTTTCAAATTTGAGATTATGTCCTCTTTTAAAGCGGTCAAAATCCCAAATTTGAAATTTGGGATTATGTTCCTTGGGGCTATGTCCCAGCACCTAATTTTTTACTTGATTTTGTATGTGAGGCAACGCCGTAGATAGATATTTCATAAGGGGGGTGGGTTTACAAAAACAAACAAAAATTTGTGTTTTCATTTACAGTAGTGATATCTGAACGTCTAAGAACTTTCCAAATGTCTTTAGCGATTTAAACCAGGGATGATACATTCAGTACTTTTTGCTTTTCAAAAGCACCGTCGTACCCCTCGATGATTTCAGTACTTTTACAAATATTTTCTAAAAACAGTACTATTAAAAATTATTTAAAAAATTTTAAGATGGCAGAGTTTTGGGCCAAAGTTGGTGCAATTTAAAATGAAAATTATTACCTTATTATTATCTTATCTCTAATATACATAAAATTATCGAACGATTTTGTTTGTTATTAACTAATTACGTTACTTATTTAAAGTTCCTTGCTTAAAATAAATTAAATTAATAATTAAAAAAAGGAAGTTATGTTTCTTATAAATATTTCGTAATTTCTGATTTTTAATTCAGAAACTTGAAACTTTGTTATGCTTGTTTTTTTTTATGTTGAACTAATAAAATTGTATAAAATTTAAAATTTTTATTTTATTTCTTATTTCAGTACTTTTATTACTTTTTTAAATCCGCTAAGTACCAAACCAAAATTTGGAATTATCTTCCCTGATATCAACAATCGAAGTTAAAAGAGCTAATAACATTTTATTTATTCTAAGAGCAGATATTACTAATGAACGAAAATTTCAGTCATAAAATTCAGGCTGCTCAAGTACATGAGGAACAGAATTATTCGTAGTTGTTGTCTATCGTACAATATTATTGATTGAATTAGAGATACAAGTTTCACTCTGAAACACTAAAATAATTGTTTATGTTGGGAGTCAATTTTTTTTTGACAAGATCATGATATATAATTTTAGTAACTCATCTGAGAAAAAATATTTTAATTTTTGTGGTATTATTTTATTCGTGAAAATTATACACTTCTTTTACATCTTTCCAATTTTGAATGACCTTGTCACTAGCAACCCAATTTCTGGTAATTTCTATCCCCGACTTGCTTACCAAAGAAAACACATATTGAACAAAACGCTCCAAATTCGTCTTCTGAATACGCAAGCCATTGATTTCGTTTAACCAGTTCTTCAGAAAAGATACCTTCCTATTTTTTGTTTCTAAGACAGGTAATTCGATCTGGCTATGTCAGATTGGTTTTGCCTGAAAATTACCAACGTAATTTAATCGAACTTAATACAATGAGGATAATGATGTTAGCAGGTCATCCAAGCCTCCAGATGAAGATTATTGTAATTGTTTAACAATTTGGGAATAAGCCGTTAAGTCTTTGTTTCATTACAAAAGATATCTCTTTAATTTATGATTTCAAAATACAATTAATTCTCTCATACGCTAACGCTGATGGTGAAACTAGAAATTTTTAAAAAAATTTATTTTTGTAACCGATAAAAAATGATAAAAATGTTTTTTTGTTAAATTAAATTTTGTTTCATTCTAAGACAATACAAAAATTTTTAACGATAATATACTTTACAAATTTTTATAAGGTTAGTAAGCTATTAGTCATAAAAATAAATTAAAATGCATCATTAATTTTTTAATTACGAAAAAATTTAAAAGATTTGTCTGCGCCCTTAGATATATATGATTTATTTCCTTCTTCGGGTGAGACTATTGGTTTTTTTAAATAGTACTGTCGCATGTGGCCGAAATTCGGCAAACTTTCTGAAATTTGGAACTTTATTTCTCATTGTGAGGCGATGACCTTGCTTTAAGAAAATGTGCTGTACTAAGAAAAATCTTAAATTTCATATAATCGCAATAATTTTAATATCAAAATAGCTGAATTTTTTTTTATCTGTAGAACATTACCCAAAAAAAAAAACTTCCGTACACCGCTATTTTTCACAACCGAAAAGCTATAGTTTTCGTGGTATCGTCATAACTTTGATGTCAAAATAAAGGGAATTTTTCAGAATTTACTATTTGTAAGAAATTTCACCATCACAATAAATATTCACACATGTTACATAAAAAAATGCTTATTGTAGGGTATCCGTAAGAGATAGCGAAAAATATTTTTTTTACATTGTATTAATGTCTAAAAGAGGGTTACAAGACGCTGGTAGCCAGTAATGTAGGTATGCCTAGAACATGTATTGTAGCTAAAAACACTATTAATATTTTCTTGCTTCACAGATACTGCGATAGAGATGTGGTTGCAGCCAGCCTCGAGTCAGGCAAGGATACGTACTGGTTGGTAGCAGCCTACTCCCGCACGATGAAAGTCCGCCTCCAGACAATGTTAGGAAATTGGTGGACGACGCCGGTGACATCCGTCGAGGGGTCATTATATCGGCCGACGCAAATGCACATAACTCCGTGTGGGGCAGCACGGATACCAACGAAAGGGGTGAGTAACTTTTTGATTATTTATTAAGTACCACCTTTATTATAAAAAACAGAAGTGAAGTTCTGGACATAACATTAGTCTCAGACTGTATATTCGACAAGATAGGTGGCTGGAGAGTGTCAAAAGAGCATTCCTACTCCGACCACCGATACATTGAGTATAATTTACACAATACGTCTTCAAAAATAATACCCCCGGCTAACATTCGAAAGACAAACTGGGGAGCATACAAAAGGGCTTTAGCAAAACATTTGCCATCAGGTCCTATAGATAAACCAAAATCGGCAGCTGATCTTGATAAACTAGTCGATGTAGTAACCAAAGCAATGAATTGCTCTCTTGCTTCCTCTTGTCCTAAGAGGACTACAAGGGGGAAGCCAAAACCAAAGTGGTGGTCCGCCGTATTGGATGGACTGAGGACTGAATCTAGAAGGCTCTTTAACGCAGCTAAGCGCTCGAGAGCTGAGCTTGACTGGGCAGCCTATAAGGTATCCCTTAATAATTTCAAAACTGAAACCAGAAAAGCCAAAAGATCCTCTTGGAAACGATTCTGTGAAGGAATCGAAGAAATCTCAGAGGCTTCTAGACTGCGCAAGATTCTCGCTAGCACACCATGCACACCCGGCTATCTCAAAAGGTCGAATGAAACATGGACAATGTCAGGTGAGGAGTCTCTTAACCTCCTACTAGATACGCACTTCCCTGGTAGTAGTGCGCCTCCTGGTGCACAACTGCCTAGTACTAGTCGTTCTACGCAGGACACCGAAGGCATAGTCTCCGACAGGAAACTAAAATGGGCGATAAACAGCTTCAAGCCCTATAAATCACCAGGGCCTGATGGTGTTTACCCTGTAGAAATAAAAGAAGCTTCGAAATATATTTTGCCTTGGCTTCGTATTATCTTCAATGGCTGCATAAGCCTCACTTATATTCCCAATGCTTGGAATAAGGCCAGAGTGGTCTTCATACCCAAAGCAGGGAAGACATCACATACCACCCCCAAAGATTTCAGACCTATAAGTCTAACGTCATTTCTGTTGAAGACGTTAGAACGGCTACTAGATCTATATTTACGGAGCAGTATCGACCCTGCTCTCTTATCGGCATCACAGCATGCATATAGCAAGGGAAGGTCCGTGGAAACGGCTTTACACTCATTGGTCGGTACCATTGAAAGATCCTTCCTGCATAATGAATTCACTTTAGTTGCTTTCGTAGACATAGAGGGAGCATTTAATAATGTCACGCCACAATCTATACGACTAGAGTTGCGTAGGCTAGGTGTGAACAAAAGCATTACTGATCTTATAGATGAGCTGCTCAACTGTCGAGTAATCTTATCAGACCTAGGTGCGTACAGCGCTGTAAGATCGGTGACAAGAGGTACGCCACAGGGTGGTGTGCTATCTCCACTCCTCTGGAATCTGGTAGTGAACAATGTACTGCTGTCTCTAGAGAGGGAGGGCTGTGTTGTGGCAACATACGCCGATGACCTAGCAATCGCAGTCAGAGGCAAATTTCCCACTACCATACGCGACGTCATGCAAAGAGCTCTTTGCAAACTCGAGCAATGGGCCAAATCCTGTGGCCTTGGAGTAAATCCGGCCAAAACAGAACTGGTCCTTTTCACAAGGAAACATAGAATTCCGTCTCTCACACCAATCATGCTTAATGGGTCTGCATTGTCCTTATCGGAAAATGCAAAATATCTAGGACTCATTCTTGATAGGAAACTTAGCTGGAAACTTAATATTCTTGAGCGTACGAAGAAAGCGACAGTTGCGCTGTACACTTGTAAAAAAGCTATAGGGAAAAGATGGGGGTTTTCCCCAAATATCGTTCACTGGCTGTATAAAGGGGTCATTAGACCTATACTTCTATATGGAGCATCGATATGGTGGCCTGCCTTGGACAAGGTCACATATTTCAACCAGCTCCAAAAAGTCCAAAGAATGGCATCTATTTGCATCAGTGGTGCTCTGAGAACAACACCGACTGCGGCTTTAGAGACCTTATTACACCTTCTACCGCTTGACTTGGTTGCTAGGCAACAGGCAGCTTGTTCGGCGGTCAGACTTAGGGAAACTGGAGTATGGAAAAGCCTGGGTTCAGGACACGCATCTATACTCTACAAATTCAACTTCATTCCACCAAGGACTGATTATTGTAAACCACTGCTTTCTTTTGATGGAAACTACGGTACGCTTATTCCACCTAGAACATACTGGAATAAAGGTGCGCCGTGGAAACCGGGGTGTCTTTATTTCTATACAGATGGGTCAAAATTAAATGGCAAGGTCGGGTATGGGGTCTACTCAAAAGAATTAGGGGTATCCTTAGTTCGTAGGCTGCCGGATCACTGTAGTCTTTACCAAGCCGAAATGATGGCGATTAAAGAAGTTGCAACCTGGCTCTCAGAGAACGTCATCTCTAAACGAGAAATACATATTTTCTCGGACAGCCAAGCAGCGATCAAATCGATTGAGCAAGTATCCATCAACTCTAAAGTAGCCAGAGAATGCCGTGCTGCATTAGGCGAAATGTCAAAGTTCTTTGACATCAGCTTAAACTGGGTACCTGGGCATAAGGGCATACGTGGAAATGAAAAAGCAGACGAGCTTGCTAGGAAAGGTACATCGGTGACTCTAATGGGTCGAAACTCGCCGAGCATCCCGATGGCAACTGTCAAAATGCTACTTAATGAGTACACCACATCTAAAGCCAACTCAAGATGGGCTGAACTCTCAACATGCAGAACAACAAGGCTTATCTGGCCGACTCTAAACCCAAAGCGATCGAGAGTCCTTCTCTCGTTGGGAAGATCAGAGGTGGCTACGTTAGTGGCTGTTACCACAGGGCACTGCCTTATAGGCAGACATGCCTCCAGATTGGGAGTCATCACTAATGACTTCTGCAGAAGCTGCAGGGACGAGGAGGAGGAGGAAACTATCTCCCACCTTCTATGTTCCTGTCCCGCGCTTGCGAGAAGAAGGCATAAATATTTGGGGTCATTCTTCTTTTCGGAGCTTGACGACCTGTCGGGGACAAGCGTCAAACGTCTAACAAGCTTTATTAAGAGCTCAATGTGGTTCCACTCGGACTGAAGGCCAAGTGTGCAGCGGTATCACAACGGACCTCACTGGTCTAAGTGAGCTGTGGTACGTGCGTTTTGGTTTTAAGCACGTACAGCGGCTGCCGCCTCAACCTAACCTAACCTAATGTCTAAAAGTTCCTCTTACACCATGTTCTTCCATTTCGTATAGTTTAGGTTTTACTTCAGAAATATTCTGTCAACGCTCATATTTCAGGTCAAAGGTCACAAAAATATTCGGTAAACTCCTTCTCCCTACTCTTATTTATTTTAAAAAAAAATTATCAAAATCGGTTCAGAAATATGGAAGAACTGTTTTTGCTACGCCTATTTCTATATTCAACGAAATGGCTTAAAACATAGATTTGTGAATATAAATTTGAAGTGGTTTGAAATTTTTGAAAAATTTTTTCACAAAAATTATTTTTTAAGCCACAGAACAGAACATTGTAAAAAATATAAAAATCAACATTTTGTAAAATTTAATTTTCATCAAAAAAATCATAGGGGCTCATGATTATCGATAATAGAAACTATTTTTTGCATTATGTGTCAAAATGCAGCTATTTTTGCTAATAAACGATAGGTCATATGCAAGAGTGTGAAAAAAGAAAATTTTATAAGAAAAAACACTACAAAAAAAAAAACTTATGGCCAATTTTTTGAGCAAAAACTGAATAATTTATAGGTTTATTTAAAACAATATAAAACATTGAATTGGTGAGATAACGATAAATTGTTTCTTATTTCTTAATTAGAGATATTTATTTGAACTTCCAGATAAAGAAAATTCAATGAAAATCGATTGAAAAATGGCTGAGATATTTGCTTGCAAATCAAAACATGAAATTTCATTTTTTTTTCTCATTCTGGGTCGATGACCTTGCTTGAAAGAAATGCCTTGTACGGAGAAAATCTACATTCTTTGAGATTCAGTATCTCTCAATAATTTTTGTGTCACTATAACGGAAATTTTTTTCACACACTTTATGTCAAAAAAATTACCAAAAAAGATTTCGTATACCGTTATATTTCTGAACCAACGACGTTTCATACAAAAATACGTTGTACTGAAAACATCTATAGTTTTCAAGATATAACAATAAATTTTATGACAAAATACAGGAAATTCTTAATAATTTACTATTTGTGAGAAATTTCCACTTCGTTTATCTGGGATCCAGCATTAATTCAACCAACGACATCAGCATTGAGATCAAACGAAGAATAACTCTTGCCAACAGGTGTTACTTTGGGCTCAGTAGGCAATTGAGAAGCAGAGCCCTCTCTCGACGAACGAAAATCACGCTCTATAAATCGCTCATCATGCCCGTCCTATTTTACGCATCGCAAACCTGGACGCTAAGCAGTTTAGATGAAAAGACTTTAGGAGCATTCGAGAGAAAGATTCTTCGTAAGATCTACGGACCAATCTGCGTCAATGGCGAGTACCGAATACGGTGGAATGATGAACTGTATGAGCTGTACGCTGACATCGACATAGTCAAGCGCATTAAAATCGAGCGGCTTCGCTGGCTTGGTCATGTTAAGCGCATGAAAGAGTATGCTCCAGTGAAGAAAACATTCGATTCGGTACCCAGCGGCGGTCAACGCAGAAGAGGATGACCGCATCTTCGTTGGAAAGACCAAGTAGAGGACAACCTGACGAAGCTTGGGATTTCCAACTGGCGCCAGCAAGCGAAAGACAGAAATGGCTGGCGCAAATTCTTAGATGAGGCCAAGACCGACATACGGTTGTAGCGCCAACTAAGTAAGTAAGTGAGAAATTTCAACATCAAAATATATATTCACACTTGTAACATAAAAAAATGCTTATTATAGGGTATCCGTAAGAGATGATGTCTGAAGTACTTTTTGCATATCTTATTAATGTTTAAAATTCCCTTTTACATCATGTTTTTCTATCTCTAACAGTATAGCTATTATTTAATAAATGTTCCTTTTACGCTCATCTTTTTAAAATCTAACATGATTCGGCACATCTATGGTGCAGTACCTTTCGAATGATATACGTTGAAAAATAAATGTCAAAAAGCTGTACGACAACATTTGATGTTTGTGTATTAATATACCTATAAGATGTAGCTAATGAAATTGCTTAAAACATACACAGTAAAAAACATGAAGATAAATTTTATACAGTTTGGTGTACATATAAATCCAAACCAAAAATGTTTTAAAATTTATACCATCAAATCTTATAAATTTTTCTAGACCATTTTTCTCGTCATACCAATCGAAACCACTATATTTTTGAATTTCCCGATTTCGGTGATCTTTTTACTTTCAAACCAGAATATATTTTGATTTACACATGATATCTTTATAAAATTTTTAAATTATATTTGTTTTATTATTTTTATAATACTGAGTGGTATAAAATTTATAAATTATTTGGAATAAAAAAAGCTTATACCACACAAATAATATAAAAGAGATAAAATGTATCCTCAAATTTTTTACTGTGTAGATTTCTGTACATAACTTTGGAATGGTTTGAAATATTTCAAAATTTTTTCACAGAAATTATTTCTTGAGCTGTAGAACTTTGTAAAAAATGTAAAAACAACATTTTGAAAAATTAAATTTTCATCAAAAAATCATACGTAGCTCATGAATTTCGATGATAAAAACGGTTTATTGAATTATGTGTCAAAATGTGGCAATTTTTGCAAATAAATGATATGTAATATGAAAAAGTGTGAAAAAAGAAAATGTAATAAGAAAAAAAAAAATTACAACAAAAAAAACCTTAGTCTTATTTTTTTAACAAAATCTAAATATTTAAGAGGTTTTTTTAAAACAATATAAGACATTGAATTGATGTAGAGCGGTTAATCTTTTCTTAGTTCTCCAAAGTCATTTAATTGATCTTTCAGACAAAGAAAATTTGTTGAAAATCGATTAAAAAAAGGCTGAGATATTTGCTTGAAAAGTCAAAACTTGAAATTTCAATAGTTTGTTTCTCATTCTGAGGCGATGGCCTTGCTTCAAGGAAGTACGTTGTACTGAGAAGATATACATTTTTAGAGATAACTAAATAAATTTAATGTCATTTTAAGGGGATTTTTTTAACATAATATCCGTGGAAAATATTACCAAGGAAGCTGTCGAATACCGTTATATTCCTCAACCAACGACTTTTTATACAAAAATACGTTGTACTGAGAACATCTTTAGGTTTTAAGAATCGCTATAATTTTTATGTCAAAATAACGTAAATTTTTCAGACTTTACTATTTGTAAGAAATTTCACCATCACAATATATATTCACTCTTGTTGTATAAAAAATTGCTTATTGTAGGGTATCCGTAAGAGATGACGCAAAATGTCGGAAGAATTTTTCTTATAGACCGTATAGACCTTATCAATGTCTAAAATGCCCTCTTACATTATATTCCTCCATCTGTTACAGTTTAGCTTTTATTTAATAAATGCTCTTTTTACGCTCATATTTCAGGTCGAAGGTCACCAATCTAAAATTTAATCATACTGTGCAGCCAGATCTTTCATTTGATACCTCATTCACCATTCTACCTCTTCCTGGCCCTGAGATTCCTTACTAAAAATAATATAAACTTTCGACGTTAATATTTCGAATCAGAGGTCATAGTTTTAAAATCTTAAATGATTCTGCACATAAAGGGCACAGTACCTTTCGAATGATATAAGTTTTATTGCCCTATCGAAAAAGTGTACGACAACATTTGATGTTGCCTATTTGTTTGCCTATTAATATATAAGATATAAGATAAGATGACATGAACGCGCTATGCAATGGAGACCGTTTGGGTGCCTTTTTCAACGTTACGTTTGACGGTGCATTGACATTTCACATTACACTTTTAAGCACCAAACAAAATATTTTCCTGCACTTTAAGAATCAATAAAAAAAAAATTAATAACTGCCAAGAAACTCAAGGTGATCTTTTACTTCTAATTATGAAAAAAAATCAAGATCATCATCTCTTCGGATCTCTAGATGAGAGCCTGCCCTTAACTAAATATGTGCTTACCAAACAAAGCATATACAACTTGCAATTTACCTTCACCTTATGACAAAAAATAATAATTTTGAATATTTGTGTTTTTATTTAATACGTAAAAATATTCTAGACTGCTAAGGGGGGAGTTAACCCCTGAACTCACCCTTATCTACGGCATTGATGGGAGCTACGTTGTACTTCCGTACATACAAAGTTTGACCGATCTTAACAAAAATTAGTCAGAATGGTAGTCAAATAAAGTTACAGATGTGTACTGAAAATGGTCGAAATTGGTAAGATCCTAAGGGTGCCTCCCTAGGTTAGATTAGGTTAGGTCAAAGTGGCTGCCTCAACTGAGATACACTTAGGCCAATGAGGCCCATTGTGGCACCACAGGGTTGATTCCCATTCTCTACTTAAACCAGTTTGAGCTGTTCACAAAAATTAGGATTCGGTATACCGATATTTTCGAGAGTTCGTCGAGGTCTTTGAAAAAACAGTTGTTTAAGTGAAGAAAACGTTTTTGAGCCAGCGCTGGGCAAGTGCAGAGAAATTGTTCTGTAGATTCCTCCTCTACCTCATCTCTACAGCTTCTGCAAAAGTCGTTGTGGGGTATGTTTAATCTTCGAGCGTGCCTGCCAATGAGGCTCAGGATCCCTATCATGGTGCTAATGTGGTCTCTACTGAAAGAAATGAGTTTTTTTGAAACCTTAAGATTGAGTTTAGGCCAAATTTGCCGTGTTATATTACACGTGTTACCTGCTGATCATCTTTTGTTGGTTTTGATGCAGGATAACTCATGAGTAAGGAGTTTACATGTATTGAGAAGAATACCAAGGTTTGTCTTGTCTAAAGATAATTGTTTGGTAGTACCTGCACGAGCGAGTTCATCTGCTTTACAGTTACCTAGAAAATCTTTTTGTCCAAGAATCCAGCATAGAAGGATTTTGAGCTGCTCTGCCATCTTGTTTAGAGATCTGCGGCAGTTTAGAACTGTTTCAGATGTTATTTCAACAGTTCCTAGGGCTTTTAAAGCGGCGGATTGTCAGAAAGTATGCAAATATTCATGGAAGATAGTTCATTTACCTGAAGCCAAGTTAACAAGCAGCGATTTCAGCTTGAAATACACTGCAGTGGTCAGGGAGCAGGGAGTTGACTCCTCCACCTACTTTGCCACCTAGTTTTGATCCATCAGTAAAGATTTCAATGACATTGTAGGGTGAACTCTTTTCCAGTTCCCGCTCTTCTCGAGAGGGAATGGATACATCGAACTTCCTTTCAAAGGATAGTTTTTGTGTGATGTAGTCAATGGACCTAGGTAAGGGAGGGAGAAATTTTCTAATACAAGAATGTCCTATTGTACCTTCTTTCCACTGAGAGGTGGCTTCTAGGCGGATGGCTGTATTAGCGGCCATCTGTTAAGGGCACCTCCCTAGGACCTATATTAATTTTTTACTTGATTTTGAATGCAACTTTTTCATTTTAAGCATTAAAAAAAATATATTTGTGGGACGAAGTAGGAAAAGTTATTTGCAGTTCCTAGTTATAAAGAATCTATACTAGTAGATTAAAGAAAAACAGGCTTATTTTTTATAGGATTTGTATTTTTTTTTTCTCATTTGACAATATCATAGACAGTGAAAGCTTCCATAGAGACGGATGCTCTAATAAGCGGCCATTTCCTTTAAGCGGACATATTCTCGGCAACGATCAATTTTTGGTTTTTTCAATAGGAAATGCTCTCCCATACACGGGCTTTCCGATAAACGCATGCGGACACACAAACATGTTTATTTATGAAAAAAAAAAATCTCCCATAAGCGGACGCGAAGCTCTAAACAGCGGACAATTTTGTCTTTTTTAGATCACAAAACTACTGATTTTCTTATTTTTTTTGTTTTTGTTTTGGTGTTTTCGACTCTTTTTAAGAATTTACTCTGAATGAGAAATCAAAGTCCAAGAAACTTACTTGCATCGCATCCAAGAAACTTATGCCTATAATATTTTATTTTACACAGCTTATGTTAAAACTAAAACTATTTTATGCCCTTTTATCATCGGGGTTTCTTCAAAACTTGAATTTTTAAATTTTTGGAATTTTTCCCGTTAACTCGAAATTTCCAAAAAGGTACACTTCTAGCAAAAATTTCAATACGACCTGTTAATTTAATGTAATCGCATAATTTTTTGTATCTGTTTTAAATATAGTTTGAGAAATATTTCCACAATATTTCAATGAAATTTTTTTCAAATTTGCATTTTTGCGATTTTTTTAAAACAACAAGGAAAAAAATTAGATTTTTTTCGAAAAGTTAACAATTACAACTTTAGTAGCTTTTGTCTAAATTTAATGTTTCATAGCTTATTTAAAAGAGAAATTAAATAAAAACGGGACATGTACCGGTTTTTTTTAAATTTTGCACTTAAAAAACTCCAATTGTGATTTTTTTGAAAAATACCACTTTTTCCCATATAAATAAAATTTTCAAATTAAAGGTCGCAAGCGGCTCGTTTAATTATCAATATTGTTTTTTTTACAAAATTTTGCAGTTTACTTCTGTTTTGTGAAGAAACAAAACCCCGGTCCGTAATTCATTACTTTCGAAAGAAAAATAAGGACCACTCTAATGTACATATTTAAATTTGAATTTATTTTGTACTAGTTTTGTTTATTGTTTATTGAAAAATTAAAATTATTTTAAATTTGAATATCGCAATGTCCATTTTTTTCATTTGAATTTTAATACATATTATTTTTTACAACATTCCAATAAACGGACATCTCTTATAAGCGGACAAAAAGTAGGTTTTAAAATCACTAAAATATGTAAAAAATTTTATATTTTCTAAGATTTCCCAATTCTATTTATTTACTCAATTATTTTTTATAAGAAAAAAATTTACTTGGCTTAGTTCAGTCAAAATACAAATATTTGAAAATTCTGTGGTCACAAGGAATAATGACTAAACTCAAAATATCGTAAAAAAGCGATATGGACTTTACTTTATTGCCAGTTTTTAGAAGTATGCAGATATCCATTTTTTGCTCAGAATTCATCATAACTTATGTCTACACATACTTTGTTTGTAACGGTTCATATATTTCAAAAAAATAGGTCGTAGTTCGTGCCATTAAAATATCGTTTTTTACGATTCTTTGAGTTAAGTCGTTATTCCTTGTGAGTACAGAATTATTTGTTTAAGAGAACCCAAAACAAATTGAACAAAACATGATTTTGTTTCAAAAATATCTCAACATTGAAGTGTCATAGTGTAGCGAAAACTGAGTCTTTCTCCTAACTATTTAGTTTTTGTCTTATCTATGCCTGCCGATAAATACCAATATTTCCGGTTTCCAGTCATAACATGTTTGATTTATGTCAATGGGACAACGCACTGTGCGGCGACAAAATACTATTCGTCTTTCTTTACTTTTCTTTTAACGCAGTCAACAACTTTTTTATTTTCCTTTCTTCTTGTTTTCCCCGTATTTCCTTTTAGTGTTAATTGAGTTGAGTGCTTTTTAAAAGTGCTGTTTTGCTTTGAACCTTAAAAACGAAACGTGTTCGTTTAAGCTTCAAAGTTTTTTACAACTTTTGTCTAGTTTACAACGATCCATGACAACTTTTAAATTGTTCTTTATAAGCTTTTATTGCTTTTGTTTTGGGCAGTGATATTGATTTTACTTTTCTCCTTCTTCTCTCAAACTAGCTGTGATGAAGAAAGTAGCAACTTTTTTAACATAAAAATTTAAATCGATTGGAAAACGTCAAAATTATAGCAAAAGCAAAAAAATGTTTGAGACCATTCTTCTATTACATAAATGTAATAACATTTTTTATTAGATACCAGTACCATTATTTAGCATTTATTTTTTTAAGGTCTAGAACCAGAGTTTCTATTTTTAATTTTCATTAAGCTTCTTTGGCAAGGAAGCAATGCATGTAATTTATAGAAACTCTGAGAATATCAAAGTATATCAGATATTATTATCAAGTGTAGCTTTTTGTGAATAGTCTTTCGAACACAGATTTCATCTGAAATCAATGGGGTTAAAAAATTTACTTTAAGGAGACGTCTTTGTTCAATTAAAACCTAACTTTTCCCAAAAAAAAGTTTTTTTTAGAGGTGCTTAAAAAAAAACTATACTTTTGTGTTTTTATATTACATCTTTTTTGTACAGTTAAAAGTAGTTTTGACCAACGCCGTAGATAGATAATTTCCTAAGGGGGGATTTACTTAAGCAAAAAATATTTGTTTTTTGTATTTCCATAGGGATTTCTGAAAGCCTAAGATCTTTCCAAATTTCTTAATTGATTTCAACTTAATTGATTTCGAAATGAAAAGAGGAAATGAAATTTTATTTATACAAATTCTTTACATACAAAATTGATTCAATAGTTTGGTTTTGAGCAGTGCGACAAGTATTTTTTTAAGTAAAGCAACGAAAACAGATATTTTAAAAAGATAGACATATTTATACATAGTTGTAGATACGAAGCCAATTGTGTAGAGCGTGAAGCCAATTTGTCGATAACAGTATAACAGTTTCCTCGTTCACAGAAATATCCTTATGAGTATTTAATAGCGATAAAGCAGTAGGGCATTCCGAGGGTCAGTGTCTCGGGGGTGAACCAAACTAATCTCTTTTTTGGTCAAAAATGGAGTTAAGCAATATGAAAAATTATGTGTTTAACTTAATTCTGGGTGGTTCTTGTCTTCGGAAGCCTAAATTAAAATTTTCCGGGGAATATTTTTTTCGGAACATTTTAACCCCCTAGCTCCTTCCAGTATGTCTTAATTTGACCCATTTTTTGGAAAAGACCCTTTAAGTTAACTTTGGAGGGAGGTCAAAGGTTTAAACCTTCCAAAAAAATATTCTCCTGAAAAGTTCACTAGGGGTCACACAAGACAAGTTACCTACGAGTTAAAGGTTGCTATTGTTACCTCTGGAAAATATATATCTACTCTCCGAGACATTATGCAAAACTGCCTAAATACTCTTGTCAACTGGACTATCAGCTGTGGGCTCAGCGTTAATCCTAATAAAACTGAGTTAGTAGTTTTCACAAGCAAACACAATGTACCTCAAATTAGCCCTCCAAAACTGGGAAATACAAGTCTTATCTTCTCAGATCAAGCAAAATACCTGGGCCTTATACTGGATAGGAAACTAAACTGGAAGCCCAATCTGCTCGAAAGAGCCAAAAAAGCGAACATTGCCCTATACTCTTGCAAAAAGGCGGTGGGTAGCAAATGGGGTTTACAGCCAAGTGTTACTCACTGGCTTTATACAGCAGTTGTAAGGCCAATATTGCTATATGGTGCTATTGTCTGGTGGCATGCACTCGAAAAACAGACTCACCATAACCTTCTCCGTAAAGTTCAAAGATCAGCTGAACTGTGCATTAGCGGAGCCCTAAGAACCACTCCGACAGACGCATTAGACACAATGCTCCATCTTACACCACTTGATATCCTAGCTAAACAGATGGCCGCTAATACAGCCATCCGCCTAGTAGCCACCTCCCAGTGGAAAGAAGGTACACTAGGACATTCTTGTATCAGAAAATTTCTCCCTCCTTTACCTAGGTCCATTGACTACATCACACAAAAACTACTCTTTGAGAGGAAGTTCGATGTATCCATTCCCTCTCGAGAAGAGTGGGAACAAGAAAACCGTTCACCTCACAACGTCATTGAGATCTTTACGGATGGATCAAAACTAGATGGCAAAGTAGGTGGAGGAGTCTACTCAGAAACATTAAGCATCAATATAGCCTTCAGGCTCCCTGACCATTGCAGTGTATTTCAAGCTGAAATCGCTGCTATACATGAAGCGTTAACTTGGCTTCAGAAAAATGATATATCTTCCATGGATATATGCATACTTTCTGACAGTCAAGCCGCTCTGAAAGCCCTAGCAACTGTTGAAATAACATTCCTAGGAGATGGCAGAGCAGCTTAAAATTATCCTATGCTGGATTCCTGGACATAGGGATTTTCTAGGTAACTGCAGAGCAGATGAACTCGCTCGCACAGGTACTACCAAACAACTATCTTCAGACAAGACAAACCTTGGTATTCCTCTCACCACATGTAAACTCCTTACACATGAGTTATCCTGTATTAACACCAACAAAAGATGGTCAGCAGGTAACACTTGTAATATAGCACGTCAAATTTGGCCCAAACTCAATCTGAAGCGTTCAAAAGAACTCATATCTCTTAGTAGAGATCACATTGGCACCATGATAGGGATCCTGACAGGGCACTGCCTTATTGGCAGGCACGCTCAAAGATTAAACATACCCCACAAGGACTTCTGCAGAAGCTGTAGAGATGAGGAGGAGGTGGAATCTACAGAACACCTTCTCTGCACCTGCCCAGCGCTGGCTCTCAAAAACGTTTTCTTCACCTAAACAACTGGTTTTTCAGAGACCTCGAAGAACTCTCGGAAATATCGATATACCGAATCCTAAGCTTTGTGAACAGCTCAAGCTGGTTTGAATAGAGAAGGGAGATCAACCCCTGTGGTACCACAATGGGCCTTATTGGCCTAAGTGCGTCTCAATTTGAGGCAGCCACTTTAACCTAACCTAACCTAAAGGTTTCACATAAAAAACGGACCGAAAAGATAATACATTTTTTAAGTAACTATTGCATCCTGCGATAATATTATCTTCATTTAGTAATATAGAAGTTTAGAAGCTATAATTATATTCGTAATACTTAATAAGTTTTAGTAACAAATTACGTAAGTTGTATTAGGGTGGCTTAGCTTAGGAATTCAATTAAGTGGGAATTGAGTAATTTAATTAAAATTGTGAAAAAATTGTGAAAAGGATGTAACTGAAATGCTCAATGCGTTCGAGAAACTTGGCGTGAATATGTCGCTAAAAGTTCATTTTTTGCACTTGCATCTGGACTTGCATATGTCGTTAAATATTCATTTCTTGCACTTGCATCTAGACTATTTTGAAAAGCAACTCAGTACGGATCAGATGCGCAAGGGGAACGATTTCATCAAGTATCCTTGCCATTTGAAATGCGGTAATTCTAAATTAAACTTTCCTTACAATCAACATTTTTGTACCGTATGGGATTATTTCCACAGAAAACACCAGATGCAGTTCTGGCTGAAATTTGTTGGTGGTATCATGTAATAACAGTGTTAATCATATGGATACTATTTTAAAAAAAACATTAAAATTACCTTACATGAAAATAAATGTATTATCTTTTCGGTTCGTATTTTATGTGTAACCTTATGTTTATGTATATTTTTATCGAATAACTTATAGATAACTATATTATTTGTCATAGTCTGTATGAAACTTTGTGCAGTGACTTGAAAAAAAATGAGAAAAAATCTACCACGCTCGAAAAACTAAATTTTACTGACAATTCTTTTAATAGAAAAAAAAAATTTCAAATTTGATATTATAAGACTAGTGAGAGCTAATCTCAGTTCAAATATAAAAAAATTACAACAAAACTGATGACTGCCATCAAAAGTTGAAAAATGGTGACTAAAATTGAAAAATTTTAACAAAAGTTTGAATCATAAATACATCTACTCGTATAAAACATAATTTTATTTTTTAGTTTTCGATTAGTATTCGAACCTGAATTGCACTTTACCTTTTTTTAAAGTTCAATAAAATAAAAAAATCAAAAAAAAAAATTTTTTTTTTTTTTGAAAAAAACTGTAACGTAACGTATGTATCGTAACGTATTATTTTATGGTTTGCATAAAAATAATTAAAAGGGGTTTTCAAAAAAGCAATCTATAGTAACAAAACTCATTTTCTGTTTGTTTGTTTGGTCTTTCTACAAATCTAAACGGCTGAACGGATTTTGCTCAAACTAGGTATACATATTAACTGCATCTCAACTTAAAATGTTACATACTTAGTTTTTGCCACGCCCTTGTGAAATTTTTCAACTAACGGTAATTTTGTTATTATAAAACTTTTTAGTATCGGAGATTTTTGTGTATTTAATTTCAATTAAAGTTATTTTGACATCAAAAACATTCACATATCTTTAAAATTGGAGAAATTTTCAATACAACGACTTTTTCATAAAAAATCGTTACCTAAGAATGAGAAAAAAACGACATGAAAATCAAAGTTTGGTCTTTCGATGCAAATATCTCCGCTGTCCATTAATATTTTTCATTCAATTTTTTTTTTGTTCAAAAGTTCAATAAAATCACTTCAATGTAAAAATGTAGGTTGAACTGTACCGTTTAGTTAGTGTATGTTTTATGATTATGTCAAAAAAGGTCCAAAACATTGACTTTTTACTCAAAAAATGACTCAAAAATTGTTGTTGTTGTAAAATTGAAATCAATTAAAAATTGCACATCTGGCTACCTTTCATAAGACATAGCATTCATTTGCAAAAATTCTTCCAGCTAAGCGCAAAAATTATTTTACTGTTTTTGTCATCATCAAACAAATTTATTTTTTCCAAAATGTTGTTTTTATATTTTTTACAAAAAAGTCAAGTCTCAAAAATAATTTATGTAAAAAAATTACCCCAATATCTCTTTCCAATCAAAAGTTATGGCTTAAAATCTATTATTTCATACCAGACTATTAATAAATCTTAGTTTTGTGTTAAAATTCTCTGTATAGTTTGAACGTCCCCATTTATCTCTAAGAATGCAGTTGTGTGTTTAGAGTAATTACGAACATTTTGGATTATATAAAATCTTCCTTATAGTGATCTACTTATTTTTTGCCTCCCCCGCCCCATTAAAAACATTTGATCGAGAAGTGTATGTTAAAATGTTTATATAAATGACTCCCGAGTAACACCGGGTATATCAGCTAGTTATGAATATATAACAACCTTATTCCAGATTATATTAAAATAATTTTCCTTAAAAAATCTGGTGCACACTTCCATCCATTTTTGACACTAAAAATAGTGCTACTAGAGTGCTATCCAAAAATTAAAACAGGACTGCAAGTTAACAAAGTGGCAGAACAGAGAAAAATAGAGACAACACAGTAAAATATTAATTATTTTTAACCAAAAAATCAAAAATGTTTCTTTTAGTGCAGTTAAAAGTCAGATCGCACAATCAATTCAGTCGGGTCTCAAAGGGTTAAGAAGATTTTCTCAATGCTTTTAATAAGACCGTATTTTCGGATGAAAACCATTTAGAAATTTCATTAGGGGTATTCACACTGACTTGGGTAGTTGGGTAGATTGGCAAATGCCGTACATTTTGTTTTTGTAAAGTGCCATTCTACCCAAGTACCCATCTACTAATCTACTCTTGCTGACCCCCCGACTTGTTTGGGTAGATTCTTTTCTTGCCAAATTGAGTACCTTTTCCATGTTGTTTCCATTTGTTTTTCAGGGTCATATCGTTCAGATGAGTTTATTAAAACATGTCTCAAATCATATAGATCGTGAAACAGTTGGTCATAGATAAATCACTCATGACTAAACAGGATGTCTAGTTTGCTGTGTGATTGACTTTTTACAAAGTTGTTGTTGTTGTTGTTGCCTTCTTTTTCATAAGTTACTTGACCTTAAGCTTAAAATTTTAAGCTTGTAAAAAAAATAGTCTCTTGTCATCCAAAAATCGTGTAACGAGCCCATATAGGGAGTGGCCAAAAATAGAAGGAGTTGCTGATGAATCATGAAACTTTGTGAAAATGAGTTTTATGGTAGAGGAATTATTCTCACAAAATTTCGTACGAATTGAATGAATACCGCGTCCACCTCCCTATAACCGAAAGCGGTAATATGGAATAGGTCCCCAAAAAATGTCCCTAGATCAGTGAAATTCGGTGCAGATAGTCCTTTTGCAGCTGTAAGAAGTTAATTTGAAAATGAGCAAAACCGGCTGACTAACACGCCCACCTCCCATATCCCATATCCACCTCCCAAAATCAGTAGTCTGGTATAAATTCTCAAAAAATGATCCCAGATCATTAAAATTTGCTACACATTGTTCTTTTCTAACTATAAATAGCTAGTCTGAAAATGAATCAAATCTTCCCAACGCCCAATTTCCCAAAAACGCCCAATTTCCATATAAATGAAATCAGTAATTTGGTAAAGTACCCCAAAAATTATCCTACATTTTACATCTGTAAAATTTTATATCTGTAAAATCTGTAAAATATTAGGGCTATGTTAAGGAAGCGTTTTATTTAAAAGTTTTATTAAAAAAATTTGTTTTTATTTTATTTGAAAGCTTGTGAAAATTGGCTTTATTTTTTCATATAAAAATGCTTATTTTTGCCAAAACATGCTGCATAAAAATGGGCATAAAGACGTTATAATTGAGTTTCGGCAAAGAAAATTTTGGGAATATGTTGAGAAAATATTGATAATAGATATATTAAAATATAAAAAAAAAAAACAAAAATGCTGTGTTTCTTATTTTGTGTTTTGAACTTTGTGAAAATTTTGTTATTTTTCATAAAAAATTGCTCATTTTAGCCAAAACATGCTCCACAAAAGAGGGCGTAAAGTCGTTATAATTGACTTTCGGCAAACAAAATTTTGAGAACATGTTGAGGAAATACTGGTTATAGACATATAAAATATAGTAAAAAAAATTCTGTTTTTCTTATTTTTTTAACTTTTTTGAACTTTGTGGAAAATTTGTTATTTTTTTCGTATAAAATTGCTCTTTTTGTTCAAAACATGCTCCAGGAAAGAAGGCGGTACAACGTTATTTTTGAGTTTCGGCCAACTAAATTTGGAGAAAATTTTGAGAAAGAGTAGTTTAAGTCATATTAAAATGAACAAAAAAAAAAACAAAAATGCTGTTTTCTTTTTCACAACAATGTTTCTCAAAGTTGTCGTTTTTTCAGGTTTCTAAGAAGGGCGTAATTTTTTTTTTTAAGTTTTGGGGGGCTGAAGTGGAATTCGAAAGTTCGTCACGAAAAGCAATTTTGAGAATTTTTTAGATATTTTGAAAAATGTTTAGAGGTCGCTCAAGGTCGTTTTTTTCCAAAAAAGTAGTTATTAAAAATAATACTTGTTATTTCTACCCAGAATGAGTGTCTAACTGAAAAACATAATATTCCAACGAACTTATTTTGAAAGTAGAATTTTTAGATTTTATTTTCTAGGGTTTAAAATAAGGGTTCCGACTATTTTTCTGGACAGGAGGGTCAAAAAAGGAAGTTTAGTTTGAACAATTTTGCTGTTTTTTTTTTTGTTTTTAACCTTAAATTTCTCCAAATTTTTGTTATAATATAAATTCTAAGTATACAGTTTTAAAAAGCATTCCATTTTAAATAAATAAAAGAAAAACATTATGTTATCTATTTTTTTTTACCGAAGTTATGCTGTAAGTTTTGAAAAATGTGTATTTTGGCATATTTATTACTTTAAGCACATATTTTATAAAAAATAGTTATAAAGTTCTTTGGATGAGGGAAGCCATGTATCACGAGGAGAAAAAGTTTAATTCAAGCCAAAAATAATTTTAAAATGTTAATATTTAATAATTTTTATTCTTTTTTAACTTTTTTTTGTAGCCGTACTCAACCACCTGTGTATATTTGATTTTACCTTTAACTAAATTAGTCAATTAAATTTTCATCATTTCAAATTCTGATAAATTTAAGTAAGCATCTTGTGACAAAATAAGCTTGCTTGTTTAAGTTAACTGTTTGTAAGTTTATGCAAATGAAAAAAAAAAATACTCATAAAGGTTTTTAAAAACGAAATAAGGCTTCAGTCAAAAATAAAGAGATTTGGCTTGTTGCATAAACTATTCCTGCCCTAAAACAAGAGACTATTCGACTACTTTACTTAAAGGTAAAATCAAGTATACACAGATGGTTGAGTACGGCTGCAAAAAAAGAGTTAAAAAAGAATAAAAACTAATAAAAATATTTTAATTTTTTTTTGGCTTAAATGAAACTTTTTCTCCTCGTGATACATGGCTACCCTCAAACCAAAGACTTTATAACTGTTACAATTTTATAAAATCCTTGCTCACACTAATAAATCGACCAAAAAACGACATGTTTTCAAACCTTTAAATGCGCATAACTTCTGTAAAAAAAGGATCAATTAAAGTTTTTTCCTTTAATTACTTAAAATTGAATGTTGTTTAAAACTGCATACCAAGATTCTATACTAAGAGCGAAAATTTGGAGAAATTTAAGATTAAAGACAAAAAAAGAACCTTACAGTATTTGTTGTCAAGGCTAATATCGTGAATAATACACAAAAAATATTGCCACACCCCCTATTTCCGCCCACAAGTTAATAAAAACGCTATATTTCAGACGAATTCGGTTGTATTGGACTAAAATTTTGTAATTTTGTTCGTATGGCTACTATGGACAATTCAACAAAAAATGGGCGTAGTTGAATTATAAAAAAATTTTAAATTTTAAAAAATATTTTGTTTGTTATTAATTGCAGTTCTTAGTGTTACAAGATAAAATATCTCTTAACTAGCACTAATCATTAAGAAAGGAAATATGGCAGTAAATATTTAATATACGAGACAATTATATTTAATATACGAAAACTTAAAACTAACAGGAAGAGCTTATAACAATAAAAAATCGAAAACATACAAAATTATAACAAATAAATATGAAATCTGATTGAATACTTTAAAAGGAATTCTTATCTCTAATGAATGACATGTTAAATTAATTAAGGGACGACAATGACGATAATAGTTTCTTTTTAAAATTGACAGCGTTGCTAATTTGTTGTGTGTTATGATCTAAGGAATTCCAAAGACGTGGACCATATATGAAGAATTGTCTTTCGGGGACAAGGCAGGAGTGTCTTGCTAATACAATATTATTATTACGACGCGATTGTGTAAAGCGAAGTCTCTCGAAAAGATAGATAGGTTCAGAGGAAAATATTAATTTGTAGGACTTTATCTTGAAAAGGTTATCAAAGGTGGTGTTGTTCATTTGGTAGGCATATTCCGAGACGTGATCAAACCTTCTCAGACTGTATACATACCGAGCGATATTATTATATGTTACTTCTAATTTTTGCTTATGGACAGAATCAGCGTTTGCAAATACTTCACAGCCATACAAGAGAATTGGTATTAAGTATGTTTTTGCTATAAGTAGTCTAATTCTTAATGGCGTAAAGTATTGGGTAGGCCATAAACTGCGTAACATACCATTTACCTTACCTGAGGAACTGGTGATGTGTTCGTTCCATGTCAAGGTATTATTAAAACTAAAACCCAAAATCTTAGCCTTACACACATATTCAATAATCGAGTAGTTAATTACTATATCAGGAAGACTATTATAGTTTATAGGTTTTTTATAGACCAACAAACGCTAAGATTTTCTTGGATTAATTTCAAGCTCATTTTCTGCGGCCAAATTACCGATTCGCTGGAGTTCTTGGTTAAGGATACTCACACCACTACAAAGATCAGTTTTATCACATGAAACATAAAGCTGTATATCATCAGCGTTCATATGTGTGAAACATTGATTCGGGATTAACGGAAAATCATATACGTAAATGGAAAGCAAAAAGGGTCCCAGAACTGACCCCTGGGGAACACCTTTACTTACTCCAATAAAGTCTGAGTACAAATCACCAGAACAAACTCATTGGAAACGATCATACAGATATGACCACATCAATTTTATTGCTGTTGGAGAAAAACCGTACCAATTTTTGAGCTTATGACAAAATATTAAATGATTAATAGAATTGAAAGCTTTTGAGCAATCTAAAAGAACCAGGAAAGTAGGTTTGTTTGCTTCAATATTTTGACGAATAGTTTCAGACACATCTGTTATTGCTGTTGTACAACTACGTTTTGGTCTAAATCCAGACTGTCTGTTCATAAGTAGACGATTAGTGGTGAAATAAGAACTCATTTGCTTGTAAACAAGGTTTTCGAATGCTTTTGAAAGAAAGGGTAAGATAGCTTCAGGCCGAAATTCATCGCCTGATTTTGGAATTGGAATTGTCTTGGCTAATTTCCACTTCTTTGGAAACACTGATTTAGTAAAGATTGTATAGAAAATATGTGTAATAACAGGTACAAGCTTATGTAAAAACAATTTAAGGAACTTAGGAGTAATATCGTCAATGCCTGTCACTAGATGTTGTAGATATTTCACTTTGAAGGGGGTTATCACGGAAAAAATTCATGTTAGACTCGATTATATCACAGATGGGTTGCCTTGTTAGCTCTATATTATCACAGTTTTGGTTTCCTACAAAATTATTATTGAGGATATCGAGGTCAGCATTTAATTTGTCGGTACAAGTTTTATTTATGCCTATTTTTCTAATAGTTCGCCAAGTAGACTTACTGCTAGCTGCTCTTGAAAATTTTTCGAAGAAGTACTGGGATTTTGCTCGTCTTATAGCACTAACACTATAACTACAATTACTTTTCAGAAATCATTATAATTCCTGAGTTGTGCATGTTTTTATAAGGAAACTTGGTTTATATTTGCTATGAAACCAAGTGGTGGTCACTAGATAAAGGGTCCGCCAAATAACTTTTTTTTTTTTTAAAAATTCTATAAAAAAACTACTAAATATTTTCACAAATTTCTTTTTTTATTTGAAAGTACAATTCTTCTGGTTAATAACGAAAAATAATTTCATTCAAATGGCTGCATCGGCTGGTCATGCAGTAGCCTACACGATCGGTCCAATTTTTAAGCACATTATCGATTGTGTGCAGCTGTATTTCACCAATGGCTTCACGAATATTGTCGTTTAAAGCATCAATTGTCTCTGGCTTGTCGGCGTAACACTTATCTTTGAGGGCACCCCACAAATAATAGTCCAACGGTGTCAAATCGCAGCTCCAAGGTGGCCAAACGACATCAGCTCTGCGGCTGATAATGCGATCTTCAAAAACAGGGCGCAAAACATCGAGTGTAGCTTCGGCTGTGTGGAACGTAGCACGTAGCGCCGTCCTGTTGAAACCAAATGTTGCCAATATCCTCCTCTTCAATTTTTGTGAACAAAAATTCGTTCAACATAGCCCGATAACGATCGCCATTGACTGTAACGGCCACTCCTTGCTCATTTTCGAAGAAAAATGGCCCAATTATGCCTCTGGACCAAAATTCGCACCAAACAGTGACTCGTTTTGGGTGCAGCGGCTTTTCAATGTATGCGTGCGGGTTTTCTGTGCCCCAAATATGACAATTTTGCTTGTTTACATACCGCCAAGATCAAAATGAGCTTAATCTGAAAAGATTACTTTTTTGGCAAAATCGGCATCTTCTGTGAGTCGATTACAAGAAGTGATGTCGCAATATTTCCCAGCGTTGTTCAAGCATATACACAACCATATTCGTTTAGCGGAAGGATAAAACTAATTATTTGTCGAATCAGACAAGAGCTAAGTGTTACCATTCACGAAATAAGCGCTAGTTGAAAAAAAAAACGTTAGATGGCGGACCCGTTATATAAATTTTGCCACACCTGCTTTTACCGCCCTTCTATATATATATATAATATTGTTTTTGCGGTGTCCCTTAAGATCTCAGGAACGGTAACACCAAAGGCAACCAAATTTAAAATATCTGTTAATATCTCGGTTAGTAAAGTTAATGGTTTTGATCGTATTAGACTAAAATTTTGTAATTTAGCTTGTATGGTGACTGTCTAAAACTGTATTAAAAATGGGTGTCCACGCTCTCTTTAACAGCCCACAAATCAATAAAAATACTGCATTTTAGAAGGTTTTGGTTGTATTAAACAAAAATTTGGTACTTTAGTGCATATAGTAACTTTCGGAAACTGAACTAAAAATGTGCGTAGCCGCACTGCAGTTATGCCAGTTGAGATATAAATACAAAAAATTAAAATTTCTTTTTTCTGATTGACATGAAAATTCTTATATGGCAGTAAGCCGGTCTGTGACAGGACAATGTTTTACCCTGGATTACTAGTAAATGATAAGATGCTGCGAAGTTCACGTTAAAAATTACTCGTAAATAACTTAACTAAACTATAACTTAACTAACTTAATAAAAAATAACTTTTTTCGCACATAAAATGACAAAAAATGATTTGGTGGAAACCCTCTTAAAGCTGTCACTCATCTCTCGTGAGCTGCATAAGCCGGGGAGATCTAACAACCATGCAGCACTGCCCAAAACTATTCTACAAAGTACTCAATTGCAATTTAGGGTGCTCGCAATAACCAAAAGTACTCAACCTAACCATACCCAACTACCCAAGTCAGTGTGAATACCCCTATTGAGTTTGTCCATTTTATTAGGTTGTTTTGGCTATATGTACAATTAGCCTCCCAATCTGCCAACTCGAATCAAGTATTAAAATGAGAATTAGTTTTTTAAGACTCTTTAAATATGTAAAGTAGTTAAAAACAAAGATTTTCAAGTTTTTGGACGCACGATAAGTTCCACTTTAATCGCTCGTGGCGGCTGCACAAATTGTTTCTTTGACTTTTGAAAATTGAGTCACTCAGTCTTTAGACATTTTATTTCTTTCAGTGTTTTAAACAAAAACTTATTTGTAACGTCACACCAACGTGTTATATAAACGCTTTTCTAAGGCAAATTAAAATTAGGCTGTTTAGCAAGTTGTTTAAAAATGAAAAAAAGACTCTCGTGTGAAAGAATAGCATATAACTAAGCCGAGATACATTTTTAGCTGCTTATGTAAGAAGTGAAATATTTCAATGTTGATGTAGATTTTCTAAGACGAGAGGAGAATCAAACGATTTCCTTCAAAATTCATAAAATATCTAAGTATTTTTTTATGATGATGATGATGATGATGCTTGTGTTGTTGTTGCTGTTGTTTTGAAATTTGTTTTCTTTCGCCCCAGTCAAGTGGCATTTTTGTAAGCAGGCGCTAAACAGTTCGGCACACATTTGTGGTAATTGGAAGTTGTTACCAAAAAGCGTTAATCAATGTGATGGCTAACTAAATTCAACGTTGGAACAACAAGCCAGCAAGCCAGTATGGGTGGATGAGTTGTCAGTCAACAGATGCTGATCAAATGATCAGCAAAGTACTGAGAAATCAGTTGTTGAGCTACGGTCAAAGTGAACGAGTGCAAGGAGGTTCGTTCTAGTGTGGTTCAATCTAGAACCAAACAGCGAAGAGCAAGAATAAATTTTAAAAAATATTCCAGCAAAGTAACAAAGAACTATTTTTGGCTAAATGGCAAATGTCTGACTTGGCAAGATGTCGGAATAGCTGAGTGTTGACTAAATTGAAAATTGCGGCTATGCCTCATCTAGTCATTTGAAACAGTTGCCAATCGACATGCAAAATATTTATAAAGTAACAGTTACAGTGTGTGCGTGCGAGTGTGTGTGTGTGTGTGTGTGACTGTTATTGTCAATGTTCTTGTGCAATGAAAAACGGAGGTGAAGGTAACATCTTTTGTATTAAGTTATCTTATCTTTGACAGATATCAAAGTCGAAGGCTTTGTTTAAGTTTTAAGGACATTTCAAACAACTGACTCGCACATATTGCTTGCTCCTCCTCTTCTTATCTACATCCATTCATTATTTCAACTAAATTTAAATTCTGCTCCCTGACATCTCTTTTAGACAGCACTTTTCACAGTATTTTATACCCAGATGTTTCCCTACTAATTTCCGGTTTTGAGCCTTAACATATTTCACAAACTAATGCTATGCTGTTTCTTAAGATGAAGATTACTTCACTCAACCGTTATTGTGCTCTTGTTTGTAAAGAGCATAAAGAAAACTATGATTTAAACCAAAGTTGTCTCTGTTGCAGTTTTTGCAACAGATAGTTTTGCAAAAAGGACAAAAGAATGAGCTGCAATCGAGGTAAGAGATAAAAGTTATTCCATTTCAACTGCAGAGAAGTCGCTATTGCAGCATGAAATAAAGTTTGATGCATTTGTTACAACTTGAAACAAGCTAATTTGTATAAAAGTCAAGGTCAAGCAGAGCCAACTTTTAAAGCATAAAAGTTGCAAGACGTAAGTTAACAAAAAAAAAAAAAAACTATTTGCCTTATCCTTCTACTAAAAGATTATCTATGTATCAACAACATCAGTAATGTTTTATCAAGTTTTATCAAATTGTGCTATGTATTTTTTTCTACATTTTCCTTATAAGAGTGAATTTTACTTTAGCAAGACGCATCAAAACACAATTTATCAACAAAAATTCACTCAAAATTAAGTACCAAAAAACTTGCCATGACCTCTGTATGTGTTAATTTCGCAATCTTTTAAAATTCATAGCACACTTTTAGGCGTAGCAAAATTGAATGGCGTTCGTTTATTTAATGTTAGACTTGAGAGCAATATAAGTTGAGTGTGCGTTTTTGTGGTCTTGTAGCATTATTATATGTCTCTGAGGTAACTGTTTAACTACATAGATACAAGCATACAAAAAACACACCCCCGAACATGCGAAAAATTCTGCGAAAATTACATAAGAAACCATTTTACTCCAAACACTTTTGAGCTCTTATGGATATGATGATAATGATGTTTTAAATTGCCATTTCCCTTTTATATTATCTAGAATTATAGTCTCACATACAATATTCTGATTTAGTAATTTCACAACTGTTGCTTCACAAGCACGATGTGGTTATTAAAATTAAAAAAACAGCCATGTTTTCATCTATAAAATATTTAATATTTGCATATACAATATAATTGTAAGTTTAAATTTTTATATAATTTAAAGTCATCCGACTACAAGAATTCAATAAAATAGGATGAGGCTTGGAATGTGATTGCGGGCAGAATAAATTTTACTGGTAAGTTTTTCGAAGTTTTTAGGAATGTATGAAATTAAACCAATTTTTTTATCAGACGCTGGTAAAAAACGGTGGAAAAAATATTTTAGATGTATACAAAAGAGTAAAGCAAAAGGAGGAAGTACGATCAGGTAGTGCTGCATCTGATTCAAAGCGGTCCTTAAGAGGGACCATTCTATGTGATAAAATATATTATAATAATTATATTTTAATCTTTTTTATTTTTCCTAACAGAACCTGTGGAATAACACTAACCGTTGAAGCATTTAGGCCTGTAGCCAGGGTGGGGCAAGGGGGGGCAATGCCTTCCTACTACAACCGTTTGCCCCCCTGGCCATATCAGACAATGAAAACCTTTAAATGAATAATTAATATTAATTTTGTAGATATATTTGTTTATTGCTTTAAAATTAGTTTAGTTTAAAATAACAAAAAATATACACATTCGCCTTATTAATGACTTGAATATGTATATGAAATATGTTTAACCCTGGATAGCCAATGTTAGTCGTTTCGACTAACACTGCTCACTTTTTTGCTTACAACTTTTTTTTCTCTCATCTGATCGTGTTATCTATCCATATTGTAGTAAACACAATAGTTGTTAAGCTGTCCTCGTTGTGTTCGGATGTGTTTGGCTTTTCAATAGGATGGTGTGAATCTTTTTATAAATGTAGTGTACGTCGAAGCGACTAACATAGGCTTTAAAGTAACTTTTTATACCCCCACGCGTATTGCGTAAGGGGTATATTAACTTTATCACTCCATTCGTAACGCTAATAAGTACACGTGGTAGGTATAGAAAAGTATATATGTTTTTGATCAGCATTATCTCCTGAGTCGATTTTGCTATGTCCGTCTGTCCGTATGGCTGTTTGTCGACACCATTAGAGCCACAATTTGTAAGCTATCGTAATGAAATCAAAAATATATGCTTATATTAAAAAAACGAAGATAAAATTCGGGATGGTTTTAACTTGATATTTTACACATAAGCTTTGATAATTAGGATGAACTTTGGGTTTCGAATTTTATATATTTGGATAAAAACCACACCCTATAAATGTGGCTTCATCAAAATTATACAACAAATTCGTATAGACTAAAATACGGATGTGAGGTATCTGAATTTCGGTACAGTCGAAATTAATTCCTTTGTTGTAGGAATATAGTGTTTTGGTTATAAGTTTGTGGTTATAAGTGGTGCAGCTAATTGTGTCTCTTGTGCTAAACAATTGATTTAAACTTTTTTATTTTAATAATAATAAATAATGCTTTATTCGTATAGTGATAGAAGAGCCTTTTAAGTTTTTTATATTTATGTTGTTGTTATTCGGCCTTTCTGTTGTATGTTACTGTTTTTAAGTTGGGCTTTGGCCGTAAATAAAAAGACAATTAATTTTATCTTAAACTAGCGATTGAACCAAAAGTTTATAAAGGAATCACGTACATACCTGGGTTTACGGAAAAATTTAGAAAATCAAACATATACAATAAAAATAATTACGCACTTGCAACAAAATCACACAACACTTTAAAAATTCTTCACAGCAGGACCAAAAGTAAAGTAGAAGACATGGACAAATGCAATCTGGTTTACAAAATACAATGCACAGGTGACGGGTCTGACATATGCAATAAAGTATATGTTGGCACAACAAAATTAAAATTAAAAACGATACTAGCATTACACAAATCTGACTTAAAGTCCAATCATGAACACAAAACAGCGCTTGCGGCCCACTGTTTGCAAAACAACCGACTTTCGCCGAATTTCGCAACTACAAAAATACTACAACAGGAGACGAACTACGCGAGGAGGTATACACTGGAAATGCTCCACATATTAAACACATCAACAATAACACGATTGAACTATAAAACGGACACCGACAATTGTTCTCATATTTACAAATATTTGACTAAACATAAACACGGTAGATGATGAAGGTGGCAAACATCTGGTTTCGACGCGGCTTAGCACAATAAGCTTTTTAAGTTTTTTAAATATAGTTAAAAATTCGTTTGTGATGTTTCATATAAATAATTTAAAAATTTTTCACGTTTTTTATGGTAATTTTTGTGATTTTCTTGTGTTTATATTGTGATTAATGTTATGCGTTTTTCTGGCATATTTTATAGTCCTGATGAAGGCCCACAAAGTGAGCCGAAATATCGTTTAATAAAAACAAAAAAAGATAAAATTAATTGTCTTTTTATTTACGGCCAAGGCCCAACTTAAAAACAGTTTTTTATATTTATTTACAATTTTTTTTTTTTCAATAATCTTATCTGATATATCTCGAACTGATGAAATAAGTAGCTTATGAAGATATGTAAAAAATAAAAAAAAAACAGAGACCAATATTAATGTTTTCTGATTTCTAGTACAATATATATAGTTTTTCCATTTTCAACAGCGTTCAATTTATTTTATATACAAACAGCTCCTCTATAACGAGTTTTGGAGCGTGTTAGTCGAATCGACTAACATTGGTTATAACGTATTAGAAATATGATTGGTTATCCAGGGTTAACAAAACATTTCAGACAAATTGTTACAATTTTTCAAATTTCTACTGGGTCGCCAAAATTTGCTAACAAAAAATAAGATTTGAATTTTAATAATTTTTTAACCCGCAGCCATAGGAACTTTCTAGAAATGAAAAGCACGTTGTGCACCAATTTGATGCAGATACAAAAATAATATATAATTCATTGAAATGTTTTTAATTTTAAAATTTTTTTTTATGCATGATGAATGTTTATTAATTTTAAAATAAGAAAAAACTGCAAATCTTAATTCTAGCAAAAATTTAAAGAAGCAAAATCAAAACATGCATGTTTGTTCTTAATATATAAATCTGAATAAAAAATTTGCATCAATTTGATGCAAATGACGGATGCGGGTTAATTCAATTTTTTTATTTGTTTTATTTGTTTAAAAAATTTATTGTTGAAATTATTATTATTGAAATGTCTTATACATATGTTAGCCCATTTCGCTACTCTTTCTTATATTTCTAGCCACATTAAATTAATCTTGTATTTTTACCTTAATTTTATTACAAAGACCTGTATTAATTTTTATATTATTTTTTATGTATTAATCTCATGTATAAAAAGATCTACATATCCATGTAAATATTATAAAATTAACTGTTTTTTAATAAATATGTGTAATGTTTTCATTTCACACGTTAAAAAATTGTTTTTTTTTTATTTAAATGAAAAAACAATAAAAAATTCCCCCCTAGATTCATGTCTGCCCCCTCTGTCTTATTGGTCTGGCTACAGGCCTGGAAGTAGTAGAAGCGCTATTAATTTAGTTACCATTTAGTAGAAAAAAATATATGGCTACTGCTCCTTTAAATCGCATAAGTACTTTTGTTAACAACTGTAGCTTTTTTGATGCTAACTTATCAAAAAGTCAACTAAAAAGTAGATTGAAAACTAATGTATGATTAGTTGTTATGTCTTGTGTTGTCCCTGAGCCCCACCCATATTATGGTGGGTAAATTTTTCTCACAAAAGATTATTTTACACCAAGTGGAGAAAGTCGAAAAAGATGTACCCAGTAGCGGATGAAATATATTCCGAATATATGAAGCATCAATTACCTTGTAATGACCACTACTTCCGACTATATTACCTTACTATGCATAAAAGGCCTTACATTTAACATTGAATGAGACAGGAGGTAAGTGATCGCCTCCCTTCAGCATTACCTAGAAGTTATGGAGTAACATACTACTTGTATTAAGTTTTAAAAATCACTGCATTACTTTTCCTTGTATGCTACATTACAGGTAATGAGGTATGAGTTAATTACTTCTGCTATATGCAGACGCATTACTTTTTGCAAAATGTAATGCTTCCTTACCTGGTAATTTAATCTGAATTAGTTCTTAGTAGCCACTGGTAAATCCGCTGCTGGGTAGTAGCTGAACTCTTTTGTTATTGCATGTAATAATCAGACTTTTAACCGGGCACTCATTTTAGAAAAAAACTTTGGCTACGATGAAAACTGCGATTGATGCCAAACACCGGAAGATGCATCAGATATTATATTTAAATATCCTCAATTTGATAGACAGCGTGCTAAATACGCCATATTACAAACCTACAATCACTTGCACGAGTTCTTTAAAAATTAAATGCATGATTCATATAAAATATTGACTTAACTTTTAGCAGACATCAACACAAATCTGTAATTTAATGTGTATTTACATAAGGAAGAATTTTGACAACTAGAATTGGTGATGGCGTTTTAACTTCAAGTGCGGCCAAATAAACCTTCTCTTTTTCTCGTCCATTCTGACAGATAGTAGATGAAGTGACATAAAAAGGGAGGGGGGAAATGTAAAAAGGGCGATATATATAAAATACTAGCGCGATTCATGGCATTTCGTAAGTTTTCGTAAGCCGTATATCGTAATGTTTGTAACTTTTTTGACATGAACGCACTTATACACACAAAAATATTTGTATGTAAATATTACTAATAACTGCATCCAATCTACGAATTTTATTCATAGCTTTCAGCCACTAATAGGATTCGTAGAATCGATGTACAGTATTGTTCGTAAACTAAGCAACCGTTTCATGGTATAAATTCAAAGTCTCATGATAGTTTTGTTTACAAAGTTTTTAAACTTCAATTATTTTTTTATTATTTTATTATAAGTAAGGTTTATAAGGAAAATAAAAACAATTAATTTTCAATAGTACTAAGGAAAAAATATTTACAAAAAATCTTAAAACTCTATATTCAGCTGTTCGTAATCTAAGCAACTTTTTAATATTTGGTGTAATATCCCTTGTTTTTTATAACTTCTCGACATCGTTTTGGCATAGACTCAATTAACCGTTTAAGTGTAGTTTTACTAATACGGAACCATTCTTTTTTAAGGCCCAAAAGTAGTTCATTTTAATTTTTAAATCGACAGCTGCCGATCTTCCTTTTGAGTATTCCAAATAAATTCTCAATTGGGTTTAAATCTGGCGATTGGGCCGGCCACTTCATGACTTGGACCCCCTTTGTTGTAAACCACTCTTTTACAAGCTTTGAGGTGTGTTTAGGGTCGTTGTCGTGCTGAAACTCCAAACGCAGCGGCATTTCCCATTCGGCGTATGGGAGTATATGGCATTCTAAAATGTTCCGGTATACAAATCGATCCATTTTTGTATCGATCTCGATGAAGGGCCTTACTGCTGTTCCAGAAAAACAAGTCCACACCATGACATTACCACCGCCATGCTTTACTGTACCACGACAGTAACGGGGATGTAACCGCTATCCTCTGGGTCTTCGGACGTGACATATGCCATCGGAATTAAACAAGTTAAATTTAGACTCATCGCTAAATAATACTGAATTCCATTTTTCGGGTGTCCAATTGAAATGTTGTGTTGCAAACTCAAGCCTAAAATTACGGCAAAGTTTAAAATTCGTTCAGGGTCTAGGAATTTCAAAACTTACCTTTTTTTTAAATGTTTCTTGGTTAAAATTGGTTTCTTGGATGGTCTGTAGCTTCTTCCTAGGCCATTTTCTAAGGCACATTTCCTTACTGTGCTAGAACTTATATTTAAGTTAAGATCCTGAACAATTTTTTTTTTGATGACACAAAAGGATTTTTTTTAATAAAACGAACGATTTGTTTGTCCTCTCTGTAATGAGTTTTTCGTGGTCGACCTTTAAAATAAATTGTATTTACCGACCCAGTCGCTTTATATTTTTTCATAAGTCGAGAAATTATTGATTTATTAATATTAAATCTTTTGGCAATCGAAATTTGCGACTCACCATTTTTAAAAAAATTTATAATTTTCTCTTTTAGATCTTGTTTATATTGTACACGCGGCATCGTAATAAAACCAGATCACGAGATGACGATCGAAAAGCAACTAAAATATTTAATGATTTACACTTGAAAAATAGAAAAATGTTGAAAAGAAAGTGAAAAAATACCGTTAGACCTCTTATTTTGAAGGTCACTTAGCAGCGACGGAAAAAGTTGCTTACATTACGAACAGCTTTTTATGGAGTATATTCGTTTGACTATTTGTAATATTCTATTTTTAGACTAGAGCATAATTTTGTTATTGTTGGCTTATAGGTGGCTCATCAAGTAATTACAAAAATATGGGCCATTCCACATAAAATCATATACAAAGGCGTAATTAGAACTTGAATGCAATTCAAAAATCGGTTGCTTAGTTTACGAACAATACTGTATATTAGTATACATTACGAATATTTTATTCGTAAAAACCAGCAAAAAAAGAAATTCTGTCTGAGCTGGGGCTTGAACCTCGGCTCTTTAGTTTACGGGCCACGCATTCTACCAGTAAGCTACCAGTAGTAACTTGACAATCATACAGTTCCTTATGTTCTATAGATGTTTTACAAACAAAGATGATTTTGCTAAATTTGTTTTATTACTATGAAACCTTAATAGTAACATAGAATCACCCAACTAATTGTGAGTTTAAAAGTGAATTTTTACGTTTTTTACGTAACTTCAAAAATAACGCTTTAAAAATGTCTACCTTTTGATGGTTTAAATTTATTGTTTATTAAGTAAATAATAATTTTTTAAGGTACTTCTCAGATCAAAGTCTTCATACCAGGAGCGATTGGAAAACAAACGTGATGCAGATGGCATTCGATTTTGTGTATGCAAAAAGAGACCACATCAGTGCAGATATATTAGTTTGAATCTGGTTGTAGCGTTAAGAGATTGTGCAACTCAAAAGTTGCTACAACGACTGTTTTATCTACATTTTTTGGACTAGCACGTATTGTTGTGTTTAGAACTCTCCAACGATTTGCTAGTATTCCAAATGTTTTTTCGATGTAAACTCGAGGCTTAGATAAATTTTTGTTAAAATTTTACCAGCAGCTTTAATTTCTCGACGCTCATTCTTGTTGCTTTAAAAAAATGTCATTTTTCTTCTCAAGTGAGATCCACTGTATGCACCTCTGTTGGAGCTACAGAGCTACTTTTATATTTGATACACCAAATATGTAATATTAGGGTGGCCCAAAAAAAAAATTGTGTTTAATGTCCGCCGTTTTTCCACTTACATTTGACCTAAGGAACACCCTCTGTGAAGCGCATCTCAATTGATAAAGGTTAAAGTGGGGTACACATTATTGCTCTTGAATGTCAGTCAAGTTAGTTATTATTATAATTGAAAAAGCTTTTGTTTTGTTACTGAGTCACATATGAAAAAATTAATGCAAATTTTATACTTAATAATAACTTAACCTACTCGATACATGTAACTGATCTTGATGGAGTGCTGCATCACGTTCAATGCTTCAGACTGGTTTGCTTGAATTGGAATCGGCAATCAAGGAAGCTTTACCAACAAGCTTTACAAGGAAGCTTTGCTTAGAAAGCAGCTTTATCTATTTGTACTTTTAGTAGATTTATAAACATAATTATTGAAAATAATAAATAACTCAGAATTAATGATACATTGCTATAAAAAACAAACACTAATACTTTCATCACTGCACTGCACGTCCACTACACCATATGACATTGGTAGTTATAATTAGTGGTAGAGAATTTTTTGGTATCGAGCATTTTTTGGTATTTTTTTTTTATATTTGATACTCGAAAATACTCGTTATCGATACTCAATACCGAAAAAGGCTTGATACTTTTTGTTTTTTCTCTATATTAAATTGCAAATTAAAGTACGGTTTCTCCTTATGTGCTAAAGACCTACAGGTGGTTTGCAACCACATTCGCATTTTTGCCATAAAGAAAATTAACGCTTTTAAAATTTCAGTTTTTGCGCATCTTTAAAACGCTCTCAATTCTAGGAATATATTTATTTTTCAAAATTTCTGAAACTTGCTGGTGACAGTGTTGTTCATATACGAAAAATAATAAAAAATTATTTGACTTACTGAATTTTCAATACTAACGCAACAACTAACTTTTCCAGGTTGCATTTATATGAAGTTCATCAAACCGTTAGTAGATGCTGTCCATATCATGGAATGATACCGTATTCTGATTTGTTAACTCAGACTCAATTGCCTTAGCCAAGTTTTCAATGCCAATTTTTCAATGCCACACTGATCAAATAAATTAATATCCCATATCACACCTTAAGTTAATATTTTTTGTTCGTAGCTAAAAAAATATAATTTTATGCTTAACCCTAAGATGGGCAACTGGGCCAAACTAGGCCCATTTTGAGTTTAAACATGTTTATTTTGTAGCCTCATGCTTTACTGTATGAAAGGGTTGTCCGCATTCCCAAATTACGGAAACAAACAAACAAAGCAAACAGATATCTTAAATATTTTTAGACGCATAGATCTGAAATTTCCTGACTCTTGTGGTGATGCTTAATGAGCACAAAGATCAAAAAGTTTGTCGATCGGATTCAGTTCGTTGAAGAAGTTTTTGTTTTTATTATCTCAACATCGAAAATTACCTACTGGGCATAAGTAAGTCCAGGGGCCAGAGACCTCCCCCAGAGTTTTCGCGCATGCAAGATATCTTTTTCTGACGTGTTTTTTTGTGTGATGCATTAAAGCAGGCGGTGCGTGGCGTGCTTACCACGTCAACAACAAATATTGCGTAAAAAGTTTTTTGACTTTATTATTATTGTTTGTGATCTCAGAATTTTCAGTATGAATATTGTGTAAAGGTTTTAAATTTTTTTTTGTTTTTTTTTTATTGTGTGGGGAAAATGATGGGGAAACAAATGATACCTGCCAACATCATGCCTGCCTATGCAAAAATATGAAAGAATAGGCCACATCTCGTTTTCTGTACATGGGCCTACTTAGGCCCAGTAGGTTATGTTTCCGCCTCCCAGAGTGTTGACCATTCTAGGGTTAATTAAAATGCATTCCAACGTTTTGCCAATCAAAGCGCTTAAAATTTGTGGGACGATTGCCTGTAAAACTGTTCAGAGGCAAGAGCTGATCTGATTTATTCCGCGAAATGCCTTCTTTTTCCAATTCCGCACGTGCCTGGAAGGCACTTTTACTGGTCATAAGAGCTAAGAATTTAGCGAAAATAAGCAGAGTTTTAATTGCAGCCTGTTATGACATTATTTATAACAACATGAACCACTAAACAGTCATTTTAGTGTTCTTTTGCGAAAGTACGTTGGTTTTTGGAAAAGTGTCGAGTATAAAAATATCGAGTAAAAAGCATCGAATATCGAAGTTTTTCGGTTCTTTTGAGTATGTTTGTTAGATCAAAGGAAAACGCAAAAAAGAGGCACACAAAATTACAAAATGCGTTGTATGTTATATTTTCCAATTCAATGAAATTTGGTGAATCAAATCCAAAAGTACTTTTTTTGGACCAAAAGGAGTTGAGGACTTTTTAAAATCAAAAGGAGGTAAAAAAGTCCTTATCCACTACAAATATCATCCCTGTCATATTCTCTCCTAACTGACATGCATGAGCGATAATGTGTACCTCACTTTAGAGGTCGCGAATAAATTTTCTCATGTTCCCATACAATTTGTATGGGCAAAATCCGTTTTGCTGGTAAATTGAATTTAATTTGAGTAGGATTTTAAGCAACATGGTTACAAAAAAAAAAAGTGTCTCCTAAAATTTTGTCTTGTATGACATATCAAAATTTCATTTTCATCTGATTATTATTTGGTGGTCTGTGTCTCACATCTTAGAGCTACCTACATCAATGAATACTTTTACTTACAATTATTTCTTTAAAAACCAATATCTCTTTGAGTATTCCATTTTCCTTGTTGTTATTTGTTTTAATTTTAGATAATGATAGCTGGAATGCACAATGAAGAAACGAAAATGGTTTTATTGAATGTTTAATATTATCTCTATGTATTAATCTGTATTGTCCACTTATGTGATAGCTACGTTACAACAAACGATTAATCCATGCAAATTGTTAGATAAAGATGATCACAAAAGAAAGTCACACAAATAATGTAAACTTATGGCCGAAAACAAACAGTCTTTTGACTCTGGGATGTGGTCGAATAACAAAACAGAAAAGTAAACAAAAGAAAATTCGCAGCAGTAAATCGAATTAGAACAAAAGCTAACAGAAGTAAAGCAAATGACATTAATAAGAAGATGTTTGGGGAAACAATGCTAAAACAAAAAGGCAAAAAATAAAGAAGTCGCATTCACATTCATGGCACAACTCACAGGAAGGAATACACACAACAGAAGATTGATAGCCACATTTCACATTATTAATTGAGCCAAAAAGAACCGCAATTACTACAACAACAACAATAGCAACAACAACAACAACAGCAATAGTAATAACAACAACATTGACAACAAGATGAAGAATTATTCATTTTAGCGCCAAAGGCAGACAGCCAGAAGAAAGGCGCTGCACAAGTGGCTCTAATTGAAATGAAACCATAATCATGTGCGTGGATGTGATGTGGCAGCTTACACATCTATTAAACACAGATATTATCAACATTTGAGACGCTTAGATTCAACAGTGGCCAAGTCCTGGGTAGTTACTTTTTTTTTGGGGGAAAACACGAAAAACTAATGCACGAAAACAGGTTAATTGAAAGTTATAGTACAGTATATAAAAAAACATAAGGGCTATTCACAATCCGGTGCAATTGGTCTGATTAAGTGATTTACATTTGCTTCACAAAAACTTATTGCATTTATTTTAAATATGCTCTCATTCCATTGCTGATATTGTAATAATAATATTCTAGCATATATTTGTAAAAAAAAATAGCAATTTATGATAAGCAAAAAAAATTGGTAAATAAAACATCATATGGGCATTTCCACAGTCGAGCACGCGACATTCGTATGCCTTTAAGGCCCTATTCTCTTTCAGCAAAAAATTTTTTTCGACTTTTTTTTTTTGCATTTTTTTATAGCTTGGACATTTAAGCATATAACCCTAAAAGGGTTTTTGAAATTCGAAATACTTTAGAAGATATGGCCATTTTTGTGGGATCATGTCTTCGCTAAAATGAGTAGTTTTTATGTTGCTTAGTTTTTGAACGCAACGGCATCAATTAACCACCGAATTCCGTTGAATAGTTAATGGACAGGCAAAAACAGGTTTCAATACACATTTGCAGAAACATATGAATGAATATGTAATCAAAGCCGCATTTAGTTTAGTTTCGATTGAGTTGAATAGCGGACGCACGCTTGCGCTTACGGTTTGCGGAAAAGTACAGTTTTGAAAAAATTTATTTTTGTGCGGTAAAATGGATAAAAAAAGTAATAAAACACGTCAAAAACCCGTAAACAAAGTGAACTATGTTCGCGCCGGTCGAATTAAAAAATCGCAAATTTCGTGGAAATAAATTTGATAGAGTAGAGGATAATGAGTTTGCGAGTACTTCAGCCAAAAAATTCAAAAATAATCAAACGGAGGATATTGTCATCGAAAACAATTTGGAGAATTGCATCTTGGACTTCTATTCAGTATTCACAACACTTGCTACTTTCGTCATTTGTGCCACATGCAACGAAAAATTGGAATTCAAAAAAGCATCGCCGAATGGAGTTGCATTCAAAATCGCTGTGAACTGCGCTTGCCCAACCAGACTTATTCCTTCATCACGTTTCGCCGGCAAATCGTATGAAATAAATCGCCGCTTGGTTGTTGCCATGAGACTTTTGGGCATTGGTCCCAAAGGCATAGATATGTTTTGTGGCATTATGGACATAGGAGTAGGTCTGAGCAACAATTTGTTCTACAGCAGCCTTCAAAATTTGTATTCAGCTGCAGAGGCCGTTTATAATTTCGTTATTTCCAAGGCCGTTCGTGAAGAAAAAGAAGCCACCATGGAAGAAAATGAAGGGTGCGATCCAACGCTATTGACTGTGTCGGGCGATGGCACGTGGAAAAAACGCGGCTTCGCATCTTTCTATGGTATAACGACATTGATCGGCAAGTACACCAAAAAAGTTGTTGACTCTGTGGTCAAGTCTGCTATTTGCAATAGCTGCAAATATTGGGAATCCCAGCAATATATCCATCCAGAGGGTTTCGAAGCTTGGAAGGAGTTGCACGAAGAGGAATGCCGTAAAAATCATGAAGGTAGCGCTGGAAAAATGGAAGTCGATGCGGTTAAGGAGATGTTTGCAAGATCAATGGAAAAACACGGCGTCAAGTATGAAAAATATATCGGCGACGAGTCATCGGACGAGTTGTTGCGTAGATGCCTCGGGTCTGAGACTCAAAACAGCAATGAAGGTTTCAACAGTATCGCCTGGACCTTTGCACCAAAACATATGCACGCTGGAGCGCGGACAGAAAGCCACTATGTTTTTAACGTTGACCCCTGCCGCGAAGGCTTAATTCAACGGTGCTCCAATGCTTGGGACAAATATGAAGCGTCGGTCAACGCCCCTTCGGAATTCAAGAAAGACCATTTTTGAAAGGTTCCTCTAATTACATGCCACAGAACCCCAGCACTGATGTCAAAAAGACACTATACATGACCGTGACTCATTCAGTCACTTGAATTAAAACATGACTTGGTTATTTTAATAACCATGGGTCATCTCAGTATACTATACCAAGTAATACAACCCATTATTTATCCGCACAAAATCATCCCATTCATATCAGAGGTCATCACTCTCTGACACGAAAAATTAAGGCGGCAAATAGGCCTGTCACTCATGCAATCAAATTCCTCAATCTCAAATGGTCACAAATCAGACTATTTAGGTTTCCCCATCGCCTGTACTCAAATTCCAAAGGTAACAGTATATTGATCCGGTAGTTGCTTACCTTCCTAACATTTACTGTTTGAAATTGGCGAGATTCAATCTACCATCATTCTCTTAGTAATTTAAGGGAATCACCAGCCCGAGTTCAACTAAAGTGTAACTCACACCGGCCTTTCTGGCCTAACCACAACCAGAGCGTTATTAAAACCCCACGTGGGCCTAACCCATATGATAGTCAAAACCCGGGCAAAAGGCTCCACCTGACAAGGCTCTTCAACATCCCGTCTACAGACCAAAAGTTCTTAGAACATTTATATCTGACTGTGACACCTTCAGCCACTCGAATTGTACTTGGCTAGGTTAAAAAATAACCATAGGTTTCCCAGTAAAACCGGGTAAACCTCAATTCTACTTATGCAACGTCGTTATCCTAAATTAAGACTAATAAAAGCCTTAACAGAAAACTAAGAAGCATGAGCCGTTGTATACAAATTTGCTTATACAACGGTCCGAAGGTTAAATGTTTCCTACATAATAACCTTTATTCTAAGATAGGTCTGCAGAACAACGATAGATCAGGTCTCCTCATCATTGATGGATGACTATCCCCGCTCTTCAAGTTATGTTGGATTGATCGTCCATCGAAAGCATATTGCAACTACGGTGTTATGATAACTTAATATCAAAACAATGCTTTCTCCAAGAATTTGGCTGCAACATCCAAGGCTCTAGGTAAACCTTTTCTTTTACAGTTATCAGACGAACATTCAGGAGCCGTGCCTCCAGAAAGAACTCATTATGAGATCAGTTCATGGGCCGTGCCCCATGAACTGCCCATCCAATAACCAACCCTCACCCTTCCATTCCTGGCTTGGGACAGGCAGATTCCCCGAAGGTCCTCTGGCGGGTTTGCTGGAGCGCGGACAGTGGAGATCGCAAATTACATGGCAACCGCCATTTTCAACGATGGTTTTCAGCCAATACTCAAAATTATGAGGTTGATGGGAATCGCCATTGGAAACCAAGCCTACAATTTTGCGTTATAACGTGATGAACTTCGCCTCAACCGCTCGGAAGCTTACGCTGTGGATGCATCAAAGGAGGGCAGAATTGCTCGCAGAGCTCAAAGAGCCAAAGATCAGAGCTTTTTTGAAGAAGAAGAAGGTGGTTTATATGGACCTGGCATCGCTGAATAATTTGGGTAAGTATTCCAAAAACAGTTTTTTTCTTTCATAAAAGAGTGAGTTTTGTTTTGTCCAAATCGCGTCTTTCCAACTATCAAGCCACTTTTCTCCGGTTCTACTGAACCGATTTTGATAAAATAATTTTTTTTTTCGAAAAATAAACTTCAAACTTTGAACGCGTTTATCTCGAAACCACGTTTTTCGAGCTGGCGGCCACGATTCCGCCAGTTCTACTGAACCGATTTGGATGAAACAAAGTTTAATCACCATTCTGGCCCGTAGTAAAATTTTTTTTTAGCGATTTTTTTTACTATTTTTTTTTACACTAAACTACAAAAAAATGGGTCCAAATTCGATTTGTCAATTTCAAGTGGCCGCCATTTTGTCAAAAAAAATCGCAAAATTTTTATTTTACTACGGGCCAGAATTACATCTATGCTGATCATAACCCTATATTTTTTTTCAGACGCTCCTGAGGGCCGGAATCGTGGCCGCCAGCACCATGCCTTTTTTTTTGAGGGCCAACTTTGACGGAGCCATCATCTATGGACAGCCCCTATATCGCGGCGAAAAAAATTTTTTTATTTTCTTTCATTCATTACTAATTCAATAAAAAAAAACAAAATTCAAATATCTTTTTGCGTTTTCAAATGAGATTTTTTTCAAAAAGGGTCCAAAAACAGCAAGCTGAAGGAGAATAGGGCCTTAAGGTGCAAAAAAATATAGAAAACTCATTAACAATTTTTTATTTTTTTTTTCGAAAGCCTTTTAGTAACATTATGGCTTAGTAGAAAATGTAGATTCTGTAGATTTTATATTTTTACAGCAGTATTCATAAAAAGTTACAAACCTCTTGTAAGCCCTTTGTAAGACACATGCCTAAAAACGTTATTCATAAACGTTCAATAACGATAAAAACCTCTTGTAACCAGAGACCGTACCGGTTATGGTTTTATCAAAAAAATCAGATGTTAACAGTTATCATTTAACTTTTATTTTTTCCAACAAAAATACTAGTTATTTTATACCTTTTATTTTTTTCGGACAAAAATAGCTGTTGGTTTTGACTTTTATTTTTTAGGTAAAAAACAACAGTTATTATGTGCCTTTTATTTTTTCGGTCAAAAATATCGGGCAATTAGAATTTTTTAACGGCCGCTGGAAAGACACACAAAAGTTTAATGCAATTTTCATTGTCTCAGCAGCGCTCACATTTTGAGCTATAACACTTTTTTAGTTTTAATAGTATTTTATATAGTCAAGCGGTCTTTGGAAAAATTCAAATTGCCTGATATTTTTGACCGAAAAAATAAAAGGCACAAAATAACTGTTATTTTTGACCTAAAAGAACAAAAGTCAAAAGAAACAGTTATTTTTGCCCGAAAAAATAAAAGGCAAAAAATAGCAGTTAAATTTAACTTTTATAGTAACAGTCGAAAATTTAAAAGGCGTTTAATATTCTCGAAGCTGCTACCATTACGATTATAATCATGGTTTATTTAAAAAAAAGTCCACCGGCAACCTTTTCGTTATGCCTTTTTCAACTGAAAATTGTAAAATAACAGTTATTTTCGGTCCCTGCTTGTAACAGCTTCACAAATGAGAGAATTTTAAAATAGGAACAAACCTTCTGTAAACCTCCTACAAAGCTATTTTAAATTTTAATGTTCTCAATTGAGAGCAATCTTCTCAAACTAAAATGTCAACAAGCAAATAAATAAATCATGGTAGAAGAATACAGGTATATGCACCAGATGAGAGCATACTGCCGAAATTGTCAAAACGAAGCAAAACTGTTTCTTTATATTCTTTTGTTTCCATTCGCTACACAGCTAAATTTGACAGACATGGCAGTATGGAAAGAGAGCACAGTCAGCGCTGCAGCTACCTCTATCCTTCTACTATGAAATAAATGAAAATAATTGTGTTTTAAGATCAGTGTTACCATATGGGCAGATAAAACTTTTTGCTGGCAGTTTATTCACTTTACGATTCACTTTAAATTCACAGTAAATTCAGAGACGTCTTTTCAACGGATCTGAACTTTAGAATCTCATTTAGACTGCAAGATTATTGCAGCGTCTTCCAGGCTGAAATAATGGCTTTTTATAGAGCTGTGGAAATGTCAACTTAAGATATCTGCATTTTTACGGAGAGCCAAGCAGCGATTAAATCCCTTGCAGTTGTGTTCCTAACATCACTAACAGTCCTTAAATGTCGCTCGTCTCTTAATGAGATGGCCGATTAGTTGGTAATTCATCTGTAGCTCGTTCCTGTTACTCGTAGCGATCGTAGTTACCGACTCATATTACCGATCTGACGTCACTCTGATGTCACTCTCACCTGCAATGTTTCTGTACGTAACTGAATCGATTTCTGTTCGATTCGTTCGTTCCAAATCGATAAGCTATCACATGTTCCGATTTCATTTCAATGGAACCTTTTAAAAAAGCCTTTCTGTATGTGAAATGAATCGATAACAATGTGTCACTTTTCTCACTGGCTTTGCGGCAAGTGAGAATTCTACCGATTTATCTAATGTCAGTAATGTTGTGTATTATTAAGTTATAAGTACTCGAAATTTACTTTTAAAAATGGTTACTTTCATATAAGTCAAATTTTTTACTAATTGAAATGTTATGTTATTCTTAAAAAACGTTTTAGTTTTAAAGGTAGTGCAATTTATAAATAATGCCTATTTACATAAAAGTTAAAAATTTTATCAAAACAGTATATGCACAGTAAAAAATAAGAGCATAAATTTTATACTATTTGGTATACATATAAATCCAAACCAAAAATGTTTTAAAAGTCATACCATCAAAACTTATAAATTTTTCCAGACCATTTTTCTCGTCAGACCAATCGAAACCACTATATTTTTAAATTTCCCGATTACGGTGAATTTTTTTTGTTCGAACTAGAATATATTTTGATTTACACATGACATCCATAAAAAATTTTTAATTATATTTGTTTTATAATTTTTATAATATTTTGTGGTATAAAATTTATAAATTTTTTGGAATAAAAAAGTTTATACCACACAAATGTTATAATAAAGATAAAATTTACCCTCTAATTTTTTACTGTGTGTTTGAGCTATAAAAAAGTACCCAGTTGCATATATTTGCTAAGTTTTTGCAGCACAGCTCTAAGTGTAAAGTTTTTTACATTCATAGTCGTTGATTATCACACACATCATTAGAACATAATTAATTTTCTTAAACTGCAAATATTCACTTTTTATTAACATGACAAGCACCTATTTATTATAAAGTTTTAGCGCAACTAAAATAATATATTCGAGTAAACAGCTGCTTGTCATTTGACTCAATTTCGCAACTTTTCTTCTCGATTTGTGTTCTTTTTCAGCACGGTCCGAGTTTTTACCGATTTAAACGTACATAAACATTAGTTGTCACGAAATCGGTAACTAGGGATCGATAACGGCTGACGTCACACAAATCGGTAACTTGCCGATTTTGCTACAGGAACGAGCTACTCATCACGTTTAATTTTTTTTAGTATTATTTGTGGTTGATAGAAAAATTTCATAAGATGAGTGCAACCATAACATAAATGTTTCGACAAAAAACACTTAATAAAAAAAAAAAACCATTAAAAGTAGCTAGCGCAAGAAAGACATACACTCTAAAAACTGATTGTAACATCACAACAATAAATGTTGTGAAATTTCACGACATTTATTGGCGATTTTGCAAAATGTTCACACTATGCAGCGAGTTTTTTCAATTCTGTCTAAAAGTATGCGTTTTTTTCCAAAATATGTATACTTTCTCTACTTTTCACGCTTTTTTCCGCGTGCTTTCGCTCAGAGAGTTTTAAAATATGTATTCTCTCTACTGTTCACGCTATTTCAGCGTGTTCTCGCTCAGAGAGTCCTAAAAACGCTCCAGAGTAATGGTCTTAGCGAATTTTTTAACAGATACATAATTTTCATCAGTTTGATTTGTGCTTCTAATGCAACAACTCTGTTGTCAGATAAATAATAATATTAATAAAATATTAACAAAAATAGGTGAAGTGAAGTGAATTAATAAGTGCAACAAATCGTATAAAATAATATAATATAACACAGTTTTAATGTACCTTAATATAATTCTTTCAAGTTAGCTTAAGATTTACAAATAAATATTTTCAAGTGTTTATGCCTGTGAATATAAGACATTAGGCCTGTATTATAGGCATTATATTTGCACAAAAATTTAAATGATACCATTTTTAATTGCTTGAGTGAAAATTGCTTAAAAAGTTCTGTTTCAATTTAATAAATGCTTTACCTCTTTCATAAACGTTCTCTCAAATTTTAAAAATTGTCTTTTCTAATATGAATTAAATGAAAAATAATCAGTTTATTTTAAGTATGAAATAATTTTAAAAATAAAAATAAATTTTTGTTTTATGTTCTAAGTATTTGTGTTCTTATTTTTGGCTTCTTTTGTTTTATATTTATGTTTTCAAATTTTTTGGACTTAGTTGCAATATGTAGTAATCTCAACAAATCTGTAACAACACCTCAAGCGTAATGAAGAAGTTTTTTTAATTTTGTAAACTCCTTATGAAAATTTTGACTGCGTCTATTTCATATATTTTCCGCAACAATAATAAAAAAACACGCATAAAAAACAGAAAAAA